>CM024466.2:4320852-4541877 GCA_014182885.2 Eucalyptus caleyi
TTACAATTGACATATAAATGATCCTTTTACTCGTGCATCTACCCAAAAAGTTGTTAAGGCAATGTGTCTAAAATTTGTGAAAATCAAGGGGACAGCATGGCCAAAGAACATACATAGAAAAAGAGGGCTCATGATTGCTTTGAGGGCCAAAATTGGCCAGCCGGCACTAAAGTGGACACCAGCCATCCAATGAAAACTAACATGCAATTTTTTAAAATAATTTTTTTGAATTTTTAAATATTTTTTGAATTTTTTGAATTCTTTTTTTTTTTTTCACATTCTCCTTCCTCTAGCTGGCCTCACCGTCACTGGGCGAGGCTCGCCTTTGCTAGTGGCCAACAAGGACAAGCCTCGCCACTGGTCGAGGAGGCTAACCTTGCCTCCCCTCGCCTTTGGCTAGCGCTGGCTGGCTAGAGAAAGGAGAAGGTGGAAAAAAGAAAAGAAAAAAAGAATTCAAAAATTTTAAAAAATATTTAAAAATTCAAAAGAAATATTTTAAAAATTGCCATATCAGCTTTCGCCTGATAGCCGGCGTCCATGTCAACATCGGCCGGTCAATTTTGGCAAAATAGACTAAATTGACATAATTATAAAATGTTTATGACTAAATTGGCCAAAAAAGAAAAGTTTAGGATTGAATTGACACAATTGCAATAAGTTTAAGACTTTTTTGGTAATTCTCCCTCCGTCGATATATTCAATGCATTGAAGCTGCAGTTAGGAACATTTGTTCCACTATAAATGCACCCAGGTATGGGGCAGATCCCAAACAGTAGATCAACCAGTGCGGATCTCGTCCTCGAACTTCTATAAATGCAATTCCAACCATAACCATGTCTATCATGCCGCGCGTGTCCTCTTGTTCTCTTTCTTTTCACACTCGCTTAATAGTCTTCTCTTTTGTCTGGTATCTTGCCATCTCCTTTGTCAGTCCCCTTCACTTTGATATAAGTACCTTTGACAAGAATTCAAACGACATACTCTACGAAGGAGTTGCAGTACCAGCTGATGAAATCGCTGATCTCAACCCCAAAGGCACCACCATTCCTCAGGAGTTTCGGGTAGGCCGCATTCACTAGTATTCCAAACCAATCTATATAAGAGATTATATTAGTGGGAGACAAGCAGACTTCTCTTACCAATTTTTCTTTCACCATCGTTCATTTCATTCACACCAAATACAGCGACGGCAATGCTTTTTTTCTTGCTCCTACTGGCTTCACTATCTCACCCAACTCGGGTGGTGGGTGCCTCGGATTGTTCAATTCGAGCACAGTTGATGATGGGCGTAGGAACCACATCATGATGGTCGAGTTCGATGCTTATGGGAACACACAACGACATTATAGCACATAGGAATCAATAAAAACTCGCTCTCTTCACTTGTTTATTCCAATTGGGATCCCGGATCACACGGCAGAAATCCAACTAATGTTATGGTAACCTATAATTCCACTAGCAAGAATCTTAATGTGTACTGGTCGTTTGATGGCGAGCTGGTTTCTTTGGACAAGAAAAACTCTTCACTTTCTTAACAAATCGATCTTGCTGAAGTTCTTCCTAAATCGGTAGCTATTGGGATTTCAGCTTCTCATGGCCTCCATGGGGCGAGACACATCATCAATTCATGGGGGTTCACTTCGAACTTGGACGTTGTACGCCCCCATCGACCAATACATCCGTAAAGGGTGTAAACTCCAAGATCTGTTGCTCACTAATATTAATCATGGCTCTTTTAGCAAGTTTCTTTCTGATTATTTCAGCAGGGTCTTGCTTGCTTATGATCAAGATGAGGAGAAAACACGAGCTTTGTGCTCTGACTGATTGACAAAGAGATAAGAGCATTGCCACTAAAATTCTCTTATCAAGAGTTGGTTGTAGCTACAGTGGCTTCTCACAAGACCAAAGGCTTGGCCAAGGACGGTCTTGCCAAAGTTATAAAGGACTTTGGAAATGTATAGGTCACATAGTTGCTGTCAAGAGAATCTTCACCGGACCCAATCATTCCAAGAAGGTCTTCATCAATGAAGTTAAGATAATAAGCCACACAGTGAAATCTGGTGCAATTGATTGGATGGTGTCAGGAGAAATGTGAATATTTGCTCATTCATGTATACATGTCTAATGGTAGCCTTGATAATCATCTCTTTGGAACTCGAAATTTTTTGTCTTGGGATGTAAAGTACAGGATAGCACTAGGCCTGGCATCGGCCCTTAATTATCTTCATGAAGAACTAGGGCAATGCATTCTTCACAGAGATATAAAATCAGCCAACATATTGCTAGATGCGGACTTCAACACTAAGCTCGGTGACTTCAGAGTAGCTAAGCTCATCAACCCCCATTTCAAGACTCAAACGATGGACGAGGTTGGGACATACGGTTATCTGGCACCAGAATATCTCAACGGACGGAAGACCACTAGAGAGTTCGACATGTTCAGCTTCAGGGTCGTGGTTCTAGAAATAACTTATGGTAGGAAGACCTATCAGATAGGAGAGTTTGATGTCCCCGTCTACAAGTGGATTTGGCAGTTTTACCTTGCTAGATGTATGCTTGAAGCAGAGGATGAGACGTTGGGTTCAGCTTCAATTGGAAGGAAATGGAATGCTTGATGACGGTGGGAGTTTGGTGTATTCATTTAGATCCCAAGAGAAGGGCAAAAGCATGACAAATTATCAGGTTTCTTCAGCTAGAAGTCCCTGTGCCCGAGCTTCCACTCGCTGCATTCGAGGCTCCCACTTTATATCAACCATCACGACTAAGAATAGGGTCTTCTTGTTGTTCTCCTAGTCAAAAATCAGTTCAAGTAAGCAAGATGGACCGCGGATCCTAAAGCCACACGACATCTCACATGTTGACTTTTGGGATGGAGGACATTGAGATTCAGTGAGATATTCCTCACCCAGTCCTTTTTCCCGTAAATAGGACCCGGGGCAGGACCATTTCTACTCATTTAATTTGTTCTTCATGTATTCCCATCGTTAGTAATATGCTATGTATGCATGGTACGCTTATCTACCCGCAGCTCAAGCTTTTGACGATAAAAAGGCTTGTCTAACGCCTGTAATACAAATTTTCTCCTGCATGCTCGATTAGTGACTTGAAGTTGATGATACAGATCCATTGTAGGTGTAGAGTGATATAGAATTTTGATCTATTTCTCAATTATATGCTTATCAATACAATCACCGTTCACATTTTTTCTTTTTCTTATCAATGAATAACAGAACGCTTGTATCAGCATGAATGGGCATTCTCAATTTTCTCTGACATTCCTTTTAAAGTAAATTCACTTTGTGCAAGTTAATTAAGAAAAACAAAGCCTTTGTGCAATAGTGCAAGTTCATATTTCCTTCAAAATAAATTCCTTTAAAGTAACGTTTGATACTCGATTGAGCACGGTTTTCTCAAAGCCGCTGAGACTTCGGTCGATGGCCTCCCAAGAAAACATAAGCTGACCTTATAAATTGAGCTTCCTCATTCAAAACTGTGAGTAGAAAATAAGCAGACGTTGTCAGGGTTGTTAAAATCATTTTCTAAAATAAATTCGCTAGCCGTAAAATCAGATTGTAGTATTGTGAGATTATAATGGGTCCAAAAAATATAGAGAAGGTGTAATCCCTGTTGTTTTAGGACATAAGTTAGTTCAAGAATTGTTATACTGAGATTGAATATATTAAAAATTCAAGTGTTAAGTCGATTGCTTTGGATCATGTCTATATATAAGTGCACTTATCATTAGACAACTGTGATATGATTAATTTGTGGCTATGTTATTTTGGCCTGTTGCCTTAAGTGCGACGTGAAACTTAAATTTCAAGGAATATAATAGGATCCTCTGAATCAAACAATATCATTTTCGTGATATTGTATATTATTATAATAAATATGGTGGTCATTTTCAACAGTGTCTAATACTTAAACCCTTGTGTATTTCATCAGTCTGTTGAATGCGACAAACAATCAATACAAAGCTAACATTGCAAGGCCAGGCTTCAGACCAGCCTTTTCATAATCAAGCTGGGAAACGGCCACAGGCTCAAGCAATATCCACAAGATACATGTAATCTACCACCACTATAGATTTTCTCTTCTACACAGTACATATGTTACAACATTCGGTTGATCACATTCAATGTTTTACACTATAAGCAACTGGAGGGTTGGACCAGGCCAAAGGCCAATCCACCAGCGTTGACGCAGGAAGCTTGAGCCGGTTGTTGATTGTTCTTGTAGGCGAGCTTCACATCTTCTAATCTTATTCCTGTGCATGGGTTCTTCAGACTGCAGTCAAATTTGACAGCCACTTCGCTCGCTGATGTCCCGTGAATGTCTTGGTACGTCACGTCGCTAATTTTTACGCCTGAAAACTGTTTGGATGAAATCAATGTTAGAAGCGGTAAGAATAGACAAACTGTGTATATAGACCCTAAAATGGACGCGGACAAATGGAAAAAAAGAAGAGGAAAATTTTGCATGGACTCATTGCAATGAACTCAGGTCTAATGGAGCATTTGAGCTAGTCCTTTTTGAGGTTTTTCATGACATATGAACCGTGATCGATGTAATTGATTAAAAAAAAAAAAGAAATCAATAGTTTCATTTCCTTACTGATGTAAATAGAGATGAAATTTACAACAAGAATAACTTGTATGATCTCACTCAATGATGGTTTTGATGGCAGTTGCATGCATTTTGGACTAATCTACTAACTATTAAACGAATTCTTGTGATGATTAAATCATGGTAAAATGAACTGATCTCAATTTAAGTATGATCGATTCAATCATGTTGTTTTCCCTAGGCTCATTGCTAGGTTGCACGCATTATTGTTTATAACAACAGTTACCAAATCTACATGTCGTTATTAATCTAACCCGATAGAACTTGTCCAAATTCATGGTGATCTATGTCAACTTTTGATTTAATGAAGAAAAGACTCTTTAGTCTTTATGACACGCAAACAATTAAATTAATTAATCGATTAATGTCTCGACACATACCTGACCAGGACAATTGATGTTGTTGGGGCAGTAATTTTGGTCGATGACAATTGGGTTATTAACGTTGGACATGACGGCATGTTGGAAGAGGATGTTCTTGGCAAATCCGGTGCTGGGTCTGCCCCAAGATTTGATCCTCAACCCGTTTTGTGTCCCTCGGAACACAACGTTTTTGACCGTCACGTTCTCAACTCCTGCCTCTTCAAGTTCCTTCCCTAGGCTCCCAATGCTGTGTAAAAACCATGATCCAATATATTATATAATTTCTGAAAATATTAATTACCATCTTTCACTCGAATCACGTCCTTTTCTTTCTAAATATGGTAGAATATTTTGATTTTTGCGAGGAAATCAAAAGCACGAGTAAGATCCCCGAAGAGACTTAACATTTTGGCCACTCCATGTGGCACTTGTTTATTTCTTGAGTTCTGAGTCAATTATCAGATTTAATAGTTTCGAGTTGTAGGTTTTTTTTCTTGTTTCCTGGGGTTTAGCTAGTATAATTACCTGATTCCGTGGCCCGGGCCACAAGCAACGTTTTCGATCCAGAGGTTTGTAGTGCCGGCACCGACTGAGACGCAGTCATCACCAGTTCCGATTTTTGAGTTCATGATCGTGACACCGGAAGACAATTGGACATGGACACCATCCGTGTTCGGGCTGTCACCGGACGCAAAAACCTTCATTCCTTGTAACCTCACGTTTTGGCATCCGTTGATGACAATGTGAAACAACTGGCTATTGAGCGACGTCAGTTTGCTTACCGCAATATTCCTTGAGTTGCTGAAGAGAATTGTCTATAGAGCATACGGAATCATGCACCCAACAACAAAAAATTAGTAATAAATAAAAATAACATTTGTCTTTTAAGTAACTATAAGTCAAAACGTAAGTGTCACAAAAGAGGGCACATGTTGATTGACAAGCAAGAAAAACCCTAATCGTGATAGTTAGGCTAAATAATTTTTCTATTTATCTTGCACTCGATGATTGGTCAAGAAGTTCATAAAATATTAAATTTTATTGAAGATTACGGATGTATCCGATTTTGTTTCTATTGGTGTTCTTGTGCAAGTTGGACTGTGTTAGAAAATTATAGTTACTTACACAAAATACTCTAGCCACATGAGCATGATGGAGATCGACATCTACTAGGAGAGACTCGTGTCATTATTATTGTGTGATTATAATGAAATTAGACATTAGATGTATTTGGATGTACCGTGGCTCCGCCGGGGCAACTCTTGCCGGACGCTTTGCAAGCCCACAAAGCGGCGCCCTGTCCATCGAGGACCCCGCCGGAGATTGACATGCCGTCCACGTGCTGGAACAAGAGCCACGTCCCAACATTCCCAAGCACGTTATAATCCGCGGGAGCCTTGATCACCCCTTCGATCTGCCACCGGATGGCTTTGTTCTTGCACGGCCCGCTGAAGGTGGCCCCTCCCACCAGGAACCGCCCGGGGGCACGCTGATGGTGGCCGGCATCTCGGAGCCACAAGCCGCGAGCCATGTGCCCACGAAGGCCTGTGTCGAGTCCGTGACCCCATCAGGCTTGGCCCCGAGAGAGACAACGTTGTACTTGGCTGCGCTCTCGGCAATTGCTGCTTGTGAGCTGATCATGGCAATGTGGAACACCGTGAAGAGAAGTGAGGCCACACCAAGAGTGCTATGGCTACTCATTGAAAATGCCATTTTCTCTTGGCCCACAGAAATAGAGAGAGAGAGAGAGTTGGGAGTTTATGGCAGTTGGAAGAGAGGTGAGTAATGGGAGTAGTGGGAGTAAAGAGACGGTTAATTGGGGTATTTATAGGATTTTTTGAATTGGATTCAAGTGCATGAATTTGCACGAAGTTGACGACTCAAAAAGCTGCTTATCGATTGATTGAATCGGAGGACTACGCTATTGGCCCAGAAAGAAAGAATTGGAGGACTTTGCTTGCGTTTATGGTCCACAAGTACGTATCTGCGCCTTCACTAAACTTCCCGGTACTTTAATAATCTTGTTAGCTTCGGTTAGGCACTTTAACTTTTCAGGAAGCCCTTGAGCTTAAGGAAAATTGTCCAAAAGTCCTTAAACCTATCATATTTTTACTAATTCAGTCTTAAATATTTTAATTTTACTAATTGAATCCATCCATCTAATTTTGACCGAAAATTGTTAATATGAATTAAGGTTGTCCTATGTGGTGCAGCGATCTTTGACATAAACAATTTTTTTTTTTTTGAGAATAATACATGGGATCAAAAAAGATTGAAATATTCTCATTATTGAATGAGCGAGGCTAGTGTTTTTACAAGAAATCTCTAGCCAACCTTCCTGCAAAAAAAAGCTCTTTCAGAAGAAGAGGTATTCTTGCTTGGGGAAAGCTTTGAAGCAAGCGTGAATCAGCCAACTGGCTCTTCAAATCAAAACAGGGCTGGCCCGTCGTTATTATCCTAATACGTAATAATAATTGAATTTTTTTCTTCATTTTCATAAAAATTTTACTTAATATTCAATATTAATAAAATGAATTATTGTCTTATTTCATTTTAAATATAAATAGTAACTTGATCATATTCATATCATTTGACCAATTCTAATTTCTTGATTTGAATATTTGAAATATTGGTTAAAGAAGAAGATTCAGAATAATTAGGTAAATACAATTATATTGTTTACAGAAATGGCAAACCAATTTGGGGAGCCGGTCACTAGGCCTTGAAGATAGTCGACAATTGGCCAAAGGCTAGGGTCGACGAGTTCATCTGGCTCCTCATCTTTGGCTAGTCGATGCTTGCCCTCCCTAACCATTGGCAAGGTCGACCTTGCCAACTCAATGAAAAGGAGCCTTGCCATCACTACGTAAGGCCGATCTCACCAATTCCTAGGCAAGAGTCAAGCCTCATCAGTGGCAACACAAGGTTGACCTTCTTCACACCCAACGATGACAATGTTGACCTTGCTAGGGGTGAGCGAGGCTCTCCCTCGCCAGTGGCCTACAGGGGTGAGTTTCGCCAAAGGCTCACAAGATTGACCTCGCCAACTCTCACTTCTAGCTAGTTGCTGAGGCCTAGTGACCAACTAGAAAAAGAAGGGAAGAAAAAAAAAAGAAAATAAATAATTAATATTTTCATATAAAACATTGAAATATTAGTAAAATTATCCACATTAGCACCATGTAAGATGACTAATGTCTATGTCAATGATTTCTCGCTAAACTTGGTCATATTAACTCAAGTGGCAAAATGTAAAAATGTTAAAAATTTAATTGATAAAATTAAAAAGTTTATGATTGAATTGGCAAAAATATAATGGATTTATGCATTTTTGAACAATTTTTTTCATGAACTTATTATTTAATTAGTGGCAAGATAAGATACAGAATATGCAAAGCAATCGAGCCTATGGTTTTACAACGCTTTTGTTCTTTATAGACTTCCTTTTTCCTTCGTTGTCATCTTATGATACAACTGAGGAATCGGACCGAAGGTTCTAAATCTGTTGATTCAATTACAGATATAGCATCAGACCTTTTTATAAGAATCACTCGATCCTCCACTTATTTTTGGTGAGAAATCATTCAGTTTAGGAACCTATTAAAGTTATGCATGCACTTTCAAAAAAAGAAGTTATAGTTGAACTTTACACACGACTTTTTGTGGTAAACTTAACATGTTTATTGACGGGCTGGGATAATCCAAGTGCTTTTCTTGGATAAGTGTTTTTTAATGTATAATATGGACGATTACCTTGATTTTCCCAAAACCTAAATCTTGTATTTTTCTTTTTATTGTGGATAAATATGACAACCCTTTTAGGATTTGTTCGTTGAAGTGATTTATATCTAGGTATAACACGTTTCCATTAGCGTTCTTCATTAAAATATAATAAAAACCTATAAATTGTAACAAATACAATATAGAAATATTACCTATACTAGGTTCAATAATTGGATTCTGCTTTGCAAAAGGTGGAGGCGTTAGATGTATATAACTACTGTTGGTCCGTCGAGAGTACGATCTTTGTGGCCCAATAATCAATTATTAACTCATGTGGCAAACCCTAATTACATACATTGCACTAGCTAACTTCTCCTCCTCGCATACTACGCTTATTCCTAAATAAACCCATCTTTTCTGGACACGTGTCCTAGAAGAGTAAGACGCGAAGAATCACGATGGAGAAAGAGGGCATGTGTTTGCTTCGAATGTGCGACAAATGGACAGAACTTTCTCCAATACGGACAATTTCCCAAATTAGGAAATCAAGTGCTTTAAGCTATACTCTGCTTTGTCACGACGGTTCGTTCACACCCGCACGTTTGATGAACCGAGAGACTACGGGAGATGGTCGTGACAAAAGTCGGCACGTGAATTACCGCTTCGTACGGCCGCCGCATGTGTCCTCAATCGAGAATTTTGACTCTTCGAATTCAATTTTCATATCCTACACCCAACTTAGTTATACAGCAATATCCACACCCATTAATGTTGTTCCATTCGATGCATGAGTTGAGCTTGGATCCAACGGACTTAATGACGACACGTAAGGTGCTTCCAATCATTAAGTTCAGAACCCCAAGACCCACATTGCTTTTTATGGTCACCACTTTCATTAATGCTGGAATTCGAGGGTCCAACTTTCCAGGAACTCTCTCAGAAATTATACAATCGGTATTAAACTTATCGTAGGTATGTCGATTTAACTTCAAATTTTCAAATTCACCGGCTAGTCTTAAAACTTTGCACAAGTTCTAATATAGTCTTTGCAATTTATTTTCATCGGAAATTGTTAATGCGGTGGTGTATTACGTGGGACGGCCGGTAGGACGGCCGATGATGACTCGACCGTTGTGCTATATCAATTATCAATGAAAATTGAATAAAATGACCGCATTAAGGCTAAATTGGCAAAATTAGAAAATTTAAGGCTGAATTCATATTTGTTTCACATGGCACACTGATGTGGACAACTTTATTTGAAATGACATCCTATGAGAATCACCATGTGATCAATTTTTTGTGACAATTGGGTGGAAGGACCACCCTTTTCGCACAAAGCTGTACAATTATTTTGGGAAAATTTGAAAGTTCATGATTGAATTGATATCCATATAATAGATTTAGGATTGAATTGATAATTTTCCCATTGATCATAAATTCCCTTTAATGCGAAGCGATTCAAATACAAAGTAGCAATTATGTGTATGAATATATCTTATGTTCCTAGGGATTTTCAACATCTAGGGTCAATAGCATTCCACCTAGTTTAACAATACAAATATTTTATTTATGGTTATGCTGACGAGTATTCTCGAGTCACTTATTAATTACACATATTATAAAAAAGTTTTTATCATTATAGCATTGATTACACATAACACGAAATATACCGATTATGTTAACAAAACCCGTTTTTTCATTTTGCAAATTTCTTCATCTCATCAATATTTGTAAAACTCATCAAAAGACCTCGACAGAATTCGTACTTACGGCGTACGTACTTGCACATTGCATTCGTAGCAAAAGATAATAAAACAAGGAAAAAGTGCGGTTTCTAGGTTTGCTCATCAATCACACAATCGTTTCAAAACCTTACAAAACGGGTCAATTTGTATTTCTTCCAAATCATTTTTGACTTTTTTGGGGGACGACTGCTTTGGTTAACTTAATTGAGCACTAATCCCCTTCCCATATTTTAGACCGAAAGGCGCACTTCGGGGTCAAGACAAAGGCGCTCAAGGACGGTTCTCTCTCAAAGACTTCGTACTCGGACATGCATTGCTTTTCATGGCCTAACCCGAAAGCAAAAGCTGACCTTATCAACCGAGCTTTCTTATTCAACGCTATAAGTAGGAGATAAGCAGACGTTGCTAGGGTTCTTAAAAACACCCTTTCGAAATCTCGATAGCCGTAAAATCGGGTCATAAAACAATACGGTTATAATGGTAGCCCGATAATTATAGAGAAGATGTAGCCCAGTTATTTTAGGTCATAACTTAGACCACGAAGATTATTATACTGATATAAAATATAACAAAAAAAAACGGATTAATTTAAGGGAGAATTTATTACTTTTGATTATGTCTATATATTGTTGGAATGTTTATGTATTAAACCGCGTTTTTAATTAACAATTTAACATTTTTGAATAGTTATATTGACAGCAAAATTACATGGTGTTAGAGTATGGGGTTTTGAATTCAAATCTTTATGGGCATCTTATTAGCCTTATTTATATTTTCACAATCAGAATTAGGTCAAAAGTCTGGCCTATGCATGAACTGGATTATTAGAATATATAAATATTAAATCAAGTATTCATTTAACAATTTACTTATTTAGACCAGTTGGTAGTGGCACAACAAAATTTTACACATACATCTGCACTTATGAATAGACAGTTGTCATATGATGAATTCTGTGGCTATGTTATTTGTCTTATTGCTAGATCTACTTCGAAAAGCCTAATCATGTGTGAAATCATAGGTAGAGACACCTAAATGGGTTTTTCAATTGACATAAGATATTAACCATTTTTATAACATAACGAAAACAAATAATTTGGTCACCTAATGTTTTGTCAAATAAATGATAAGCGTCTCAAGATTTATTCACATGATCAAATTTCATATTCAACCTTATAGTTGACCTGCAAATGATCCTTTTACTCGAGTGTCTACGCGAAAAGTTGTTAAAGCAATATGTCACAAATTTATGGAAATTAAATGGGACGGCACAGCCTAAGAACATACATAGAAAAAGAGGGCTCATGATTGCTTTGAAGCTCCATTTTTTTTTCAAGGAAATTGTAATGTAATTGGAAAAAAAAATCTTAAATAAGTCATTCCAGGAAAATATTATGTTTTCCTATATTTGGTCATTTGAAATAGAAAACTGATACATGTTTTTCATTAGGGAACAAATTATCTTTTCCAGAGCACTTTATCGCATCGCTTGGTTCCTATGCTTCAGATTTTTTGAGAAATTGTAGCAAGCAGTTAGTAGGCTTGTTATCACAAGCATCACAAATCCAATTTGATCTTCCAGCTCCAACAATATACGTAGAACCAACAGTAGAGAGCACACAAATAAGAAGAAATCCTTATATCTTGTCTTCACCCAAAAATGGATAAGAGCAGAAGAGATCATGGGGCTCATCAAAATAGATAATGAGAGATACAGAGAGTGTGGAAGAAGGAGACGCAAGAATGACAAGCGACAAAACTCTTTTTTGTGTTTAGGGGAAGTGATAAGATTTCTGTAGAGCGATGATTTTTCCAAGATTAACTTATTTTCGCCGGAACAAACAAAAGATGAGTGGAAAACATCAGTGCATGTTGCCGACTCATTTCATTTTAATTACTGAATGTTGGTTTTCTCTCCATGGTCCTGTCGCAAATGACCTTGCATCGCTGCCGTCTTCGTCTCCACTGCATGTTTTGCCGACTCATTCAACTCGGGTTGGTCGGCTTTCGTCACGACAGTCCGTAACTTTCCCCAAGAAAAGCATTAAACAAATGGCAGGAGTCACTTTCTTAGGACGGCGCTAAGCATAATATAGTTATGAAAAATCTACACCAAGTGACCATGTTGATATTATCATCTTCTCGTTAGACATCTAGCAACTGTATGCAGTGATTAAGGTCCCTTATCCATATTGAATCTTTAGCAGAAACAGCGAAGAATCTGTCGATATTTTCAATGCGTCAAAGCTGCTGTCGATATTTCTATGCAAGTTATGTTATCTTTGCATTACATTTTTCAGTACTTGTAAATCACGCAAGTTTGGAGTAGCATATAAATTATTTTTTTCCTGCATTTTTTAAAAATAGATATAGATATGTGTTAACAATGTAAATCTGCATTTTTTTTTTTTTTTTTTTTGTTAACGTAAGTGTAGGTTGCCCTATATTAAAATGTACAATTAAAGACATACATTATATTATGAGCTAGAGAAGCAAAGAAGAAGAGCCAAGAAAAATTATAAACATGAAAAAAGCAATTCCTTCTTAACACCTAGTAATTAGAAGAGTGAATAAGACCTTATTCATTTTCATTACGGTGCCCGGTATCTTGGAATGAGGAAGAATGGAAATGGATAATGAAAAACGCTTAATGTGAGAGAAGGTCAAAGTAAAAATGAATAAGAAAAGATGCTTATGACTTAACAGAAAAGAATTGCCTATAAATTGAAGAAATATTTACGACAAGAAATAAAAACACTATTCGAGAAATATGGCATGATATTTCTCTCATTCCATTTTTCACTTCCTTTCTCTGGCAACCTTTGAAATTAATTTCTCTTGCCCTGCTCGTTGTCATTAGAAATTGTACTCACATTTCAAATTACAAAACCATATCAATTATGGCGATTCTAATTTTATTCATCATTCCGAGTACTCGATATTCATTCCAAATCTTTTAAATTTTATTTCATTCTGTCTAACCGAACGATGGGACAAAAAACAAAATGATAAAAGGTGATAACTTAATAAAATAAGTAAAAAGAAAATGAGAATATGAAGGGTAAATTGTTCGTCGACACTTGGCACTCACCCATGCAGTGGTGGCGCTAGTGAGTTCAAAATTTTAAGGTTGGGTAAAGTGACATACGTATGATTTGGCCGTTGGCTGGTGGATCATGGTGTCCAAACCACATTCTTTAAGTCTTTGTAATACTTTCACGCAGAGACGGCTCTCCTTTCCCTTGTGGTGGTCGAGAGTCATTGAGTCTCTGTTGATGCATGTGGGTGAGGTGAATCAACAAGGTTTTCCAAGGGGGATTTTTTTTTTTTTTGGTGAAAGGTAAGAATATATTGAGCTTTAACCAAAAATACAAAAGATCCGACACCACAAACTTGCACTCAACAAGACAACAAGTCAGGGTGAGTGGAAGGGAGCCGAATGCAAAAAAGGACCGCAAGAGTGAGCCTAAGTAAGCAAGACAGCCACATATGGCAAAAGGCAACAGAAGGCCGCAAGAGGCCAAAAGAACCACAATCTACGCATACATCCGGTAGCGACAAAAGTGAAGAAGCATCAAGGAGCAGCCATGTAGATGAAGAGTATCCAGACAGCAAACACCAGGCTAGGGCCTTGCAGAAGTAGAATAGTCCCTAGCTGAAAAAATGATTGGATCAATACCCCAGCTACGCTGTAGCCTCCGGTTTCTATATGTATCATCCACATTCCTGTAGGTGGTGGTCTTGTCTCTGACGACCTTGATGAGTTGATTCTTCACCTCTGGGACGGATAAGCTTTGCTCTCGAAATAGGATGCTATTGCTGTGCTTCCATATGTAGTAACAAAGAGCACCAAAAGAGAAGCGAGCAATGCACTTATAAAAGTCTTTACCCATAAGGAAAGTGGCGGCCCAATTGAGATTCTCGACCCACGAATTGTTTCGCCACGGAAGATTGCACCTGGAGGCCCAAAAGAAAGCGATGCTAGCGGAGATGTGGCAGCCAAAAAATAGGTGGTCTATAGAATCCGGTACCTCATTGCAGAATGGACACAAGGCACTATCTATCCTACCATAAGATAATAATAGAGCTTGGGTAGGAAGCCTGCGTTTGGCAATAAGCCAAAGGTTAAATTGGTACCTTGAAGTGATGGAGTTGTTCCAAATGAATGTGTGCCAGGAGACCCGAGTCTTCCTCCTCCTAATCAAATCCCACACTGAAGCCACCGTAAAGAGATGGGAGGTAT
This sequence comes from Eucalyptus caleyi, assembly GCA_014182885.2. Taxonomy (NCBI): domain Eukaryota; kingdom Viridiplantae; phylum Streptophyta; class Magnoliopsida; order Myrtales; family Myrtaceae; genus Eucalyptus; species Eucalyptus caleyi. Next base: position 4,335,555 of record CM024466.2, read on the forward strand.
TTCCCTTCCAGCCGAAACGATCGAAAGAGTGGGAGAGGGTGGGAAAGGGATCCGCCCAAGAGTCCAAGACCCCTTTAATCATAGCTCCACAATTAGTGAATAGGTCCGCCACTGTCACCTGCCTAAGAAGGCCAGATACATATATGGCCGAGTCCGAAAAGTACAAGTTCAAAGTGTGACATCCCGATTTTCCAATTCTATTTTCAATAAATTGAGACGGGCATTTCGTTGGCACGCATATAGTTCTTTTCCTTGAGTCGGCCACTCATGTGAAAACTAGTCTATCGAGTGAAGCCGCTAAGAGGTTCTAATGCATCAGACTCGAGAATTTGATCAGGAAGCGACCTTTCGACCGAGCTAATCTGCAAGGGTCATTACGGCACAAATAAAAGTCGATTAGAGACCGGAGATAGGTCGACTCGACAGAGGCATGTGATCAGGTGTGGGTGATTCCACCAGATTGCACAATCCTTGTCGATCGACACTGGACCGACTTTTCTATTGATTAGGTACCCTGTGTTCGTATTTGAAACCTTGAGATTACCCCGACAACCGAAAGTCACCAATGTTTCAAAGAGGTACATTGTGGCTTGAGATGATCAACCACAGGTCAAATGCATGAAAATTTCTAAAGGCTACCCGGTAGGTTGGGCCGCGCAGTATTGTCTTGCCAAAGTGAAATTAACCAATTGAGATCGAATTCGAAATTGGAAGTCGGGTGTGTCACAAATCATTTCAAGATCATTGAATCATCTTTGGAAGATTTTTCATGCAAGCCGAGCTTTTCAAAGAAAATAATCAAGAAATGGCTAATTTGGCTCGAGAAATTAGTAGGCCGTTTTGGTCGCTTTTGGGACTTAAGTTGGTTCTACGGACAGTGAAAGTGTGAATTGAAGTGTGGTGACATTGGATTAATTTTATGACTTCATTTGATTGATTGAAAGAGAATTGATGAGAATTGAAGAAATTTGATGTCAAAAATCGGACTCGTGGAAAATGGAAGTGAACCCATTGGAAGAGGTTGTGGGAGTGAGTGGAGTATGACATCATGCATGAGGTCATGGTGGGCCTTTTTGTGGATTAAAGGAAAAGAAAAAGAAAAAGAAAAAGGGCCCCCTCCTCCTTCTCTCTCCTCCCTCTCTTCTTCCTCCTCCCATGCGATTCCTCCATGGGCGTTTTCTTCATCTTCTTCTTCGGACGCCAGCAGCAAGGGAGATCGTCGAGCAGCCCGCCCGGAGCCACCCGTCACCGCCTCACGCCGGCGCACGCCGTCCTCGCCGTCCGCTCGCTCGCCGACCAGCTCCCCGCTTCGCCTCAGCCCGCATCCCCAGCAGATCTGGGAACCCCGAACCAGCAAGCCGAAGACCAGTTGAAGCCAGCAGCTCCACTCGTCGCCGTCGTCGCCGCCGCCAACCGGAGCTCCTCGCCGTCGCCGCTCGCCCGCGCGGTCGACCCGCTCGCCGCTCCGCCCAGCCGCCTCCGCCTGCCTCTGTCCGCGAGTTCTAAGAGCTGCCAGAGCTCGTCCCGCCACTGTGAGGTCTCGCCGGAGCCGCCGCCTCGCCCGCCTGAGTTGCTGCCGCCCATCCCGGCCGTTCCTCCGCCGAATCGCCGCCGGATCTGCTCCCTCTCGGCCCCGATCAGCAACCCAGAAAATGGGTATGCAGCGGCTTCGTGGCCCGTTTTGGCCGTCTTCCCGAGCCCGGATGCTCGGCCCGCTTTGAGGAAAGTCGATCCTCGCGTCGTCCCCGTCGTTTTGGTCTGCTCGGTTCGTTAATCCGGTGAGTTTAACTCACTAAATCTTGATTAGATGGTTAATGATGCCCTAAGTGTGCTTAGTCTAAGTTAAGTAAGTTTAGGTGGTTAGATTAGTTTATTTGGTTGATGATTAGATTAGGATGTTTAATTAAGTTAAAGTGTGTTTAGTTTAAAGTTAAGTATGTTTATTTTAACATAAAGCCTTGATGTGACATAATAGGTTTTATTTTTGATTTATTTAAATGTTTCGAAATTCTAGAATTTATAATATTATATTATATTCCGAAATTATTAAAATATTATTATTTAAAAAAAAAAAAAAAAAATTATTTTTGACCCGGTTCTTTCAAATTTCGTGCCGATCGCTCTTTGTGTGTTCGGATTTTGAAATTGATGGTTGGATATTATAAATTGGGTGTGGATGACGAAAATATGGATATTATTATTTAATTAATTTTCGGAATAAATTTAATTATTTATTAAATTCCGAAAATTTTACTAGGACCTTGTTCTCTCGAATTTCGTGCCGATCGTTCTTTGTGCATGTAGAATTTGAAATTGATGATTGGTTGTGGCGAATTGAGTGTGATTGCGATTTATGAGGATTCTTTAGAAAACCCTAAGTATGGGAATTGATGGGAGATTGGCGGTGATTAACCACCTATTAGAGGTCGTGCCTAGTGAGGCCGTGATTAACCACCGATTGGAGGTCGTGCCTAGTGAGGCGTGATGAACCACCTATGAGAGGTCGTGCCTAATAGGGGTGATAAACCACCTAAGAGGTCGTGCTGCTAATGGGCGTGATTGACCACCTATTAGAGGTCGTGCTTTAGTGAGGCCGTGATGGACCACCTATGAGAGGTCGTGCCCAGTGAGGCCGGGATTGACCACCTATGAGAGGTCGTGCCCAGTGAGGCCGTGATGGACCACCTAATTAAAGGTCGTGCCGAGTGGGGCCGTGATTGCCATTGGTTGTTAAACCTTCCTATAGAGCCGTAGTTGAGATCAATGATTGATTTGCTAGAATGACCTGTAATCGGCCGAGTCGATTGATCGCTGAGACGATCCAAGTGGTTGAATTGTTCTGATGATGTGATTGCGCTACAGTTGTTTGGTTATTATAATTGCACATGGTTGAATTATATAAACTGTGCTAACAATGCAGATGAAGATTAATGCGAGGTAAGTCTTCTGTGTGATGTGGCTAGGCCACCTGGGGCGTATTTTCTTTCTAATATGGGTTTAGGGGGTTGAACTTGCTGAGACATTGTCTCATCCCGGTTGTGGGATTAAAATTTCAGGTCCCTGGTTGACGGAGTGGCTAGATAGCTTTGGTTGGCCTTGAGGAGGTGCAGAGGTGAAGTCAGGAGGATTTGGAGAATGTGTCCGACTTGTAGGTCGTAGGACAATTCATTTTTAAGAGCCGGTCTTTTGTAGACTTTTGGCCGTAGACCTCTGTTTGTAATTCTGTTGAATTATGAAAGTGTTATGTTGTGATTTTGTTTCCTGCTTTTCTATCCCGTATGTTATTGTCAGGGGTTTTATAATACGTTCCGCTTGTGCAATATTAAATGAATGGGGTCGGCGACACTACCTGGGAATGTCGTATTAGATCGACCGCAGTGGGATGTGCGCGCGCTCGGGGTTCGGGGCGTGACACAAAAGGCCCCTGGGGTGCCAGTTATCAAACCAGAGAGATACCGAGCAACCATTCCCAATTCTCCAATAGAAAGAGCTTCGACACTCAGTCCTAAGTTGGAGGATCTTCTTCCAGGCCCACGAACAGCAGGTTGGCTTTTTGGCCACCCAGAAATTCGCCCTTCTTAAGAGGGTCGAGTGAATCCATTTGCACCATAAAGATTCCTTATCGGCAAACAGAATCCAAATATGTTTTAACATGGCAGCCTTGTTATACTCCCGAAGCCTTCGGATCCCAAGGCCCCCCTTGTCTTTTGGGCAACAAACATCCTCCCAGGAGACCTTTGCACCCCCTCTTCCCAACTCCGGGCCTTTTCATAGGAATTGTCTAAGTATTCATTCAATTTGATCCAAGACAGCTGCAGGTAAGATAAAAACACTAGCCCAGTATTCTTGGATGGCATGAAGGACTGACCTGATCAATTGTAGCCGACCGGCGAAGGAGAGAAAGCGATGGGTCCAAGATTGAATCCTCGCAGTGATGCGGTTGACTAGCACGCAGCAATCTGCCTTGCTGATCCGGGAAGTGATGATGGGAACCCTGAGATAGCGAGCCGGTAGGCTTCCTTCTAGGAAACCAAGGGTAAGAAGGATTTGGTTTCTTAAAGAAGGTGAACCTCTTGCAAGGTAGACTTCGCTCTTATTTGTGTTTGGAACCAATCCAGGACCAATCGAAAAATATTTGGAGACCTTCCTTGAATAGCTTCACCGAAGGCAAGTCGACTTCACAGAACAAGAAGACGTCATCCGCAAAGAATAAATGTGTAAGGTTAGTCGATTTGCATCTCCAGTAATATTTAAACTCCGGCATCGAAGAACGAGTGGTGAGAATACCTGATAGTACCTCCATGACCAATGTAAATAGGTAGGGAGATAGAGGGTCTCCCTGACAAAGCCCACGGCCACTGGCAAAAAACCCATGTAACTCTCCATTCAAGGCAATGGAAAATTTAGGGGTCCTCACACACGTCATGATGAGCCGGGTCAAGTGATCAGGAAATCCGAAGGCTTGAAGGACAATCTCAATGAAGTCCCAGTCAACTGTGTCATAGGCTTTTCTGAAGTCTACCTTGATTGCACATTTAGGTAAGTATGGTTGAATGTGAAAGCCAGAAAAGAGTTCTTGAGCCAGTAGGATATTATCCCTGATTCGCCGGCCTTTAACAAAAGCGTTCTGGGAAGGGCCGATGACATTTTGTAGGATTGCAACAACCCGATTGGCCATGACTTTAGTGATGCATTTGTAGATGGTATTACAACAGACGATTGGCCTATAATCATCCACAGTAGTCGCATTCAGGGTTTTTGGTACAAGGACCAATATGGTGTTGTTAATCTCCTTTAAGAGCCTACCCATAATGAAGAACTCCTTCACTGCCGATATAACCAACTGACCCACCGTCTCCCAGTTATGCTTAAAGAATTCGACTGTGAAACCATCAGGTCTAAGTGCTTTTCCTCTAGCTAGTGAGAAAACCGTATCACGGATCTCTGAGTCAGAAACGGGCCGATCAAGGAAGCTAACCTGGTCAGAGGTGAGGGGAAACTGGATAGCCTCCCTAATGTCCCCAACCGAGGGTCTCCCATGTATAAGCCGTGGCGACAAAAGATCCTGGTAGTGTCTAACAAAATGCTGATGAACAAGCTCCGGTTCAGTGATTTGGACACCTGACGCATCCATAACCGAAAGAATTCTATTTCTTATCTGCCTTTTTTTGACATAATGATGGAAGAATTTGGTGTTGCGGTCTCCCTCCTCTAGCCACTTAACTCTGGACTTCTGCTTGAAAAATGATTCTTCTTTAGAGCGCAAGTCCAAGAAGGTGCACCGCGAGACTTTTCCAGTGCAAGGGCAATAGAGTACGGGTCTTGCTTTGAAGGTCAAGTTGAGTAGTCTGGAGCGCAGCCCTCGCTTCAGAAGTCCTAATGGATATGTTGGAGTAGGATTCATTATTGAGATTCTTGAGGCGACCTTTGAGGGCCTTGAGCTTGCACACCAGTCTAAACATGGGCACTCCCTCATCCGGCATCTCCCAAACTTGGTTGACAATTGGAATGAAATCAGGATGATCCATCCAAAAGTCGAAGAATTTGAAAGGCTTTCTTCGATGGACTGGATTTAAAACTTTGACCACCATAGGAGAGTGGTCAGATATACCTGGTGTAAGGAAGGAAGCTTCCAAGAAGGAGAAGACCTGGCACCATTTGGAATTGACTAGGACTCTATCAATCTTCCTTGCCTTCCGCAAAATACCAGAAGAGGTAGTCCATGTAAACCGACATTCGACATACCTCAGATCATCTAACTCAGCCATAGATAAGCATTGTCTAAAATCATCAAAGCATGGTATCCAACTATCTGATCCCCCAAGTCTATCAGACGGGTCTTTGATAGCATTAAAATCACCCGCGACTAGCCAAGGTGAATCTGTAGAGCTGCACTTTTCATGATAAGGTTTTCCCAGAGTGGTCTCCTGGAAGTGAAAGTGTGCAGCCCATATACAATCGATATATAACATGCTATATCCGAAGAGAGCATCTTAAGATTCCCATGGATCACTTGGGCATCTACCGAAGACACTTCAAAGCTTATAATCGATGGATTCCAGCCAATCCAAATCCTCCTCTCGGGAGCACAACTATAATTTGAAATCCAACTCCAATCCCTTTTCAGACTCGAAGAGATAGAAGAGAACATGGCTTCCGTACTTTCGTCTCCAGAAGGCCAACAAAGCAAAGTCTATTTGAGGAAACCAAATTACGAACCTTAGCTTGTCTAGAAGGGTTCATTAGACCCCTAATATTCCAGATACCTATATACATAGTAATATATATAAGATGAGGGGCCAGAAACGGTTACCTCGGCTTCGGAGGTTTCCGGCGAGCGGAAGCCGAAACCATAGGAGTGGTGGCAGGAGGAGGATCAGGAAGTAGAGTTAGCAGCTTGTCCTGCATTTTCCAAGGGGGATTGGTGTAAACTGAATGGAAAACATGGACCCAGGTTGCTGGCTCGTAAGGACTAGGCGAAAATATTAGGATGTACTTATGGAAAATAAAAACTTTAATCAAAAAGCCGCGAATGAAAGGTTTTCTTAAAAATTATCGTGGAATCAAGAATGAGATTTTTACTTTAGGCTATGCTATCATACAGTCTTCACTTCCATAGCTTCATAAGCTAGTCCTGTGGCCCGTCTACGTCTAAGCAAGGCCATGACACCTAACTTGACGGCCCCTGCTTTCTTACAGGCTTCGCGTCCTTCACCGCTATGCCGACAGTCTGCGGTGGTGCTTCAGCCTTAGCTTGCCACCCTCTTTGACAACCTCAAGCATCGTTACCTCCAGAATCCCCTAGACTAGTACTTCAGTGGCTCAGCATTGTTACCTTATCGATTATGGTAATTCTAATTTTATTTATCACTCCGTTACTTGGCATTATTCCAATTCCTTTAAATTTTATTTCATTCTGATCAAACCAACTTCTTAGGACGACCTTAAGCATAACGTACTTTTGAGAAAATGACAAGGACCATGTTGACATAATCACCATCTTGTTGGATTAAGATTTAGAAAAGTCTTCCTTGTCCATAGAGAATCTTCAGCGGAAACAGCGAAGAGGCTGTCGTCGATGTGTTCACCTTTTTGAAGCGGCTGTTTGGTAAATTTGGTCCGCTATAAACCACCCAGGCAATGCGCCGATCTCTACCAGTTCAAAAACAGAGCGCAAATCTCATCTTCTCACACTCGTTTAACCATGTGTAACGTTGCAGCATGCGACCTCTTGTTCTCTTTGTTTTCAGGCTCCTTTATTTGTCTTCTTCATGGTCTTCTACCCTATTAATATATATCCTTTGTCAGTCCCATTCAGTTCGATATAAGTAGCTTTCACAGCAACTCAAACGGCATACTCTACAAAGGAATTGTGGAAGTGCATATATTCATAGATCTTGTTAAACTATTTAAATAATAAACACACTTTCATTTAACAATTTATATTTTTAGAACAGTCGGTTGTGGTTCCATAACTAGAGATCTTGAGTTCAAATCTATATAAGCCCCATTTATCTTCTTAATTAAATTTCCTTTTATCTAACAACTTAAGTTTTGAGAATAGTTGAGAATAGTTCCACAAAATTTTCATAGATTTCACCCCCAAAAGATTGCTGTTTAAGGTAGGCTGCATTCAATATTCCGAACCCATCTATATAAGGGATTCCAACACTGGGAAACAAGTAGACTTCTTTACCTATTGGTGGGTTTCTTGGATTGTTCAAGGATAGCACTACTGATGATGGGACTTGGAACTGAATCGTGGAGTTTGAGTTATATTATCTTTAGAGAACTGATTGGATATTAATTTTTAATTTTCTGTGAAAATAACAATTTATTATGGACTACAAAAAAACCAAATATTAAATAATTATAAACCGTTGTGGGGTCTATTCCTTAAAGAATTTATGACTCACAATAAGCTGTTATTTTCACAATAGCCCAAAAACTATTATGCTTGTAAAACCCTAATTTTTATAGTACACTTGTCTGTACTTGTAATTCAAACTAATTTGGAGTAACATATAAACTATTTTCCCCCATTTCTCAAATTACATTAAGATATCTTTTAATAATGTATTTCTACATTTTATTTTATTTTTTTGGTTAAAATACCGCTTCATCAAAAGTATAATCAAAGACGTACATGATATGATAAGCTAGGGAAACAAAGGAAAAGAACCACGAAAACTGAGAAATACGAGAAAGGCAAATGGCTCCCAACACCTAGTAATAAGAAGAGTGAAATGGGGATGCCATCTTATTCATGTTTACGATGGTGTTTTGTGACTTGGAATAAGAAGAAATGAAAATGGAAATTGAGAATGAAGAACGCTTCATTATTCCAATTTCTTTAAATTTTGTTTCATTCGGATTAACCGAATGCGGGGGACAAACAAAAAGAAAAGGACAGAACTTAATAAAAAAAAGAAAAATAAATACAAAGAGAAAACAAAATTTCTTAGGACGGCCTTATGCATAACGTAGTGATGACAAAATGACAGTGACCATGGTTGATATAATCACCATCTTGTTGGATAAAAATTTAAGAAGGTTTCCCTTGTCCCTATAGAATCTTCGGCGGAAACAGCGAAGAGGCTGCCGTCGATATGTTCACCTGGTCGAAGCGGCTGTTACGTACATTTGGTCCTCTATAAATCGTCCCGGTAATGCTCCGATCTCAACCAATTGAGAAATAAGTGCGAATCTCGTCTTTCCACTTGTATAACCATGGGTAGCATGCAGCGCGCGGTCTCTTGTACTCTCTTTTCGCGCTAGCTTAATGGTCTTCTTCCTTGTTTGCTATCTTTTTATCCCCTTTGTCAGTCCCGTTCAGTTCAATATAAGTAGCTTTGACAACAACACAAGCGGCGTACTCTACGGAGGAGTTGCGGAAGCGCGTGGATTCGTTGATCTAACCCCCCAAGGCCCCACAGAACAACTGTTTAAGGAAGGCAGCATTCAGTATTACGAGCCCATCCATTTCAGGGATTCTATTAGTGGGAGTCAAGCAGACTTCTCTACCCATTTTTCTTTCACCATCGAACCTTTCACTAGCACCAACTACAGTGATGGCATAGCCTTTTTTCTTGCTCCTGCTGGCTTCACGATGCCATACAGCTCGGCTGGTCCGTTTCTCGGATTGTTCAGTCCCTCCACAGTCGATGATGGGGCTCGGAACCAGATCGTGTTTGTTGAGTTCGATACTTTTGTGAACCCAGATTATGACCCCCCAGTGCGGCACGTAGGAATCAACATAAACTCGATTTCTTCAATTGTTCATTCCAGTTGGGATCCTGAATCACACAGAGGAAATGCAACTAATGCCGTGGTGACCTATAATTCTACTAGCAAGAATCTTAGCGTGTTCTGGTCGTTTGATGGCGAGCCGGTTTCTTTGGACAAGAAAAGCTCCTTGCTTTCTTACCAAATCGACCTCGCTCAATTTCTTCCTGAATCGATAGCGATTGGCATTTCAGCTTCTTGTGGCGGCGTTGGGGAGGGACACATCATCAATTCATGGGGATTTACTTCGGCGTTGGATATTGTACCTCCCGCATCGACCAATTCATTTGTAAGGATGTATAGGTTGTTCACATTTATCACGGCTCCTTTAGCAGTTCTATTGCTGATTATTTCAGTGGGGTCTTGCTTACTTATGATAAAAATGAGGAAAAAAATTGAGCTTAGTGCTCTGACCGACATTGAGAAAGAGATAACAGCATTGCCGCTCAAATTCTCTTACCAAGAGTTATTTTTAGCTACAAGTGGCTTCTCACAGGATCGAAGACTCGGCCAAGGAGGGTCTTGCCATGTTTATAAAGGACTTGTGAACAGTTTAGATCGCCAACTTGCTATCAAGAGAATCTTCACGGAATCCAAACATTCCGAGAAGGTCTTCATCAATGAAGTGAAGATATTAAGCCGCACAATACATCGAAATCTAGTGCAATTCATTGGATGGTGTCAAGAGGCAGGTGAATTTTTGCTTGTTTACGAATAAATGTCCAATGGAAGCCTTGATAATCATCTCTTTGGAACTCGAAAAGTTCTTCCTTGGGATGTAAGGAACAGGATAGCTCTAGGCCTGGCATCAGCCCTTAATTATCTTCATGAAGAACTAGAGCAGTGCATTCTTCACAGAGATATAAAAGCTGCCAACATCTTGCTAGACACCGATTTCAACACCAAGCTTGGCGACTTTGGAGTATCTAGCTCATCGACCCCCGATTCAGGACTCAAACGACTGATGTGGTGGGGACATACGGTTATCTGGCACCGGAATATCTCAATGGACAGAAGGCTACTAGAGAGTCCGACATGTTCAGCTTTGGGGTCGTGGTTCTAGAAATCGCTTGCGGTAAGAAGACCTATCAGGACGGAGAATGTCATGTCCCACTGTACAAGTGGCTTTGGCAGCTTTATCTTACTGGAAATATGCTTGAAGCAGCGGACGAGAAGTTGGGTTCGAGCTTTGATAGGAAGGAAATGGAATGCTTGATGATGGTGGGACTATGGTGCGTGCATCCAGATCCCAGGAGAAGGCCGAAAGCAGGACAAGTTATCAGGTTTCTCCAGCTAGAAGTCCCTGTGCCCGAGCTTCCCCTCGCCACATTCGAGGCGCCAACTTTATATCAGCCATCACCGCTAAGGATAGGATCTTTATCTTCTTCTTCAATTCAAGCATCAGTTCCCGTTGAGCAAGATGGACCATGGCTCCCCAAGCCACACTACAGCACGTTGATTTTTGGGATGGAGGAGGACAAACATGGGAGTCAGTAAAATGATTCCTCATGCACAATCCTTTTACCCCTCAATAAGACTCGGGGCATTGACCATTTCTGCTCGTTTTTTGTTCATTCTGTGTTCCGGTCGTTGGTGTTATGTTATAAATGCATTGTTAACCCGTCTCCTCACTGCCCAAGCTTTTGGTGGGAAATGGTTTGTCTAACACCTGGAATTTATATTTTCTCCTGGTTGCTCAATTTGTGGCTTGAAGTTGATTATATAGCCACATCTGAAAGATTGTACAGCAAAACTTTGCATAGACATGAATGGGCATTCTCAGATTTCCAATACTTCGGATATTGTCGATTAAACTAATCCTTCAAAGTTCATTCGCTTTGCCAACCTAGACAATAACCGGCGTGGTTCCCTGGATGGCGTTTAATATTGTTCCTGTAACAAAAGTCGGAAAAGGATTTCCCCATTATGAAATGGTATGGCACGGGCAAAGAATGGGTTTTTTCTTGCTTTCGCTTAGAAGTGGCCCATTATATGTATTTGAGCTATGACTATGAGTCTCGGCTTAGCCGATTGAAAGCGAACACCGGTCCAACTGAATTTAATTCGGTCTCGACTACTTCGTCCAGTCCATCCGGATTCAGAAACATTAGCTGTTTGATTAAAATATTACTAGATTAAAGTAAAGGGGTGAGTGGAACTATCAATCTATCTCTTTAAGGGTTACTCTAAGCTCTCCACGAGTGTAGTCTGTAAGAATATTTTAAAACTCTTTATTTGTTGAGTAGACACAACTTTAAGCTCTCTCAACAATCACGAATGTCACAAAAAAAGTTTTTGTGACATGCTTTTATGTTTCAAGTGACTAATTCAGACCGACCAAAAAAAAAAAGTGACTAATTCATTAATTACACGTTATTGAAAAAGTCTCATAAATCTAGATTCAATCTTTTTTAACAAAAAAAAAAGGGGGAGTGTGAAGCGTTTGCATAAATGCTTTAAGGTACTAAAACAGTTTGTCCTCCCACAGTTGTTGGAGTTTTGCAAATACACGATATTACTTACGGAGAAAAGAAATAAATGCAACCAAAATCGACATGGACACTCGTTTAGTTGGAGGAAAATGATACGGTATGAGTCGATGTTACAAGCTTATAGCAGTAGGCAAAGGCAAACGCCTCCTGGTTTCAACTTTTTCCAATTGGGATACTAATGGTGAGGCATGACAACTTTACTGGACTTATTACGTCACAAAAGCAAAAATAAAAAAGAATACTGGACTAGCTCTAAAAATGGAGGAAGTGATTATTTTGAATTGTTATAAACATTGACTTTGACTTGGAGTTTAGTTGAATTTTCATTTTCATGAACTTCAAAAAGTCGTAAACATTGACTCGACTTGGAGTCATACACGGATTTCTATTAAGAAACATGTAGACTCTATTTATTTCAACTAAAACCCAAAGAGACGAATCAGATTCCTACAATTATTAAATATGCCTTATGCATGCATTCACCTCTCACATGGCCCGGAAATCTCAGGTGCACAGGATATTCTATGAAATGAGAATACACTCATATACTAACATAAGCAATTTGGATGTTCCAATACATTAATCTTTATTACTTATTCGAAATATATTTTTCATACCGATATTTTTTGTAATTGAAAACATAATTTAATATAGTAATTTTACATGATACGTTAGAAAAATATTATACTACCTATATTATCTTTATTATAAATATAAAATCATGTCTTATAATAATTACATAATTAAAAGAAGAAGTCCACTCCTATCGTTTGGTACAAAAGACGTTCCGCATCCCCATTTCTCCTCATGCCCGAGCAATCCACACTCCAAATAACCTGGGTTTAGCCTATAGTATTTGGATATTAGCAATAATTACCCGACTTTTACGGCAAATCCCATTTGAATCGACATTTCCACAGTGGATGCGGACACAAGCGGAGGACCATGGCATCTCTCTCTACAATGCCTCCATTTTGGGGGCTTTGCCTATAGGGAAAATTGTCCAAAAAGTCCTAAACCTATTACAGTTTTGCCAATTGAGTCCTAAACCTTTTAATCTTGCCAATTAAGTTCTAAACCTTTTGTCAGTTTGCCAATTGAGTCCATTCAGCCAATTTTGGCTAAAAAATGCTGATGTGGACGCCGGCTGTGCCACGTAGGACTGCTAGCGCTGATGTGGACAATTTTTAATAATATTTTAATATTTTTAAAATTTTAAAAAAATTACTTTTTTTTTTTTATATTTTTTTCCTTTTTTTTTTTTTTTTTTGGCTTTTTCCTTGGCCTTTTCTGGTGGCTGGCCAATGGCCACAAGCAACAGCCGACCACCGGCCGGGTGACAGCAACACCCAGCGAGGCCACCTTGGCCCCAGCGAGGGCTGGCCTCGCCAAATCTAGCGAGGGGAGCCCTCACCAGGGGTCGCCCTCGCCCAGGTGAGCGTCGGCCTTGTCCCTGGCTAGGTGGGCGACGGCTGGCCACCGGCCAAAGGCCGACGCCCGGCCGACCAAGGGCAAGGGCCAGCCTCACCAGATTTGGTCTGGGCAAGGTCGACGCTCGCCTGGGTGAGGGCGAGCCTCAACAAGAGCTCCCCTCGCCAGATCTGGTGAGGCCGGCCCTCACTAGGGCCAAGGCTAGCCTTCCCTACCACAGGCGAGGCCTGGCCAAGCGACAGCGACACCGGGCGAGGCCGCCCTGGCCCCAACGAGAGCCAGCCTTGCTAGATCTAGCGAGGGGAGCCCTCGCAGAGGCTCACCCTCGCCTAGGCAAGCGTCGGCCTCACCCAGACCAGATTTGGCAAGGCCGGCCCTCGCCCCTGGTTGGCCAAGCGTCGACCTGTGGCTGGTGGCCAGCTGTCGCTCGCCCGGCCAGGGGCGAGGCTAACACTCGCCTGGGCAAGGGTGACCCCTGGCAAGGGCTCCCCTCGCCAGATCTGGCGAGGCCAACCCTCGCCGGGGCCAGGGCGGCCTTGCCCAGCATCACCGTCACCTGGCCGGGCCTTGCCCGTGGTGGGCGAGGCCGACCGGCAAGTTGTGGCCGGTAGCCGGCCGTCGCCGTGGCCGGTGGCCGGCCACCGGAAAAGGCCAAGGAAAAAGCCAAAAAGGAAAAAAAAAAAAAAAAAATCTAAAATTTTTAAAAATATTAAAATATTATTAAAAATCGTCCATGTCGCACCGACAAACGATCCTATGTGGCACTGCCGGCGTCCACGTTAGTATTTTCCAGCCAAAATTGGCCGAATAGACTCAATTGGCAAACTGACAAAAGGTTTAGGACTCAATTGACAAGATTGAAAGGTTTATGACTCAATTGGCAAAACTACAATAGGTTTAGGACTTTTTGGACAATTTTCCCTTTGCCTATATGGTCAGCTAACATGTGAATTTTGTGTCTTGATTTGTCTCGCACTCAAATTACCACACCCCTACCCAATTCGTATAACTTTTAACGATTCCAATTAAGATCTCTCCGACAACTTGAGTCTTTCTACCTCTTCTACCGTGTCTTTGTGATATCGTGAAGAATGGTACCATCATCCTTATGGGCAACAAGCCAATTAGCATTGTCATTTTAAAATTAGTAATCTCGTTAAGATTAAAACGTAAAATGAACGGTGTCTTTATAAGCAAGCAAAGTACACCAAGGAATTATCTTAATATGAATAACAACATGGACCCAAAAGGCTTGACTTGATTTAAGACCTGCCCCGCAAAAAACTTGACAGACTTGTCCGTAATCTCCGTAACGGTGCTGCTCTTGCTCCTAAGTTGACATGGACTACTTGTCTAGATGGGGTCTGGTCATCGATTTACAAACTAAAACTGCAAGACTAGATGTGCCTTTTCTCTCTGATGGCGACTATCATATGGGGACCTTAAATGTGCTATATATATGATACGCATGCATGTACATAAGATACATGTACATAACCATAACTTGTCACGTTAAAAGAGAAATCTCTCCCTGCCCTTCTCTATAAATGATCTAGGTTTGATTAAAGGACCCTTATACCCTTCACTCCAAAACATGAACTCATCTCAAGAGGGCCTTATGTTCCAATTTAACACAACATACATGTAAGCTTTCGGATTGAAATTTATTTTAACATAACTTTAGATGGAAATTCCAATTTCCGCATGCTCATCTAATTAGTCATTTTATATGTTCCTGGATTATTGAATCTTATTTCTATTCTTCATATCACTCCTTATTTCTATTGTTTAATTTATTTACATATGAGAAGGGTTTTAAAATTTATGATATGGATAATTTATTTTTATTACTTAGAGAGGCCAATTCATAATCTGAATACATTTTCGCCAATCCGGACTTGCGCTCTCTTATCCATTTTTCTTTTGTGCTCTTTTCTTTATTAGTTCTCTTTTCTCTTTTCTTCACTTTGCCCCCTCCTTAACCCCAACTCCTACATACATTTAAGCCCCTTCTTAATCGCTGCCCACTATCGCTGTCGAACTTCATCTAAGCCATGTGATCCACTACATTTGCCTCTCAGACCAACTCGAAAGTCTTCATCAATGAAGTGAAGATCTTAAGCCGCGCTATACATCGAAATCTGGTGCAATTCATTGGATGGTGTCAAGAGGAAGGTGAATTTTTGCTCGTTTATGAACACATGCCTAATGGTAGCCTTGATAATCATTTCTTTGGAACTCGAAAATTTCTTCCTTGGGATGTAAGGTACAAGATAGTTCTAGGCCTGGCATTGGCCCTTAATTATCTTCATGAAGAACTAGAGTAGTGTGTTCTTCACAGAGATATAAAAGCAGCCAACATATTGCTAGACATGGATTTCAACACTAAGCTTGGTGAATTCGGAGTATCTAAACATGTCGACCCTCATTTCAAGACTCAAACCATTGATGTGGTGGGGACATATGGTTATCTGGCACCAAAATATCTCAACGGACAGAAGGCTAGTAGAGAATCTAACATTTTCATATTTGGGGTCGTGGTTTTAGAGATTGCTTGTGGTAAGAGGACCTATCAGGATGAAGAATTTCGTGTCCCATTGTATAAGTGGGTTTGGCAGCTTTACCTTACTGGAAATATGCTTGAAGCAACAGACGAGAGGCTGGGTTCAAGCGTCGATAGGAAGGAAATGGAATGCTTGATGATGGTGGGAATGTGGTGTGTGCATCCAGATCCCAAGAGTCTGCCCAAAGTAGGACAAATTATCAGGTTTCTTCAGCTAGAAGTCCCTGTGCCCGAGCTTCCAGTCGCCATATACAAGGCCCCCCCTTTATGTCTACCATCACTACTAAGAATAAGATTTCCTTCTCCCAGAAGTACACCCAGCTTCCTCTACCTCTGGGTAGTCTTGAAATCCAAAACCCTAACATAAACACTGCAGTCTTCGCTGTTTCTTTGTGAAATCATGGCCTTTCCACTCAAAAACGAAACAAAAATCACATTTCCCCCTTAGAATCACCATTTCTTTTCAACCACAAAACCCTAACCCTCTCCTACCTTCATCCCCTTGTGACATGCTTGCCCCCAGCCAGCGGTTTTGAGTTCAGAGTTGTCAAGAGTAACATAAACACTGCAGTCTTCGCTGTTTCTTTGTGAAATCATGGCCTTCCCACTCAAAAACGAAACAAAAATCACATTTCCCCCTTAGAATCACCATTTCTTTTCAACCACAAAACCCTAACCCTCTCCTACCTTCATCCCCTTGTGACATGCTTGCTCCCAGCCAGCGGTTTTGAGTTCAGAGTTGTCAAGAGCAATCGTAATGGACGACTTGGAAGAATTTGAAATCCGCCTTGCTGCCCTCTGTAAGCGACTGGGAAAACTGTGGACAAAGAACAAGATTACCACCGTGGATGATGAAATACCCCCAGAGAAGATTGAAGAATGCAGGTTATCATTAATCGGCCAATTATATCAGAATCCGAAGGTAAACATTCGAGCATTTCAGAATACGATGCGTTGAGTATGGAAAATGGACAATGTGGAGATATCTCAAATAGCCCAAGGCATTTTTGAATTCCGATTTTGGTCGGAAACAGATAGGGATAGGGTTCTTCAACAAGGTCCCTGGTCTTTTGCAAATCACTTACTCTTGCTGAATTTATGGGAGCCTAATATACCCCCTGCATGTTACAACTTTAAAACCTGTGAATTTTGGGTGCATATACATGGGCTGCCAATCGAATGGATATCGGAGAGGGTGATAGCAAAGGTGGCGGGGGAAATAGGCAATGTCTCGGAGGTCAAGATTGAATCGAAGGGATATACGTCCTACAAGATAGGGAAAGCCAGGGTAAAGCTAGACATCTCGAACCCTCTAATCTCAGGGTCGATTTTCAACAACATAGGAAAGAAATTATGGCTGGACTTTAGATATGAAAGATTGCCTCACTACTGTTACTCATGTGGGCGCATGGGACATTATTCTCAATACTGTGAAGAGGTTCCTTTTACTGAGGACATATTTAAAAACATGAAAGAACTACCCTTTGGTCCCAGGTTGAAGGCGGAAGTTAATGAAGTCAACCCTTACTGGGATCTCTTTTACGGGAAGTCAATAGAGGAATTGATGGCAGAAGAAGTCATACCTGAAACTCCACTGGATGCAGCACCTATTGTGGTGTATAAGGGCAACCCATCAGATTTGAAGCAAACAAACACCAGCAGGGAAAATGAGCGTCGAAAGGCCAAGATGAAGGAACCCATGGCTTGGGAAGAGAATATGGATAGGATGAACCCTTCACAAGAACTGAGAGAGAGTGGAGGAGCACTTCTAGAAGGAACCAAGCAAGGATCTCTAGAAGCTCGGAATCTGAAAATATGCAAAAACATGAAAACGCATGTCAATAAAAAACAGAAGAGATACTCCCCATATGAAGTGCAGCAATCAAACAATGAAATTTTAGATGCGACTCAATTGATGGAAACTCCTATTCAGACATGGGAAGAAGCACAACAATGGGCTCTGGTGGCTAGCCCAAATAAGCCACTGGGTTACACATGAAAGTTATGTGCTGGAATTGTCAGGGTTTAGGCTCCCCCCTGACAATTCAGTCTCTATGAGCTTTAGTAGCTCAAGAAAAGCCTACGGTTCTATGTTTATTGGAAACGAAAAATAGAGACGATGTCGTCAAAAGAATGCAGAAAAGACTAAAATTTCAGCATGGCTTCACTGTAAATCCACGAGGCTTGGCGGGGGGGTTAGCAATTTTCTGGAATGAACAAGTCATTATTTCCATTATATCTAGCAATATGTCTTTTATTGACTTAAATTGCAATTTGGAAGAGACAAAACAAAGCATGCGTATCACTTTTGTTTATGCACCGACTGATTTTCAGCAAAGAGTACAGCTGTGGGAGGAAATTTATCAGATGACCAGGCTGAATCGGGATCCTTGGCTGTGTATTGGGGACTTTAATGAAATCTTATATTAGTGGGAAAAAGTAGGAGGAAGAGGGGCTGAATACTAAAGATGTAAAGCTTTCCAAGACTTCATAAATGCTTGTGCCCTCATGGATCTAGAAAGTAAGGGTTGTGCATATACTTGGGCAAATAATAGAGATGGGGATGAGCTGATTAGGAAGAGGCTGGATCGAGCTTTATGTAGTATGGATTGGAGGGTATCTTTCCCTTATGCAGAAATTGTTGCTTTGCCAACTATAGGGTCGGATCATAGCCCTATTTTATTAAACATTTTTCCCCAACAGCTCAAGCGCAAAAAAGAATTTAAATTTGAAGCTTTCTGGGTTGATGATGAGGAGTATGAACATATTGTATTGGAAACATGGAATTCTTTTGGAAGGGAGAAAGTACATCTATCAATTAGATTTAAAAAGGTGGCTGATGAGCTAGCGGGTTGGAGTAGAAGGAAGTTCAAAAATGCAGAAAAACAAATCTAAGTGCTGAAAAGAGAGATGCAAGTCATCACGAATCAATCCAATTCATATTATGACACACACAGAATGAAGTGGCTGAAAATGGAGATAGAGAGGCTATGGAGACAGGAAGAAGTATATTGGGGCATGAGATCCAGGATCAATTGGCTTAAATGGGGAGATAAAAACTCTAAATACTTCCATGCAACCACAGTGCAAAGGCGTCAAAGAAACAGAATAGTAATGTTGAAAAATGAGTATAATGAATGGTGTCGAGACCCCATAAAATTAAAGGAGATGACAGCTATGTATTTCAAAGAGCTCTACACTTTTACAGGGCAAAGAAACTTCCAACCAGTCATTGACCAAGTATCATGTATTGTAAATGAGGAGATGAATCAAAGCTTGATCGAAGAAGTGACCTTACAAGAGGTTACGATAGCAACTTTTCAGCTTGGTGCACTCAAAGCCCCTGGCCCAAATGGTTTGTGTGGAAAGTTCTATCAACATCAGTGGCAGGATATTCATGAAGAAGTTTTTAGAGAGGTGAAGTCCTTCTTTAACTCAGGAACCCTTAATCATGAGCTGAATCACACCTATATCACCCTCATACCGAAAGTACAAAACCCAGAGAGGTTGGAACAATTTCTCCCTATCAGCCTTTGTAATTATGCATATAAAATCATCTCAAAGATTATGACGAATAGACTAAAACAGTGGCTGCCTTATTTGATTTCAATGGAGCAAAGTGCTTTTGTAAGTGGGAGACAAATACAAGATAATATACTTATAGTGCAGGAAGTGCTTCATCAGCTACGTATCCGGAAACGAAAAAGAAATTTCATGCGATGCTAAAGATAGATATGATGAAAGCATATGATCGTGTGGAATGGGATTTTCTTAAAGCAAGCATGCTTAAAATGGGTTTCTGTGATACCTGGGTCTCATGGGTCATGGAATGTGTCTCTACAGTGTCATTCAGGGTTAAAGTAAATGGCGAACCTTCAGCCTCCTTTAAGCCTACTCGCGGGATAAGACAAGGTGACCCACTCTCTCCATATCTATTTATTATTATGGCAAATGTTCTATCTATGATGCTGAAAAGAGAAATGGAGAATGGCAGCATTAAGGGAATTAAACTAAATAGATTTTGTCCCCCACTATCTCATCTACTATTTACAGATGATTTAATCTTATTCTTGGAAGGAAAAGTGATCGAATGTCAAAATGTAGCAATGACCCTAAACCAATATTGCTTTGCGTTGGGACAATCTATAAACTTGAACAAATCAGGGATGTTATTTAGTAAAGACTATCCAAGATTATTGAGAAGCAATTTGACAAGAGAAATGAGAGTACCGGAGTTGGAAAAGACGGGGAAATACCTTGGAATACCTTCTAATTGGGGTGGATCTAAAAAGCATATGTTCGATTGGATTCTTGCAAGAGTTAACATGAAACTTCAGGGCTGGAAAGAGAACTTTTTATCGAAGGCAGGGAAAGAAATTCTTCTTAAAACGGTGGTTCAAGCTCAACCGCAATATGCTATGTCCATTTTTAAGATCCCCTTATCTATTTGCCGAGCCATTGAAAAAAAAAATAGCAGCCTTTTGGTGGAAAACAATGAGAACAGGGCAGGTCTGCATTGGAAAAACTGGGACACTCTGAAATCAAGAAAGGATCAAGGTGGGCTAGGCTTTCGAGACCTAATTAACTTCAACGAGGCATTATTGGGTCGGCAAGCTTGGAGGCTAATTCAGAATCCAAGTTCCCTTTGGAGTCAAATTTTCAAAGGATTATACTTCCCGCACACAGATGTATTACATGCAGGGAAAGGCTCAAGACCATCATGGGGTTGGCAAAGTCTAATCTTGGGAAGAAATGCTATAAATAATTTATCTCAGTGGGTTGTTGGAACTGGTGAAAAAATCAGTATTAGGAATGATCAATGGTTACCCAGAGGTTTAATCGGAGGCCCTCAAAACAGAGATGATCCATCTCAGGTTTCAGAACTTATAAATAGAGACTCTGCAACATGGAAGGAAGATAGAATACGACAACTTTTCGACAACGAAATGTGTAATGAAATTCTAGCTATCCACCTTAACCCCCAATTTCCAGAGGACAAACTAGTATGGAAGCCAACCAAAACAGGTCAATTCACAGTTAAGAGTGCATACAACAAGTTCAAGGCGCAAGGAGATTCGAAGCCCCCTCGCCGGTCGGAGCCCACCAGATCGAGGCCCTCTCTCTGCATTATTAATACGGCGGGCTCAGCCGAAGACCGCTCTAGCGTCCTCGCCCGCTCCCGGACTTCTCGCCGTCGCTGGCGGCTTTCCGGGACCGACGACGCCTGAGCCTCGAGAGATCGACTCCTCCCCTCACGTTCGCAACCGATGAGATAGCTAGTATAAGCACCTAGAGGGGGGTGAATAGGTGCACAATCAATTTATTGAAATACGGAAACAATTCTTGGCAAACGATAGAAAGGTAGTTCACTATTGATTGACAAAATGAAATACGATCAAAGTAAAGAGAGTAAGAGAGAGAAGATTGAACACAGGGTTTATAGTGGTTCGGCTAAATCCAAGCATACGTCCACTCTTCCGCACTGACAACCCACCGGCTGGATTTCACTATGAACAAAAGAGAAGTTACAGCACTGCTTTTCCTTGATTCTACAGTGTAGTTCTATCACACCTCCTCAAGGTTTCTCACAAATATAGACTCTCTTTTGTATACAGGTATTCGCTCAAAGGAATTGTCTAAACAACAAGGAGTTTCAGACTTTGAAATTCTTCTATCGCGCACACCTCAACAACTTAGAACGTCTTCCTTATATACTCCTTTATGCCATCATACCCGTTGGCACTTACCAAAGGAATTCCTCCAATCTACCCGTTGGACAGAATCAATTAGGAAGATCATTCTGGCTATTAAAGGAACGTGTCGATAGCCCATCAATCATGTTCACCCATACAATCAGGATCTCGGTTTCCATAAGTAGAACCTTCCTAGAATATTTAGGCAATCAACGATTCCTTAATCTTCGAGTCAATCACGATCAATCAAAGAATTCCGTTGAGTCTTTTCCAGCCACGAGAACTTCTCCAGTTGATAAGGTCAAGCCCTTAACAAAACATCCAGTTCTGGATAACCTTTCTTCAACAGATGAGAGACTGTCAATGAGGATAAACTTTGAGTCTTGAGTCTGGCTGTCCGGAGGTCTTCAGACTTTAAATAGCAGAGTTTGTAAACCTTCAGACTAGACTGATGGAAACGTTTTATCAACTTCAAAACACTTCAAGAAGATTTCTCCAACAATCTCACCCTTTTTGATGGTGACAAAACTTTCCTACAGATATGGGAACTTTGACCTGCAAAACATTTCTCAAACACATATGCATATCTTATAGAAATAAATGGCTAAATGAATAATACTAGAATCTGCAATTACTGAAAATAGGTTAGTCTAATAAGTGATAAAGCCATCCATAATAAATTCATCCATAAGATACCAATGATAGTTAATAAAAGTAGTCAAGTCCAAGTCTAGTTCAGTTCTCATCCAGACACAAAAACAAATAGAGTTCAAACATCAAAAC
The DNA here is from genome assembly GCA_014182885.2 of Eucalyptus caleyi. Taxonomy (NCBI): domain Eukaryota; kingdom Viridiplantae; phylum Streptophyta; class Magnoliopsida; order Myrtales; family Myrtaceae; genus Eucalyptus; species Eucalyptus caleyi. The sequence continues at coordinate 4,357,802 of CM024466.2, forward strand.
AATCCAACAAACAGTCCACACGACTAAAAATCGAGTTGTTCAAATCTTGCATCTCTCCCCCTTTTTGTCAGCATTGAAAAAGGTTGAGATGAAAATAGAATGAAGTCAAGATTGCTTGGGAACGCGGACAAGCTGGAAATCTCCCATAGACTGAACGATGCCTTCCAGCTTTTTCAAGTCTACCTTCAATTGTGCAATCTCCTCACCCTTGGCATTGGCCTGAATCTGAACAGAGAGGGCTTGGATTTGATCATTCAATGAATATGAAGAAACTTGACCCGCAGTTTGCAAATTTTGAACCTCGCATCCCAAAGCATAAATTTGACCTCGGATTTCCATTAGAATATCCATGATTCTGCGAAAATCGGCTGGGTTGTCGATCTGCGTACTAGCTTCAGCACGTTCTGCAGATGATGGCATATCAAAATAATCTCGCAGGTTTGGCGATGAAACTTCATGACCTTCTTTTGGAAATTGAGAGGCATAAACATCCTCTGGGTCTGCAGGTGATCGACTGACTCCTTCACTCGCATCAGGATATGAGGACTTCCCTCCTTTCTCTTGATCTCCCCCTGTTTCCATGTCTACAGGTGGAGAGGAGTGTTCCTCAGGTTCTCCTTCTTCTCGTCTTTCTTCCTCAGGTCTTTTCTCCTCTGTTTCTTTTTCACCAACTGCTCTTTCTTCTTCCTTCTCTTCTTCTTCTCGACCTTCTCTTTCCTCTTGACCTTCTTTCTCACGATGTTCCATTGACTCTGGAACAGTGCGACTTAGCTTCTTCAAAGCTATGGCCAAAATGGTAAAATCATCATCTTCTTCATCCTTCACAATAAGAGCTCTCCTTTTTGGTTTTGAAGCAACTAGGGGCTCCTTTCCTTTCCGTTTTGAAGAAGAGATTTGATGAGCTTTGATTGGAGTCTTCTCCTTGAATTTCTCCAACTCCTTGTTCAGTTCCTTCAGATGCATTTTGGTCACCATCTTCAGTACTACCACCATATGATCGCACGATCGAACACAAAAGATTTGCGGAGGTTGAATATTCAGATGTCTGAATAACTTCGTCACAAGGCTTGGGTAAGGAAGTTGACTTCTGTCCTTCATCATCGCTCTATACATGTGAAACATGATGGTGTGAGGGAGAGAAAACATTTTCCCAGTGAGGATGGCATACATCAGCTTTGCCTCTGAGCTTGAAACATCAGTCTTGGAGGTTGATTTCAGTCGGAGGCAATTGATCACAATCTTGTGAAGCAAGATGTTGAATGCTCTCATCCTCAAGTAGGTGATCTTTTCCTCTGTTCTCCTGTCCTTCACCAATTCCAGTGTGACCTGAGCAATGGAAGCTTTGATCGATTGATATTTTCCTCTTTCAACTCCTAACACATCTGCCAGCATATCCATATCGACAACATAGTCTTGATCTTTAACACTGAAAGAAAATCTATTCGCATCCAAAAAGCTAAGATTTGAATAGAAATATGCAGTTAGTTCAGCATATGCCTCTATAGTGTCGGAGCAGAACCTTTCAAGTTGAAGATAACTGAATTTCTCCCTCAAGTTCATATTCACAGCATCTAGGAAGTCAAAATCCACACTTCTAGGGTTTATTACCCCCACGCTTTAGCAATTTCGAGTATAAATCCTTTTGTTCCTTCGATCTGAACAAATCTCCCATTTTTCCTCAACTTTCAACTGCAATACCCATTCTCGGTTGAAATTGACTGTACAATTTGTCATCATCATTCCTATCTACAAGATTCGGTCCCCAATCACGAGGATCACTTGGAATATTCGCAAGAGTTTCCTCAGCCAACCCTTTACGAGCAATTCCCAAACTTTCCATTCTTCGCAGAAAGATATATTCGTTCCTATATCCTGTCTTTAAGAAAATCATCGACATATTTCAAAGGAGTACAAGTTGCTTTTAAGGCACGATATAGCTTATAAATAGTAGGGGGCTTTTGAACTCTTACTGGATCTGCATCCTCAATGATTTGTTCCTCTTGTTGATGATCAACGCCTTGAGGACTAGATGGAGGAGAATGACGCTGCTGAGAATGTTGTGGGCTCGGTTGCTGTTCTAAAGACACTTCTTCTTCGGTAAGATCGAAGTGCGTAGGCCCCTCACTCATTCGCCGTGGTCCCCTACTTGCAATTCTCGAAGATTTTCTTGAAGATGACATCTTTCTTAGTTTTTGGAAAATTCCTTGCTTGACTTTTCCAAGAAATATGACAACTTTTTGAAGATTAAACAAGGGAAGAAAACGGGAATGGAGGATCGATGCTTTCTAGGGTTTCTGAGAGTAAAGTGAAGAGGAATCGACAGTGCACAATCGGTTTTAAAAGAGAGATAAGCGAACCGTCACAAAGGAAATAAAGAAATGCCTTTTTAAAATCACTATCTTTTTCCGCGAAAATAGTCATTTCAAAAATAACTTCCTTTTTAAAAATGAAACGATGCAATAAATAAGTCGATTAAATATAGCAACAATTTAAACACGGTCGACAATTGTACCTCTTCAAGATAAGATTCAAGAGAGAGAGAGAGAGAGAGAAAAAAAAAAAAAAAACTTACAAATCGATGGTCGTACCAAGACTAACTTATAGTTAAAATCTTGTATATCGAGTCTGAAAGTCTTTAGATTTTGATCTCCTCATACTTTAAAATATTGAGTCTGGAACGGATGGTTTCAAATTGATTTTTCTCCAAAGGCTTTGTGAATATATCCGCCAGTTGGTTCTTTGAATCACATATTGGATTGAAACATCTCCATTTTGAACATGATCTCTAATAAAGTGATGTCGAATCTCTATATGCTTTGCTCTTGAGTGGAGAATTGGATTTTTGGTGAGGTTAATAGCGCTGGTGTTGTCGCAATTAATCTACGTACATGAGTCTTCAATTTCAAAGTCTCTTAGCTACTGTTTTATCCACAGAATTTGCGAACAACAACTTCCGAGAGCTATATACTCTGCTTCTACTGTAGAGAGAGGTACTGTACTTTGCTTTCTGGAAAACTAAGACACTGTCCTGCCTCCAAGTAGTTGACAAGTACCAAGGTGCTCTTTCTATCGACTCTGCATCCAGCAAGGTCTGCGTCTAAATATCCAAGAAGAGTAAAGTCTCCCCTTTTTAGATACCAGAGACCAAAGCTTGAAGTTGATGAAACATATTTAATAATACGCTTCGCAGCATTCAAATGAGATTCTTTTAGGTCTGATTGAAATCTGGCACAAATGCAAACACTAAACAGAATGTCATGTCTAGAAGTAGTAAGATAAAGAAGTGATCCGATGATACTCATGTACAGCTTTTGATCAACTTTCTTTCCTTCTTCATCTTTGTCTATCTTCAAGGAACTTGACATTAGTATGTTAGTCTTTTTACAATTGTCCAGTCCAAACTTTTTGACAAGATCATTTGCATACTTTTCTTGATGAATGAAAGTTCCTTCCTCCAATTGTTTTATTTGAAGTCCAAGAAAGAAGGTTAACTCACCCATCATGCTCATTTCAAATTCATCCTGCATAGTCTTAGAGAATTTCTTGCACAGACTTTCATTAGAGGATCCAAAAATGATATCATCAACATATATTTGAACAAGTAGAAAACTTTTGCTTTCTCTTTTAATAAAAAGAGTAGTGTCTACTTTACCTTTAACAAATCCATTTCGAATTAAAAACTTACTTAATCTGTCATACCAAGCTCGAGGTGCTTGCTTTAAGCCATACAAGGCCTTTTTGAGTTTGAATACTAAGTCTGGTTTCTTTGGGTCTTCAAACCCTGGTGGTTGTTCCACATAGACTTCATCACGGATCAAACCATTTAAGAAAGTACTTTTGACGTCCATTTGAAATAACCTGAAATTTTTATGACAAGCAAATGCAAGTAATAAACGAATTGCTTCTAACCTTGCTACCGGTGCATAAGTATCGTCATAGTCGATCCCTTCTTCTTGTGTGTATCCCTTGGCCACGAGTCTAGCCTTATTTTTTATGACTTTTCATTTCTCATCCATCTTGTTCCTGAAAACCCATTTAGCTCCAACAATTGATTTACCTTTTGGTTTAGGAGTCAGCTCCCAGACATCATTAACTCTGAATTTTCTGAGTTCTTCTTGCATAGCTTCCATCTAGCTTTCATCGGATAAGGCTTCTTCTATGCTCCTGGGTTCTATTTTAGAAATAAGAGCCACAGCACTAGACTCTTCTCGCCTTTTGGATCTTGTGCGGATTCCTTCATTAATGTCGCCAATAATAAGATCTTTGGGATGACTGGACTTATGTTTTCAGTTGCTGGTTAATTTATCATATTGATGGTCACTTCCTTCACTAGAATCTTCAACAATTGCTGGTCCTTCAAAGTCTGAGCTGCTTCTTGAGATTTAGACTTTATAGAGTCTGGAGCAGGTTCAGTCTCTTTGAGATGAGTCTGAATGGATTCATTTTATGTGAAATCTTGGAATTTGACATTCATTGATTCTTCCACTGTTTGAGTCTTCTTATTGTAGACTCTGTATGCCTTGCTTGTGGTTGAATATCCAAGGAAGATGCCTTTATCTGACTTTTCTTCAAACTTACCAACTCGATCATTTGCATTTTTCAGTATGAAACATTTGCATCCAAATACATGAAAATATGAAACAATAGGCTTCTTTTCTTTAAATAGTTCATAGGGGTTTTTTCTAGAATAAGTCTTAGAAAAACTCTATTGATAATATAACATGATGTTGAAACTGCTTCAGCCTAAAACCATAAAGAAATACTACTTTCAATTAAGAGAGTTTTAGCCATTTCTTGAAGAGATCTATTTTTCCTTTCCACAACTACGTTTTGCTCTGGAGTATATGGAGAAGAGAACAAATGCTGAAAACTAGATTCTTCACAAAATTTGGCAAAATCCTGATTTTCAAATTCACCTCCATGGTCTGTTTTTATGCTTGAAATAACATACCCCTTTTCATTTTGAACCTTCTTAGCAAATTTTTCAAAGAGAAAGTTTCAAACTTACTTGCTAAGAAATATACCCAAGTAAATCGTGAGTAGTCATCCACAATTACTAGGCAATATTTCTTACATCCAATGCTCTGTGTTCTTGTTGGTCCGAAGAGATCCATATGCAAGAGCTGCAGTACACGATTAGTGGAAACTTGATTTATTAGCTTAAAGGAATTTCTTATATGTTTTCCCAATATACATGGTGTACATAGATCAGACTTTTGGTATGATAAATTGGGTAGACCACGAACAAGCTTCTTTGCTGAGATCTTGGCTATCTGCTTCATGTTAACATACCCAAGCTTTTTATGCCATAAGTTTGCTTCATCTTGGATTGAGATTAAACATTGCGATTCATCTGGTTTCACGTCCAAGAGGTAGATATTTCCATGTCTTCAACCCATGAATGACTGAGTAGAGTCTTTACTGGTTCTTGAACAAATACCCTCTTGAAAGTTGATTTTAAAACCAACATCACACAGTTGACTAATACTGAGCAGATTGTAATTGAGCCCTTCAACTAAAGAAACATTGCTTATTGTGAGATTCCCAATCTTTACAGTTCCAAATCCCACTATTTTCCCTTTGCGGTTTCCTCCAAATGATACTTTTCCACCATTCACTTGAACAATCTTTATGAAGCAATTTGAGTCTCTTGTCATGTGTCTCGAGCATCCACTATCCAGATACCATTTCACCTTTTTCTTGATAGTGACTTGCATTTAAAAAGAAACTCAAGCTTTCTTGGTACCCATATTTTCTTGGGCCCTTTTGAGTTAGTCTGATATACGGTTTTTGCCCAAAATTTATTGATAGGTCTCCAAACCATAGGACATTCTTTCTCAAAATGATCTGCACTATTGCATTTTGAACATCTAAGAGCATTGCGACCTGCTGGTTTTACAAAGTTTATTTCAAAATGATTTTTGTAAACATTTCTTGTGGGTCTTTACTTAATTCTTTCTTTTACTTTAGGAAAATCGATTAAATGAATAGTTTCAGCAGTCATTCCCAAACCAGATTTATTGAAATAAGGTCTTTGAACAGAAAGTATTTTCTCTAGTTTTTCAGATCCTAGAGAAAATCTTTTGGAAATATTTGAAATATCATTTTTCAAAAATGCATTTTCTTTTAAAAGATTATCTTTACTTTCTCGAGAGGGGAAACATTCGATCTAGGCATTTCATTTTTCTTCCAAAACATTCTCTTGTTGTTTTAAAGCATAATTTTCCTTTTTGAGTTTGGAAATTCTTTTAAGAGAAGTCTTAAGACTAAAACATAATTCATCAATGTATTTTGAAACTTTAATAGGGATTTTGAAATTACTTACCTCGAATTCACTTTCTGAATCTGAATCAGTCTCGAAGTTCGATTCTGAGTTTGATTGTGCCATTAGACATATGTTGGCATAATCATCATCACTATCTTCACACTCCGTATCACTTCAGGTTTCAGCTTTGAGAGCTTTTCGATACCTTTCAGTTTTTCCTTTCTTCTTCCTCAGAAGATGACAGTTGGGTCTGATATGTCCATTTTTCTTGCATTCAAAGCAGACTACATCTTTGTTTGATTCATCATCTTCAGCAGACTTGGTCTGTTGCTTTTGAAAACTTTGTTTCCTCGAATTGAATCTTCTTCCTTTCCTATTCAGCTTTCTGAATCTTCTTATCATGAGAGCAAGTTCTTCATCATCCATGTCATCTTCAGAATCTGTTACATCAGAGTCATCATTAGATTTTAATGCAATAGATTTCTTACATTTAGGATTTTCGTCTTCATTGATTCGTTCCACTTCATAAGACTGAAGAGTCCCAACTAACTCATCGACGGACAGTGGCTTGATTCTTTAGGTCTCTCGGATTGAGGTCTTTATATGATTCCAATCCTTGGAGAGTCCACGCAGTAGCTTGTTCACTTTCATGGGATCAGAAATTGGTTGACCTTGATTTTCAAGACCATTCATGATTTCTGTAAAACGACTAAACATGTCGGTTATAGATTCTCCTGGTTTCATTCTGAAGGCTTCGTATTGACCGAGAAGAATGTTGATTCTAGTCTCTTTCACTCGATCGATTCCTTCATAAGTGATGTGTAATCTATCCCAAACTTCTTTGGTTGTATCACAAGAAGATATTCTGTTATATTCAATAGGTGATAAAGCATAATATAAAGAGTAAATTGCTTTTGCATCAAGAGCTTGTCTCTTGATTATCTCTTCCTGACTCATTTCGCTAGACTCAACAGTGTCCTTTCCTCTTTCTAAGACAGATGCAGCTTTAAGAATGATTCCTTTTTCTACAACGTTCCATTCCAGAGGATCCTTTGATCTTAAGAACGCCTTCATCTTATTCTTCCATATGTTATAGTCCTTTCCATCAAAGTAAGGCAGTCTGGTGTTGCTTTACCCTTCTACCAGCCCTGGAGCCAACATACTAGCCATGGATCGTTTACTCTCAAGTAAAACACTTCAAAGAAAGTGAGTACACGGGCTCTGATACCAATTGAGATAGCTAGTATAAGCACCTAGAGGGGGTGAATAGGTGCACAATCAATTTATCGAAATACGGAAGCAATTCTTTGCAAACGATAGAAAGGTAGTTCACTATTGATTGACAAAATGAAATACGATCAAAATAAATAGAGTAAAGGAGAGAAGATTGAACACAGGGTTTATAGTGGTTTGGCTTAATCCAAGCCTACGTCCACTCTTCCGTACTGACAGCCCACCGGATAGATTTCACTATAAACAAAAGAGAAGTTACAGCACTGCTTTTCCTTGATTCTACAGTGTAGATGTTCTATCACACCTCCTCAAGGTTTCTCACAAATATAGACTCTCTTTTGTATACAGGTATTCGCTCAAAGGAATTGTCTAAACAACAAGGAGCTTTAGACTTTGAAATTCTTCTATCGCGCACACCTCAACAACTTAGAATGTCTTCCTTATATACTCCTTTATGCCATCATACCCGTTGGCACTTACCAAATGAATTCTTCCAATCTACCCGTTGGACGGAATCAATTAGAAAGATCATTCTGGCTATTAAAGGAACGTGTCGATAGCCCATCAATCATGTTCGCTCATACAATCAGGATCTCGGTTTCCATAAGTAGAACTTTCCAATAATATTTAAGCAATTAACGATTCCTTAATCTTCGAGTCAATCACGATCAATCAAAGAATTCCGTTGAGTCTTTTCCAGCCACGAGAACTTCTCCAGTTGATAAGGTCAAGCCCTTAACAAAACATCCAGTTCTGGATAACCTTTCTTCAACGGATTAGAGACTGTCAATGAGGATAAACTTTGAGTCTTGAGTCTGACTGTCCGGAGGTTTTTAGACTTTAAATAGCAGAGTTTGCAAACCTTCAGACTAGACTGATGGAAACGTTTTGTCAGCTTCAAAACACTTCAAAAAGATTTCTCCAACAACCGAAACCGCCCACGCCGCTCCATGGCCTGAGCCTCGAAGATGACGAGAGGGAGAGACGGAGGACCAGCGTTGGGGTGGGAAACAACAAGCAGCGAGGCCTCGGAGCTCCGTTCGTCTACCGCCGGGAGGGAGCTGTTCTTCGGGGATCTTGGGTGCCATTGATTGCTCTTCAAACCCTTTAAGTGCTGCTTGGTATGTGCTCTCCTGTGGGTTCAATTTGGGTGCGTGGGTTAGGGTTTTTTTGGTTTGCGGTTCTGCTGTTTCGAGTCTGCTGTATTGATGGAGTCCGGACCCTTCCGAGCCCATTTTGATGATGAGGGGCCGAGTAATCGAAGCCCTTCCCCTCCTATTCATCCTGTTCATGGACAACCCGCGTTGGCTGCTCCTTCTTTGAGCAAACAGGGGCCGAATCCTTCGTCCCCACCTGCTGAGATTAAGAACAATGACTCGCGACCTCCTCTTGCTCCTGTTAAGGCGCGTTGAAAGAGTAGAGGTAGATTGACATCCAAGCGCCCTCAACGCAGGGGTGAGTCGGAAAACTCGGTAACTCGGTCTTGGGCTGCTGTTGCTAGTGGAGTGCATAAAGGATATGATCTTAAATATACTCCTCCGACCTTTGTGAGCAATAAACCAGTTATACAGATGACAGAATCTGATCTTGAAGCTGCTGATCCCAAGCTCTTTGAGTGTCTTGTGGGGTATTTCATTGGAAGGCGATTGCCATTTAAAGTTATTGAAGAGGCTCTTAAAAAAGCCTGGGGTCCGGATCTGCTTGAAGTCATGTTTAATGGACGGGGACTGTTTGTTTTGCGCATACCAGATAGGAAGTTCCGAAGGAAAATCCTTGAAGGAGGCCATATAACAGTTGCAAGGATTCCTCTGGTTCTGCAACAATGGAAACCAGGTTTGGAACTCAATAAAGACATCCATCGTTCAGTTCCAGTTTAGGTGAGACTTCGGAACTTACCTTTTTCATTTTGGTCAGCTCAATCCATTGGAAAGGTGGCTAGTGCAATGGGTAAACCACTCTATGTGGATCAGCGGACAGAGCATATGACAATGCTAACGTTTGCTAGGGTTTATGTTGAAATAACAGCCCAGCAACCAACTCGTGAATCTATTGAGCTGCTTCTTGATGGTAAATCAATGGAAGTGGAAGTTGAGTATGAATGGAAACCGCTTGCTTGTCCTGTGTGCGGTATCTTTGGTCACAGCTGTAAAACAGCTACTCCTACAAACTCTGTTGTTCCTTCTGCATAAGCTAATCAGGTCTTCAATGCTAGTGTTGGAACCCATCCTGCTCAAGACAAGTCTATGCATCCTAACTCCCCTACTTGTCCATATGGTCCTGCTCTCTCTCAGAATTGTCAAAAACAGGCTATGGTGGACTTACAAGTTCCACTTACTACCCCAGGCATGGACATGCTCGATCCTGAGATTGATTCTCAACTGCAACTGGAGGCAACTGCACTTGTTCCTCCTAAGCCTTTGAAGATCTCTGCTGCTAAGGTTTCTACATCTGAGGATGGTGGTGAATTGGTGGCTATGCCCTCAGCTCCTGCTGCTGATCCAGAATGGAAGCAGGTGAAGGGGAAAGGTAGGAAAAAGAAAAAGCATGCTAAGAAGGGAGCTCCCTCCTCTTCACTTCAGGGTGGAAGCTCGGATGAAATATGCAACTCTAGTAATCAAATGGAAGTAAAAGATGAAGATGTTTTGTCTGTGGGTTCCCCTTCGCCAAAAGGCCTGGCTCCAGATGGTGTTAGAAGTATGCAAGAACAGCTCCTCTTGCTTCTTCCTGATCCACCACCCTCGGTGGCTTCAAAAGCGCCTGCCACAGGCCGCAGGCCTAAGAAGAGGTAATTCTACTCTCTATCCTTTTTTGATATGTTTTTTTGGCTTTTGGAACATTAGAGGCATGGTCAACCCTCTTAGGCGGGCAGAGATCAAGAGATTTGTTGCTGTTAATAAACTCTGCCTGATTGGCCTTTTTGAGACTAAAGTTCCTAAGGAACATTTTGATTCTATCTCGGCTTCCTTAATTAGTGGTTGGAATTGGATTGCAAACTATGAGTATTCTTCTCATGGTAGAATCTGAGTTGGTTGGAACCCGGATCTTGTTTCTTTTGTGCCTATCTCTATCAATGACCAGGTTGTGCATGGTAGTCTGAAGCATAATATGTCTAGTGTGAGCTGCTGTATCTCTGCTATTTATGGAGAACATACTTTTCTGCGTCGTAGACCTTTGTAGGAGGACCTCCTCCACTTTAATGACTTGATGCAGGATTCGGCTTGGCTTGTTGCTGGTGATTTCAACGCCATTAAAGACCCATCCGATCGAGTTGGAAGTTCCAACGACTAGATCCCTTATTTTGATGAGTTTGCCCAATGCTTAGCACAAACAGAACTGATGGATCTCAGATATGTTGGCATCCGTTATACTTGGTCTACCTCGGTAGGAGACGCTAGGAAGATGAGGAAGATCGATCGTGTTCTGGTTAACAACAAATGGAACCTTCATTTCTCGTTCTCTGAGGCTTCGTTTTTGAACCCGGGTATCTCGGACCATACTCCTATGATCGTCAGAGTTCTTCAGCCGGTCCAAAGGAGGAAGTCGTTTAAGTATTTTGAATTTTGGGCTGACCACCCGAACTTTAACTCAATTGTTCGTCAGGCTTGGGACTCTTCCATCATAGGCGTTCCAATGTACATTCTTGTTTCCAAGCTGAAAATTGTGAAAGCTCGACTTAAGTTACTTAACCAAGACGCCTTCTCGGATATCTCTGTGAGAGCGGCCTAAGCAAGAGAGGCCCTTCGAAGCACTCAGGTTAGTCTTCAATCGGACCCTTACAACCTTTCTCTTGCTGAGTTGGAAAAATCTCAGCGTCGTGTCTTTATTGATCTGAGGAATCAAGAAGAATCCTTCTTCAGACAAAAGTCGAGAGTGAGATGGCTAAAAGAAGGTGATAGGAATATTAAGTTTTTCCACCATTCAGTGAAGAGGAGGCAGCTTACTAATAGGATCCTTTCCATTAAGGATCAGTCAAGGGCTATTATCACTGATCCTATTCTTATGCCGCAAGTTTTTGTCCGTTTTTTCTCGAATCTGCTCTCTCATCATGAGGCTTTATCTAAACCTTCGCTTCTGGAGTTGAAGACGTTTGTTCATCACCCACTTTCTGATGCTCAGGTGCGGTTCCTGTGTGAGCCGGTTTTCTCTCTCTAAGATTAAGAATACTCTATTCTCCCTTGCCAAAGGCAAGGCCCTAGGTCCTAATGGATTCTCGGTAGAGTTCTACAAGACTAATTGGGACTTAGTGGGGCCATTGGTGGTGGAAGCAATCCAGGATTTCTTCTCTTTGGGACTGCTCCTAAAGGAGGTAAATACCACTATCCTCGCCCCAGTTCCTAAAGTCCCTAACGCAAGTGCAGTCACTGATTTTAGGCTTATTGCATGCTGCAATACCATTTATAAAGTCATTACAAAAATCCTTGCTAATTGCATTGCTGCTGTCTTAAATGATTTGATAAGCCCTTCACAAAATGCTTTTGTAAAGGGTAGGAGGATTAGAGATAATATCCTCATCGCTCAAGAGTCGTTTGCTGGATTTCACTTAGAGCCTTATCTGCCCAAATGTGCTGTTAAAGTTGATTTCCATAAGGCCTATGACACGGTTGATTAGGATTTCTTGGAGCTTGCTCTCCGTGCCTTCGGTTTTCCTGAGTGGATTATTTCGCTAATTATGGTTTGCGTACGTACGCCAAAATATTCCATCTCTATCAATGGTGATTTGCATGGTTTTTTCCCTGCTGGAAGAGGACTTAGGCAAGGTGATCCTATGTTAGCTTACCTATTTACCTTAGTTATGGAAATTTTCTCTAGAATCTTGCTCTCCTGTACTACTAGCAATGACTTCAAATATTTCTGGAGATGCAAATCTGTGCAGCTGACTCACCTCTTTTTCGCCGATGATGTATTCCTTTTCTGTCAAGCTGATTGGGCATCGGTGACGTTGTTAAAAAAGGGTTTGGACATTTTCTCCTCTTGGAGCGGCCTTTACCCAAATAAAAACAAAAGTGAGATCTTCATCTCATGAGGGGATTCATCTCTTCGTAATATGATGCTACAAGCCTTCGGTTTTCAGGAAGGGAAACTGCCGGTTCGCTATTTGGGTGTTCCAATTATTACTACTAGATTGGGCAAAGCAGACTGTGTTGCATTGACTGATCGTATTACTGCCAGGGTTCAATCTTGGGTGCAACGCTTTCTGTCCTTTGCTGGGAGGCTGCAACTAATAAGGTCAGTACTCTTTTTAATTCAAACATATTGGACTAGTATCTTCAACCTTCCGTCCTCGGTTATAGATAATATTGAGCGCATTTTGAGACAATTTTTATGAAAGGGCATGACCCTTGGCCGGGGTGGGGCCAAATTTTCCTGGGATGATGTTTGTCTCCCAAAGTTTGAGGCCAGTCTAGGCATTCGGAAACTTAAGGATTACAACAAAGCCTCCATGCTTAAATTTATTTGGATTCTTTTCACTGATAAAGAATCGTTGTGGTGTCAGTGGGTACACTCTAACTTCTTAAAGAGAAAAAACTTTTGGATTTCTTCCCAGCCTTGTTGTTGTTCTTGGGCATGGAAAAAAATCCTTCAACTGAGGAATTACTTTCGCTTATCCTTTGTGTGGAAGATTGGAAATGGCCTATCAGTGTCTCTTTGGCATGATCACTGGCTTTCTTGTGGCCCGCTTGATGCCTTTATCCCTTGCTCATTCCGTGAAAGCTTGTGTCTTCCTGACAATGCTGTTGTTGCAGATATGTTTACCTCTATGGGTTGTTTATTTAAATCCTTTTTGGAAAGATGGGGGATCTCTCTTCCGGTCCTCTCTTCGGCTCGTGACAGGTTTATCTGGTGCTGTGACGCTTCTGGATCATTCTCTGTAACTTCAACATGGAATTCCATTAGAGTCAAGAAGGATCGTGTTGATTGGGCATCTTTTGTTTGGGACAATGCTGTAGCCCCGCGGTTCCAGTTTAATTTATGGCTTATAACCAAAAATCGCCTGCCAACCCAGATGCTGCTTCTTTCTCATGGTAAGATCGACTATAATGTTTGTGCCTTCTGCAATGATGTTCCAGATTCTGTCGAACATTTATTCTTCGGGTGTCACACCTCGGCTTCTCTGGCCTACTTTTGGGCCGCCAGGTGTAACCTCCCATGGCGGAATAGATGTTGGAAGGATATCCTCAGTTGGGCCTTAAAGTTCTTATCTGGTAAGGACTTCTTCCATTGCATTGCGCGGTTCTTGTTTGGAGCTATGTGTCACCTTATTTGGAAAAAGAGGAATGCGATTATATTTCAGGGCGAATCCTTAGTGGTCTCGGCTCTAAAAAACCACCTTATTAAGGTTGTGAGGGATAAAGCTATAACATTCAAAGATGTTCCTCCTACCCCGAGGAATAAGAGGCTTCAGCGTGGTTGGGGGTTCAACCCTGCGGTGTTCTCTCGTCTGACTAGTGCTCCTTAGTTGCTGCTTTGCACGAGTTGCTCCTATCTTTCTTGGCTCTTCGTTCTTAGCCGCTTCCTTAGGGGGCTGAGGGTTGGTCAGCCTTGTTGTTATCTTTTTCCCGCTTGTTTGTTTTGTTGCTGTGCCCTTATGGCTTTCTTGTTTGCCTATGTGGCCTCTTACATTGGCTCCCCTACACTTTATCTAGTTTTGAGGAATGAGTGTAGGTTTTTGGTGCCGATCTTTTGTATATTGCCTTAACTTTATTTATATATTTATTACCTTTACCAACAAAAAAAAAAAAAAAGTTCAAGGTGCAAGGAGAAAATCAGCAGCAAAACCATGCCTCATCATCCTATCAATCACCACGAGCATTGTGGAATAAAATATGGCATGCCAACATTCAGCCCAAAGTCAGATTCTTCTTATGGCAAATTTGTCAAAACGCCTTAGCAACGAAGGAGAACTTGCATCGCAGACATATCATACCTGAGGCCAAATGCACGATTTGCAAAAACATCCAAAATCAATCGAGCATCTCTTTCTCCTTTGTCCATGGACGAACCAAATTTGGGACGGCACTGGTGTGAATATACAAAAAGATGGTCACAGGATAACTCGAATGGAGGAATGGTTGGCAAATTTTAAACATACCTCAGTTTCTTTCAAGAGACTCGCCCTCTTATTGTGGCAGATTTGGAAATCCCGCAATGACTGGTGTTTCAGAGCTAAATCGGTGAGTCCTCAGCACATCATCACCTCAGCAGCAGCCATGGAAGAAAACTTTAACAGGTGGGTGGGAAAACAGAGGAAAAAAGAGCAGATGTAGACCTACCCACCTCAGATCTGGACGCCTACCTTAGTTCAGACTTCGATTCCTTCAACGAACGGTTTGGCGCAGACCTGGAATACCTTGCTACAAAGCTCGCCTCCGACAGGGCCCCCTCCGATGCACAGCTCGCCGTGGACAAAGACGAACCCACTCAGCTCGCTTCGGAAAGGGACGCATCAAACGGTAAGCTCACCTCCAACCGAGATGGCTCGACCGCACAGCTCGCGTCGCACAGGGACCGCTGCGATGCCCAACTCGCACCAGCACAGCAACCCTCCGACGAACGACCCCCCTCAGATCTGGACGCCTCCAGCGCACGGTGCGATAAAGATCAACGTGGATGGCTCCTTTCTTCAAGAAACAGGGGAAGCGGCTGTGGCTTGTGTCTGCCAAGACAGTAGAGGCGCCCTCGTCGATGGATTAGCACGCACGGTCAGAGCTTCTTCAGCAATCCAAGCGGAGGCACATGCTATATTACAAACCCTAAAGTACTTCGAAGGGAAAGAAGAACAGGAGATAGAGTTGGAGTCAGACAACTGGGAACTAGAGAAGTCTTTGATGGAAAGTACACCGGTCAATTGGGAAATAGAGGCGTTGATTTGTGAAGTGCAGGCACGTGTGAAATCTTTTCCAAGGCTTAAAATAACCCATTGCCGGAGAGAATGCAACAAAGTGGTAGACTGGGTTGTTAAGGCCCACCGGAGAAAAGCCCTTCCAGCTAATTGGGTTTATTATCCCCCTTCCTATCTTTTAGATTTATTATGTTCTGAAGCTCCTGCTTCCACTATCCTTACTTGAATGAGAATGCTATGAGCTCTTTTCGACCAAAAAAAAAAAGTGCCAGAACTTGGCATAGAGGGACACTTAAGTGTCAAAAGTTAGGAAAGCGGCACTTAAATGTCAAAATCGGAGCAAAATAAATTACTTAAGTATCAATCTGGCCAAAATTTGACCAAAATGCTAATATAGCAATTTTCCGATGAAGTAAGTGTAAAACGACACTGTTTTGCACGCTAACATGGCTAGACAATGCAAAAACAACATCGTTTTGGTGCTAACATGATAAAAAATTAATATAAAAATTAATTAAATTAAATTTAAAAATAAATTTATTTAAAACATTTAAATTTAAAAATAAAAATATTTAAAAATGGATTGTCCAACACTTGGAATTTATATTTTCTCCTACTTGTGGCTTGAAGCTGATGATGTAGACACATATGAAAGATTGTAAAGCCTTACTTTGCGTAGACATGAATGGGCATTCTCATATTTCCGATACTTTGGATATTGTCTATTGAACTAATCCTTCAAAGTTCATTCGCTTTGCTAGCATAGGCATGAACCGGCTTGATTCCCCGCATGGTGTTTAATTTTTTTCCTGTAATAAAAGTCGCAAAAGGACTTCCACATAATGAAACGGTTTGGCATGGGCATAAATGGGCTTTCTCTTGCTTTCGCTGAGAAGTGGCCCACCATATGCATTTGAGCTATGACCATGAGCCTCAGGTTAACCGAAATGAAACCAAACACCGGTCCAACTGAATTTAATTCAGTCTAGACCAATTGCTTTGGTTGGTTTGATTGGATTAGATAGAACGACCGGTTCAAGCTAGTTGAACCGGCTGGTCCATTGGTTGTTTGATTAAAATATTTTTTCATTAAAGTAAAAGGGTAGGGGGGGACTATCAATGTGTCTCTTTAAGGGTTACTCTAAGGGTTTACCACTCATTACAGAATGTTTTGAATTGAGCTGTAACTAGGGGATCAATTCCTGTCCAGGAACTAAAAGCCCAATCAGAGGGGCCGATTCCCTGTTTCTGGAATCAGGAACCAAACGAATGCCTCCTAAACTCAAACTGGACCAAACCGACAAGTCCAGTTTAGTTCTTAAGATAGTGGAACTAGTGGCATGTTCATTTTTTTTTTTTTTAATTTGTCATTAATGTTCAAGATGAAATGGAAGATGAAATGGAAGATGTCATTGATAATCAAGACATTTCTATAATCAATGCATTACGTCTAATGTTGTAGGTTTTATAAAGATTTTTCCAATTTGGTTGCAATGAGCAAACACTGTTGTATTTTGATTTTTTTCTTGTCATCTTCCTCATGTGCGCGAGTGAAATAGGAGCCATGTGTGCCTATTTGTGTGAGTGAATTTTGAAATGGGAGATAGATTAGTTTTTTTTTTTTAAAATATTTTTAAGAAATAAAATAAATAAAAAATCAATCAAGCCCAAGTGGGTGATTCCACACCTAGAACCAAGAGCTGGATTGAAATTTACTAATTCCATTTTATGGAATCGAACGGGTGCCTCCAGATAGGGCAGTTCCACCGCGGGCTATTTGTTTAAGTCAAAATTGTGTATTGAGAGTGTCAATTACAATCTATTGAGGTATTGGTTGAGGAAAAGACTAATATTTATGGAATTCACGCACAACAAAGGGTTTGATTTCACACGCCTCCATGTGCAAACAATTCATGTTGAGGTCATCCAATCGGACTTTAACTCATGTCCTATCCTATTTTTGAGGTTGATAAAGATGTTTCATTGCCTTGATTAATCACCCCGTTTTAGCTAAAAAGGCTGTCTTTTAGGGAAGAAAATCTATGTGCAAATGGGTTAGCAAATCGAATCATTCAATCCTACGATATGAACATTGCTCTAGCATTGAATAAGCCACAGATAAATTTTATTTCCCTATCAATAGGAGATCAATCTGGTTTTAAGTTTTGTTAGGCAAATATTAATGTAATAAAGACTGTCCTTTATGTAGTGGCCCGTACGGTTGCAAAGATTGGCGCTCCTTAATCTTCTCCGGAATCTCTTCAGGTCTCACATGGCCTTCCTCTATATGAACATGAACGTCTAACTACACATAAGTGAGCTCATCTATGTGTGACTCATCGTCAAAGGAACACCAGAACATGTGCATTAAATTCACTGGCGATGTCATGCGTTAAGAAACTCAGACGCTAAGCAACCTCCGATGCTAAGCAACCACAAAACACAGTTGTCTTCCTTGTCTCCAGGACCAGAGATACCATGTGTCCTCCATCGTTCTCTGATAACTTAAAACTTCTAGAACAAACCATGGCACACTTGACTCTCGTACGGTACTAGACAAGCATGTCGATGTCGATTTCTCAACCCTTCCATCTGTATATATGGATTCACTTCTTCCTATATCTTTGATTTCTGCAAATCCTCACATCGAACATGTATCGGGTGCATATCGGAGTTTTGTCCTCCTATCAAGTGCTAGGCATGGAAGCTTGAAGATACAAAATGTACTCGACATCATCATGTCTATTGACTTATAATCTGTGACGCCTTGTGATGGTAATTCCTGAACAATATGCAACTTAATAGGACGTCTCCTCCATGATGTGCTTCTCCAAGTTCGCGGACGTTCTTGCTTTCGACCGTGGATGCCCGGTCCACAAACTTTGTCCTAGCCATGTTATTTGGTACAGCTCACTCTCGTGGACTTCCTCAAAGCATAATATATGCAAGAAAAGACAGCACAGAACCACCGTACGTCCCATGCAATTACGTCGTGTACGTGATAACGTGAGCGTAGCATCTAATTCACTTGCATTCTACTCATCAGATACATGCAACATAAAATGGAAATATAGAAATTAATAAAAATAATGCGAAATTATCACATTAACATGTGAAGACGCATCTTATATTATACCACGCCGTAGGGTTTAAATAGCCTCCTTCTCTTCTTCCAACTCGTCGGTGACACTTCCCATCAGAACTCTAAGAAAATGGCAAAGTCGTTCCTCGCGATTAATAGCTCCATAAACAGTTCATGCCTTCTCTTAGTATCATTCTTTCTCATTGTGGCCACATCTCTAAAACAATCGGAAGCAGCCTCGTATAATGTGCTGAGCTACGGGGCGAAGGTGGACGGGAGGACTGACTCGACCATGGCATTCCAAAGAGCGTGGTCGTCGGCCTGTGGCTCGGCCGTGCTGGCCACAATCTATGTCCCGCAGGGAAACTTCGTGCTGAAGCCGGTGGTGTTCACTGGACCGTGCAAGAGTAGGATCTTGTTTCTAATCGCGGGGACTCTAATAGCTCCGTCAAATTACTGGAGTTTGGGGAATTCGGGGTATTGGATATTGTTCAATAAGGTAACGAGGGTTACGGTTCATGGAGGGACTCTCAATGCACGAGGTTCTGGTTACTGGGCTTGCAGGAGTTCTGGCAAGAGTTGCCCCGTGGGAGCTAGGGTGAGTTCTACTTTGTGTGGATTAACTTGCGCATGCATTGTATGTATATTATATAGTGATCGATTTTCGTTTCGCTTGAGTTTCTTTTCTTTTATTATTCGGCTGTTGCGCTTGCCAGTACATAGCGTGATTGACATATCGGCCTCATTGTTTGACGAATGACAATCATCATATGGCTAAGTGAAGGTAGCCACATCATATGACAATCGACATATTGCAGTAATAGTCAATCGGCTGCCCAAATGACACAGGATAACCATATTGCTCGTTTTCATGTCTTTTTTGGGCAGTCAATATCGTTCCATCGGTCGAGCAATGTCGTGATCAGTGGCATAACATCCATGAACAGCCAGAGTATTCACATAGCAATTAACGACTGCATGAATGTGCTTATCCAAAAAGTGAGGATAAGAGCACCGTCGCAAAGCCCCAATACCGACGGCATTCACATCAGGTCTTCCACCGGAGTAACCATTGCCTCCTCCTCCTTCATGACCGGTGACGACTGCATCTCCATTGGTCCAGGCTCCAAGAATGTCTGGATCCAGCGTGTTGTGTGTGGTCCCGGGCACGGCATTAGGTACACAAATAAAATCGTTGACAATTGAAGAGATTGATATACTTTTGATTCCTGTCAAGTTTTCATACGGAGTGATTTTATTTGTGTTATCATCGATTTGATTTCTCCGTAAAATAGTTGACCTCCATACGGACTGAGGATATCTCTAATTTACTGTATTCTATACAACGTGGTTCGATATTATCGTGTCTGCGACTTCGGGTGACTGCATACTATCCAATCCCGAAATCAGTCGCTCAACTGATCTACTAAATTTCTCTTTAACTGTCTTGTTGTTTTACATTAACAATATCACTAAATAACGTGTGGAATTCGACAAAAACAAAATGCAGTGTTGGAAGCCTGGCAGTTACTGCGAATGAAGAAGGAGTTGAGAACGTGACAGTAACAGGTGCAGTTTTCACAGGAACTCAGAATGGAGTGAGGATCAAATCATGGGGAAGGCCAAGCACTGGATTTGCTAGAACCATTTCTTTCAGGAACATCATCATGAAAAATGTGTTTAACCCCATCATCATAGACCAAAATTACTGTCCAGGCGACATAAATTGCCCTAATCAGGTACTTGCTTAACCTTCAGCAGATCTTCATCGAAGAAAATCTTCATTTGTATTGGATGAAATTTGGTTGACCACAATTCTGAACAAACCATCATCAACCTCACGTGACTTATATTTCCTTTCGTATCGCTCGTTTTATTCTCTCTGCAGAATTCAGGTGTGAAGATTAGCCGAGTTACATACAGGAACATCAAAGGAACCTCGGCCACACCAGTTGCTATGAATTTCGTCTGTAGCCCGACACATCCGTGCTCAGGCATTGCATTACAGAATATACAACTCAAGTACCTTACTGCACAAGCCACTTCTTACTGTAAGAATGCTGGAGGCAGCAGCAGAGGAATTGTTGTGCCAAGAAGTTGTTTCTGAATTTGATAAATTTCTTTCGGTCAAGAGTTGAAGTTTCTTTTTTTTTTTTTTCAATTTCATGCTAGTTTATATGCAAATAAGCACGTTTCATTTTTTTTTTCTTTCATTATGCCCATTGTTCAATCAGAAAAACAACCACTGCAAAACTAAAAACTCCCAACTTCCACTGGACTTTAAGCATTTTGTCACTTCTTCTGGCTAAAGCTGAAAATGCACAATTTACTGATAGAATATGCTCTGTACATCATGGAAGCTCAATAAGTCATTCCCTTATATTTGAGGAAAGATTTTGCATCTCCCCAGGTATTATACACAAACAATATCACCATGCACCCAAAATCTTCTCCCGATTACTTTCCAAATTTCCACCTCTATGGTAAAAGAAAAAATAGCTATTTTGCCAACAAAATTGTACAGCCTTGACAAACACGTCATTAGTTAAAGAATAGAAGATGACCAATCTAGTTGAAGAAATATCCGAAAGCACGGTAAAAGAATTTGAACCTGCTCCTAGAAGCAAGAAGCTGAGTATTTACATCCGGATATTGCTTGCTTCGCATGAATCTGAGGAAACCTTCAGCATCAGAATAGAATGTGCGGTTGGTAAGGACGCATGAAGTCCCAAAAAAAATCTCATTCCCTCTTTGAGTATTCAAGGGTTGTGCGAATTCCTGAAGTTGTCAACGTCAGTAGAATTGCTGTGCTGCCGATGTTCAGGCAGGTAAACTGAACCACCTTGGCTTTTTCTGGAACCATCCAACTTTGAGTCCACATGAAGCGTCTTGGATGAATATCAGTGACGCACCCAGATCTTGTGGCTCCATGTTTCGGTGGAGCGACTTCCTTGGATTATCAACTGTAAAATCACTTCCTTATCCTGGCTATCTTCTATGACATCCTGAAAATTCAACCCGTCCCGAATATATGAAATGGGCATTTCGTCGACACACCTATTGTCATTTTTCTCTTAATTGGCCACTCACGAGTTAACAGATCTATCAGATGAAGCCATTAAAGGATATAAACGCGACAGACTTGAGAATTCGATCGGAAAACGAGCGCTCGATCATAATAATCGGTAAGGATCAATATGACACCGTTATAATCGATTAGTGATTGGATATAGGTCGATTTGACGAAATCATGTAATTGAATTGTTGGTGATTTCACATGATTGCGAAATTCGCATCGGACAGTACTAACCCGATTTTCTATCGAAATTATATTTAAGACACGTAATTGAAACCTTGCGATTTTTACGACAACTGAGAGTCGCCTACGAGTCGAAGATGCACAAATCTGGATCGAAAATTATCAACCACAGGTCAAACGCAATAAAATCTCTAAAAGCTACCCAATCGGGTATTGCCTAAAGGACGGACCTAAGGCCCATAATTAGGCACGAACTCTCCCAAACTCATACCTCACGTGACATTGGGATATTCTTAAGAATTTTCACAAAAAGGAATCGCCACTAACCTATTGGGGTTGGCTAGAAACCAAGTGAGGCATATGAGTGTACCTCAATTCCTACGCAACTAAAGAATTTAGGGTCGGCGACTTGATTACACTAATTGACTAATTAGTAATCTTTCGGTACCTAATCGTGTTCATATTAAAAGAAAATATTTTTGTCAAGCAGTTTGAATTAATTTTACACATATCCACTAATATGTAAGATGATCATGCAGGTGCGCAATCATTAAAATAATAATTGTAGCTACTAAAATCTTAATTGCAGTAAAATTGAGCACGTGCAATTAAATATCTGCAAATGTAATTAAATATGCAAATTAAACATGTGATATAATTAATATACGAGCAAATAAATGCCTAATTACACCAAGAAGGCAAGACATGGCAATTCCCAACCAAACCATGTATTTTTAGATTTTCGAAAAAAAGTTTAGAAAAAAATATATTTTTTTATTTTTTTTTTTTTTATTTTCTTTTCAAAAAAAAAAATTTCTTGGCCGGGCTGGGTTCGGTCCAGTTTGACTAGACCTGGGTTTGACTTTGTCGAGGTGGGTCGGTCAGACCCACCCAAGTCGACCCGGTTGGGGGCGGGTCGGTTAGCCCACCCAAATGGGCAAGGCCCAACCATGGTGGGGCCTTTGTTTCATCCGGATTGAGGCCTAGTTGACGGGCTCAATCCTCTTTTTGCAATAAAAGGGCTCCCCGCAAGCCCACAACCCAAACTAACTCTAGGCTGTTGGCCTGTGGAGTAAGAGCGGTCGAGCGGGCTAGATCATAGATCTGGCCTAGCTTGGCCTATTCCCCCCTAGTCCACGACTGCTTAGTCACGACTAGGGAAGCTGCGACGGCGTGCAACACCGTCAACTTCTCCTACTAGGTTGCAATGGTGTCGCCTCAACTAGGCAGGCGGGGGAGCTAATCTCAACCTCTAAGGTCAGGGGCTTCGGCAGCAGCAACAAGGGCCGCTTCGGGGCAAGCTCCAATGACGTGCACGAGGACTTGCAACTTCATTTGCCTCGGCTCTGGCAGCACAGCTCCAGGGACTCGACCTAATCAACACCTAGAAGAGAGAGGGAGAGGGAGAGATGGAAAGAGAGAGGTGGTCGAGGCCCTAAACAACGAAAACAATGGGGAATTTCAGCTAGGCATTTCTTCGAACAGGTTGTGTGCGCTACGGATCGGGGAGTTTTCGGCTCGGTCAAGACCCAAGCGCAAATCTAGGGAGCTAATGAGGCATGTTGGGATGACTGAAAACACAGTAGGGATGGGTGGGGAGTCGGAGCCCACTCGAAACGATCGAGGGAGCTCTGGCTAGCTCGGAACAACAAACGCACACCAAGTGTTTGGCAAAATGTCTACTTGGGTTCCAAGGAGATAGCGGCGGTCGATATCGATCGGAGACTCTAAGATGTGTCGATGGCGATAGTGGTGACCCGAAGACGCGTCGGCAGTGGTCGCCTCGATCCGTTCTCCTCTCTCCTCCCTCCTCCTCTCCTTTCCTCTCTCCCACTCCTTTCGTTCCCAGTTCCTCTTTCTCACAGTTTTTCTCCCAGTCCTCTTTTTTTACGATGCCCTTTGCTTCCTCCTCTGCTCTCCCTGTGGTGCCGTCTGCTTTCTACTCTACGCCACTGTCTCTTCTCTTGCAGGTGCATGCGAAGGACGCCCAAAGGAGGAAGACAGCTAGGGCATGGGCTGGGCCAAAGGGAGAGTGCTTGGGCCACATAGGGGAAAGAGAGGCAAGCGGCGGGCAGGGCCAAGGTCGGATCCGGCCCAACCCAACCCCCAAGCATTTTTTTTTTTTTTTTTTTTGTTGTTTTTTTTTTCTTGTGTAAAAATAGGTATCAACAGCTACCCCTCTTTGAATGTAGCCTCGAAGAGGTTGCACTCAAAGACAGAAGACACCCAAATTATTTCGACGATAGAGAGACCCTGGGTGCATAGGCTCGCACCAAGTCGAGCTATGGAAGTACATTCTGTCAATAAGTGGAAGCAAGACCTCGGGCTACAGAAGCACTCCGTAACTTAAGAAGAAAGAGAGACTCTAGGCTACAAAAGCATACTGCGTCATTAGATAAAGAGACTCCGGGATATAGAAGCATACTGTGTCATAGGATGAAAGAGAGA
Source organism: Eucalyptus caleyi (assembly GCA_014182885.2). Lineage (NCBI taxonomy): Eukaryota > Viridiplantae > Streptophyta > Magnoliopsida > Myrtales > Myrtaceae > Eucalyptus > Eucalyptus caleyi. The sequence continues at coordinate 4,381,929 of CM024466.2, forward strand.
CCCTGAGCTACAAAAGTACGTCATTTCAACAGAAACACACTATGTCATAGATAAAAGGAAAAACCTCACGATACAAAAGCACGTCATGTCATAGGAAAAAGAAAAGACCCCGGATTACAAAAGCACACCATGTTGTGAAAAAAATGAAAGACCTCAGGCTATAGAAGCATGCTGTGTCATAAGAATAAAAAAAGACTTCGGGCTACAGAAGCAAACCGTGTCATAAAAAAGAAAGAGAGAAGAGACCTCGGGCTACAAAAACACGCCGTGTCATAAGAAGAAAGAGAGATCCCGAGCTACATAAGCACACCATGTCATAGGAAAGAGAGAGGGACCCTGGGCTATAGAAGCACACTGTGTCATAAGAAGAAAAAAAATGAAATCTCACTGTGTAGCAACGAGTTTCGACTTGGTTGAAAATGCATGATTTGAGAAAACCAATAAACCTTTGTAGATGACATAATTTAAGGCTAACCATGAACCTTTGACGATGACATGATTTAAGGTTAACCATGAACCTTATAGATGACATAGTTTTAAGGCTGAACATTAACCCTTGTGGTTTTTAGGGAAGCACTCACTAACCCCTTGGAAATTGCATGGCTTCACTAGGGAGTCCTATCAAACTCAACTTGAGCAAATGTCATTAGGGACAGCATCAAGAGATGTATTGGCAATATTGCAGCATTAATTGAACAAGCTAATCAAGCTAAGTTCGACCGCTTTAAAAAAACATTCGATATTAATCAGCATCATGTAGCACAAAGTTGTCATCTTACCCGGGATGTATCATTAATCATCAAATTCTTTAGAAGACAAGTTCTTATCAAAACGAATTCTATTCGTGAAAAAGGCTCATTAAGCATGCCAAACTAGAGCTTCTTAGTTAGAAAGGGTTTCTTACATACTCTCGATAAAATGGCTGCTTGATTCAATCCATTCACGTGGGAAGTAACTAATTGATGACGGTATCTCACATAACCTATGTCAAAGGCTTTCAGAAACATTCGTGATGAGCACAATTTGATCGATCAAAAATGTGACATCCAGATTTTTCAACCTGTTTTCTACTTAATTAATCGAGCATTTCATTGATGCGTTTATAAAGCTATTCTTAAAGCCGATTACTCTTGAGATAACTAGACTGTTTGGGTGAGTAATTAAGAATTTTAAGGCATTAAACTTGAGAATTCGACCAGAATCGACTTCTTAACCGTGCTCATCTTTAGAGGCTATTACGGCACAATTAAAAATCTATTTGAGATCAAAGATAGGTCTGTTTGACTAAGATGTGTGACCGATCGTGGGTGACTACTAAATTGGAAAGTTTTTGTCAACCGACACTAATCTGATTTTATTATCGTTTTGGTACCTGTGTCCGTCATTGAATCCTTGAGATTTTCATGACAATCGAGAGTTGCCATTGAGTCAAGTGGGTTCATAGTGGTTCAAAGAAAATCGACCACGGGTCATTTGCCTTAAAAAGGTTTTGAAAACTGCCCGGTAGCCTAGGTCATGCTAAAAACACACCAAATGGAAATTAACCGCCAATTCAAGTCCGATTTCAGAAATTGAAAGTTCTGTCATGTCACAATAAATTCTATGATCCATTTAGTCTCAGAAAAATTTTCTGACAACCGAGACTTTTTGGGAAAAAATCAGTTTTGGGCCATTTTCGTTCAATTGAAGCCGGGAATTAATTCAGGTTGTGGAACTAAGAAGCATGAGAGATTCTTGGATGAGGAAAATAATCAATTTGATATTTGAGACATCAATTAATTTTTGTGAGAGTTAATTGAGAGAAAATCAAGAGGGAAATTGAATGCAGAAATGCAATTAGGGACCAAGTGCTCTAATTTGAAATTTCTTTGGAAATCATAAAGCTTATTCAAAAGAAAAGAGGATGAGAATTTTCTATTTTAGGAAATTCTTTTAGTTTCCTTCCCATTTCCCTTTTTCTTTTTCCATTTTTGGCTAAACACCATTTTTCCTTTTTTTTTCCCTTGTTTGGCCATGACCTCTCTCTCTCTCTCTCTCTCTCTAGCAAAGTCCCTCCACCGATTGCCCCCCTCTACCGGTTCCAACTTTGCTTCTCCTTTTTCTTTTTTTTCTTTTGACTTTTCAAACTTACCTTTTCTCTCTTATTTCTTCTCTCTCTCTCTCTCTCTCTCTCTCTCTCTCTCTCTCACCGTTCGAACCAACAAAGACAGAAGCAGAAGCAGAGACAACAGCACCGAGAGAAGAAGACCAAAGTTGCTCGCCATCGCCGCCGTCGTTCCACCTTGCTCACGCCTCACCGTTCCCCCTTTGCCTCTCCCTCACCCTCCTCAGCTGCCGTCGACACCTTCTTTCTCTCCCCTCTGTCCGTTGCTCAACATCCCAGCAAATTTGGGATGACACCGGAGCAAAAGTAGCAGCCGATGTCGCCTGGAGTCGAAGCTGCCATCATCACCGGTTGCCCTTCCCGTGCATGCACGCGTGCAGCCGTGCTTGGCCGCACCTCTCACTGCCCTGTCGTGTGTCCCTAGCCTTCATTCACCTCCATCCAGCTCTGTATCCAACCACTTCAAGCCGCTGTTCAGCCCCGCCGGACCACCACATGCCTTCCCCCGAGCTTTGCCACCTTAGCTGAAGTTGGTTGCCGTTGTTTTGTGGCTTTTTCCAGCCAATCTAGCCACCCCGCCGAGTGGGTTTCTAGCGAGTTTGTGGGCTGTTTTGGGCCATTTCCAAGCCCCGAACCCGGGACTTACTTTGGGAAGAATCGATCCTCGTGTCGTCCCCGTCGGATCGATACGTTTTGTGCTAAATTCTGGTGAGTAATCTCACTAATCCCTGCTTAGTTTGCTAATTATGCTTATGGGTTGATTAGATTTAATTAAGTGCAATTAGGTGGTTAGATTAGAATGCATTAGTGATTATTAGTTAATTGCATTGCATATTAGGTAGGTAGTTAGCGTACTTAGTTAGAGAATTCCCTATACTATTTATTGAATGCATTTTGGGATTTTTTCCGACCCTTATCGGGCTTCAATTAGGCAATACAGGCCTAAATTGGATTTTTAATATTTAATTATTAATTTTCGAAATTAATTAATTATTTATTTATTTTTCCGGAAATTCAACTAGGATGGTCGGTGACCGGAATTTCGTGCTGATCGTCGTGGTGCAGTACCTTTATTTAATTGAGCTTCAAATAGTGCTGAATTGATTTCATTGTGAAATTTTAGGATATATTCCTATTGGGTTGATTTTTTATTATTTGGTTGAGGAATAATCAGGTATCGGTTGTTAGTATCGATAGTAGACTAGTGATTAAGTATAGCATCTAAAAGGCACGTGGCTTGGTGATCTAATGCATCACTTTGGTGAACTAGTGCCTTAGAGAATGCACGTGGGCCCAACGTTCCGAAATGACATCTAAAAGGACACATGGCTTGGTGATTTGATGCATCACTTTGGTGAATTAGTACCTTAGAGAATGCACGTGAGTCCAGTATTTGAGTAAGGCATTGTGAAAAAGGGCACGTGGCTCGGTGACTTGATGCATCACTTTGGTGAAAAGATCGCCTTAGAGAATGCACATGGGCCCAAGGTTCGAGTATGTCATCCTGGAGATTTCATGTGGCTCGAAGACTTAGTATGTCGTCCTAGAAATGCACGTGGCCCAACTTCTAGATAGTCCACCGTGGGGAATGATTTGGGTGATATGTAATCGATTGGTTCGATTTGTTTTGAGTGAGTGGGTGCCTATTATGAATTGTACTGACTTGCAGATGGGATCTGAAGCCAAGGTGTTTAGGTAAGTCCTTTGATCTATACGTGTTTAGGTAGCCCATAGTGTATTAATTTACTAATTGGGTCTTAGTGGGTAGAACTTGCTGAGATATAGTCTCAATGGTTATTGTATAACCATTTCAGGCCCGTAGATGGCAGCACCTCCACCTCCTCGTCCGCCTCCTCGTCTTGCCATGCATTTCAATATTCCCCAGGAGTTACACTAAGCCTGGCAACTTTGGAGTATCTAAGCTTGTCAACCCACAATTCATGACTCAAACGACCGATGTGGTGGGGACATACGGTTATTTGGCACCAGAATATCTCAATGGATGGAAGGCTATTGGAGAGTCTGACATGTTCAGCTTTGGGGTCGTGGTTCTAGAAATTGCTTGCGGTAAGAGGACCTATCAAGATGAAGAAATTCTTGTCCCACTGCACAAGTGGACTGGCAGCTTTACCTTGCTGGAAATATGCTTGAAGCAGCGGACGAGAAGTTGGATTCGAGCTTTGATAGGAAGGAAATGGAATGCTTGATGATGGTGGGACTATGGTGCGTGCATCCAGATCCCAGGAGAAGGCCGAAAGCAGGACAAGTTATCAGGTTTCTCCAGCTAGAAGTCCCTGTGCCCGAGCTTCCACTCGCCACATTCGAGGCTCCAACTTTATATCAGCCATCACCGCTAAGGATAGGATCTTCTTTATCTTCTTCTTCAATTCAAGCATCAGTTCCCGTTGAGCAAGATGGACCATGGCTCGCCAAGCCACACGGCAACACGTTGATTTTTGGGATGGAGGAGGACAAACATGGGAGTCAGTGAAATGATTCCTCATGCACAATCCTTTTACCCCTCAATAAGACTCGGGGCATTGACCATTTCTGCTTGTTTTTTGTTCATTCTGTGTTCCGATCGTTGGTGTTATGTTATAAATGCATTGTTAACCCGTCTCCTCACTGCCCAAGCTTTTGGTAGGAAATGGTTTGTCTAACTCCTGGAATTTATATTTTCTCCTGCTTGCTCATTATGTGGCTTGAAGTTGATTATATAGCCACATCTGAAAGATTGTATAGCAGATTTTTGCGTAGACACGAATGGGCATTCTCAGATTTCCGATACTTCGGATATTATCTATTGAACTAATCCTTCAAAGTTCATTCGCTTTGCCAGCATAGGCAAGAACCAGCGTGGTTCCCACGCATGGTGTTTAATGTTGTTCCTGTAACAAAAGTCGGAAAAGGATTTCCCCATTATGAAATGGTATGGCACGGGCAAAGAATGGGTTTCTTCTTGCTTTCGCTTAGAAGTGGCCCATTATATGTATTGAGCTATGATTATGAGTCTCGGCTTAGCCCATGGTCCAACTGAATTTAATTCGGTCTCAACTACTTCGGCCGGTCCATCCGGATTCAGAAACATTAGCTGTTTGATTAAAATATTATTAGATTAAAGTAAAGGGGTGAGTGGAACTATCAATCTATCTCTTTAAGGGTTACTCTAAGCTATCCACGAGTGTAGTCCGTAAGAATATTTTAAAACTCTTTATTTGTTGAGTAGACACAACTTTAAGCTCTCTCAACAACCACGAAAGTCTCAAAGTTTTTGTGACATGTTTTTATGTTTCAAGTGACTAATTCATTTATTACACATGATTGAAAAAGTCTCACAATCTTTTTTAACAAAAAAAAAAAGGGGAGAGTGAAGCGTTTGCATAAATGATTAAGGTACTAAAACAGTTTGTCCTCCCACAGTTGTTGGAGTTTTGCAAATACACGATATTACTTACGGAGAAAAGAAATAAATGCAACCAAATAGACATGGACACTCGTTTAGTTGGAGGAAAATGATACGGTATGAGTCGATGTTACAAGCTTATAGCAGTAGGCAAAGGCAAACGCCTCCTGGTTTCAACTTTTTTCAATTGGGATACTAATGGTGAGGGCATGACAACTTTACTGGACTTATTACGTCACAAAAGCAAAAATAAAAAAGAATACTGGACTAGCTCTAAAAATGGAGGAAGTGATTATTTTGAATTGTTATAAACATTGACTTTGACTTGGAGTTTAGTGGGATTTTCATTTTCATGAACTTCAAAAAGTCGTAAACATTGACTTGACTAGGTGTCATACACGGACTTCTATTAAGAAACATGTAGACTCTATTTATTTCAACTGAAACCCAAAGAGACGGATTAGATTCCTACAATTATTAAATATGCCTTATGCATGCATTCACCTCTCACACGGTCCGGAAATCTCGGGTCCACGGGATATTCTATGAAATGAGAATACACTCATATACTAGCATAAGCATTTTGGATGTTCCAATACATTAATCTTTATTACTTATTCAAAATATGATTTTAATTTTAATATTTTTTGTAATTGAAAACATAATTTAATATAGTAATTTTACATGATACGTTAGAAAAATATAATACTGCCTATATTATCTTTATTGTAACTATAAAATCATGTCTTATAATAATGACATAATTAAAAGAAGTCCACTCCTATTGTTTGGTACAAAAGACGTTCCGCATCCCCATTTCTCCTCATGCCCGAGCCATCCACACTCCAAATAACCTGGGTTTAGCCTACAGTATTTGGATATTAGCAATAATTACCCGACTTTTAAGGCAAATCCCAACTGAATCGACATTTCCACAGTGGATGCGGACACAAGCGGAGGACCATGGCATCTCTCTCTACGACGCCTCCATTTTGGGGGCTTTGCCTATATGGTCAGCCAACATGTGAATTTTGTGGCTTGATTTGTCTCACACTCAGATTACCATGCCCCTACCCAATTCATATAACTTTTAACGATTCCAATTAAGATCTCTCCAACAACTTGAGTCTTTCTACCTCTTCTACCGTGTCTCTGTGATATCGTGATGAATGGTACCATCGTCCTTATGGGCAACAAGACAGTTAGCATTGTCATTTTAAAATTAGTAATCTCGTTAAGATTAAAACGTACAATGAACTGTGTCTTTATAAACACGCAAAGTACACCAAGAAATATCTTAATATGAATAACGACACAGACCCAAAAGACTTGACTTGATTTAAGACCGGCCCCGCAAAAAACTTGACAGGCTTGTCCGCAATCTCCGTAACGGTGCTGCTCTTGCTCCTAAGTTGACATGGACTACTTGTCTAGATGGGGTCTGGTTATCAATTCACAAACTAAAACTGCAAGACTAGATGTGCCTTTTCTCTCTGATGACAACTATCATATGGGGACCTTAAATGCGCTACATATATGATACGCATGCATGTACATAAGATGCATGTACATAACCATAACTTGTCACGTTAAAAGACAAATCTCTCCATGCCCTTCTCTATAAATGATCTAGGTTTGATTAAAGGACCCTTATGCCCTTCACTCCAAAACATGAACTCATCCTCAAGAGGGCCTTATGTATATACACGCACATACATGTAAGCTTTCAGATTGAAATTTATTTTAACACAACTTTAGATGGAAATTCCAATTTCTTCATGCTCATCTAATTAGTCACTTTATATGTTCCTGGATTATTGAATCTAATTTCTATTCTTCATATCACTTCTTATTTCTATTGTTTAATAGATTTGCATATGAGAAGGGTTTTAAAATTTATGATATGGATAATTTAAATTTGTTACTTAGAGAGGCCAATTCATAATCTGAATACATTTTTGCCGATCCGAACGTGTGCTCTCTTATCCATTTTTCTTTTGTGTTCCTTTCGTTACTCAATGGGGTATGTGGGAACCAAGGGAAATGTGACCACGAAACAACTAGAATTGTCTGTGCTAGGCATCTCCAACATCTGGCCCCATCACCTTGATCCCCTCTTTCCTTCTTTTGGGTAACATCCTAACATGGGCCCTCATATGATTAACTCGTTCATTTAATCTTCCAAAATATTCTTGAATGGTCTCATAAATTTTCATTTTAGAATTTTCAAATTCTCCCTTGAAGTTTGAAGACAAATAGTATGTACCTTAACTAAGTTTTGGAATTCTTCTTGTAATATCCGTCATGCCTGCTTTGCTATCTTTGCTCCAATTATTCTCGGAAATACCATTTTCAAGAGTGATTATTGAATAACACAATAGCCCCTACATCCTTTTGTAATTGCTCTATCGAAATGCTTGCACCTTCTTGTGGTGTCGCATAACTTTTTTTGGGCCATCAAGAAGGTAGTCATCTCAATGGTCCAATAGTTATAGTTATTCTCATCAAAAAAAAAAAAGAAAGGAACGGGGGATGATGCAGAGTTGGCCATAATTTAGTTGTTGAATATTTGGACAGGTGATTTTAGTAGAGTGTGGTTAGGATAAACGACCAATACTAACCGAAGACGTGGCTTTAATACTACCGTAGGGAAGTAGAAGAATGGTTAGTTTTGTAACTGAGCGAGGGATTTAGTGAGTTCAAGTGTAGGCGCGTAGACTTATCAAGCAACAACGGAGCAAGGACTTTTATTATTATATTGGAGATGGAAGATAGTGGAAGGCAACGGAGGGAGCACAGGAGGACGAGGAGTTTTATATCATGAAGGCATGTCCATAGGACTTAGTTTTCATCTGCTGGACGTGACCCTCAAGTGGGGAGGGGTTGGCTGTTTATAGCCCTCTTCCACGCCCATTTCAAGGAAAAGAGATCTACAGAAACTTGCATGGACTTTCACATTTCACAGTACTTTTCTAATAGTTTTTTTTTTTACAACTCTCTGGATTATCCATCCAAGTTTTTTTTTTTCCCTAAATATCTTGACCATAGACTTCTAGAAATTGGGTCATTGCTTCAAAAGTCTCCCTTGTCCATATAGTCATTGCTTCAAAAGTCTCCCTTGTCCATATAGTCTTTAGCGGAAACAGCGGAGGAATTGTTGACCTGTTCACCGTGTCCAAGCCGCTGTTTGGAACATTTGGTCCACTATAAAGCACCCAAGTATAGCACCGATCTGGATCAATGGACAAACGAGCACGAACCTCGTCCCTGCACTTGCACAAACCATGCGTAGCATGCAGCATGCGAACTGTTTTTGTCTTTCTTTTCACGCTCGCTTAATCGTCTTCACCCTTGTCTGCTATCCTATTATCCCCTATGTCAGTCCCGTTCAGTTCAATATAAGTAGCTTTGACGAGAACTCAAATGACATACTCTACGAAGGAGTTGCGGTTGCGGTAGCGTCTGGATCCATTAATCTCACCCCACAAGGCGGCCTCCAACAGAAATATAAGGTAGGCCGCATTCAGTATTCGAAACCCATCTATATTAGAGATTCTATTACTGGGAGACAAGCAAACTTCTCTACCCATTTTTCTTTCACCATCGAACCTTTCGATCGCAACCAATACAGCGATGGCCTGGCATTTTTTCTTGCTCCTACTGGCTTTACAATCCCACCCAACTCGGCTGGTCCGTTTCTCGGATTGTTCAATGCCAGCACAGTCGATGATGGTTCTCGGAACCGAATTGTGATGGTTGAGTTTGATACTTGTGTGAACGCAGAATTTGACCCTCTAGAGCGGCACATAGGGGTCAACATAAACTCCATCTCTTCGACTGTTCATTCCTCTTGGGATCCCGAATCACACAGAGGAAATGCAACTAATGTCGCGGTGACCTATAATTCTACTAGCAAGAATCTTAGCGTGTTCTGGTCGTTTGCTGACGCGGTTTCTTTGGACAAGAAAAGCTGCTCGCTTTCTTACCCAATCGACCTTGCTCAAGCTCTTCCTGAATCGGTCGCAATTGGCATTTCAGCTTCTTGTGGCAGCGTTGAGGCGAGACACATCATCAATTCATGGGGGTTTACTTCGGACTTGGATGTTGTACGCCCCCCGTCGACCAGTTCATCAGTAAAGTGGGCACACTACAGCATCTATAGGTTGTTCACATTTATCGCTACTCCTTTAGCAAGTCTAATGCTGATTATTTCGGCGGGTCTTGCCTATTTACGATCAAAATGAGGAAAAAATACCAGCTTTGTGCTCTGACTGACATGGAGAAAGAGATAAGAGCATTGCCGCTCAAATTCTCATATCAAGAGTTGGTTGAAGCGACAAATAGCTTCTCACAGGATCGAAGACTCGGCCAAGGAGGGTCTTGCCATGTTTATAAAGGAGTTGTGAACAGTTTAGATCGCCAAGTTGCTGTCAAGAGAATCTTCACGGAATCCGAACATTCCAAGAAAGTCTTCATCAATGAAGTGAAGATCTTAAGCCGCACGATACATCGAAATCTGGTGCAATTCATTGGATGGTGTCAAGAGGAAGGTAAATTTTTGCTCGTTTATGAATACATGCCTAATGATAGCCTTGATAATCATCTCTTTGGAACTCGAAAAGTTCTTCCTTGGGATGTAAGGTACAAGATAGTTCTAGGCCTGGCATTGGCCCTTAATTATCTTCATGAAGAACTAGAGCAGTGCGTTCTTCACAGAGATATAAAGGCAGCCAACATATTGCTAGACATGGATTTCAACACTAAGCTCGGTGACTTCGGAGTATCTAAACTTGTCGACCCTCGTTTCAAGACTCAAACAACTGATGTGGTGGGGACATACGGTTATCTAGCACCAGAATATCTCAACGGACGGAAGGCTAATAGAGAATCTGACATTTTCAGTTTCGGGGTCGTGGTTTTAGAGATTGCTTGTGGTAAGAGGACCTATCAGGATGAAGAATTTCATGTCCCATTGTATAAGTGGGTTTGGCAGCTTCACCTTACTGGAAATATGCTTGAAGCAGCGGACGAGAGGCTGGGTTCAAGCTTCGATAGGAAGGAAATGGAATGCTTGATGACGGTGGGAATGTGGTGTGTGCATCCAGATCCCAAGAGTAGGCCAAAAGTAGGACAAATTATCAGGTTTCTTCAACTAGAAGTCCCTGTGCCCGAGCTTCCAGTCGCCGTATACGAGGCCCCCGTTTTATGTCAACCATCACCACTAAGAATAGGATTTCCTTCTTCTTCTTCTAGTCAAGAATCAGACCCTATTAAGCAACATGGACCATGGCTCCCAAAGTCACACAGCGACACGTTGAATTATGGAATGGAAGAGGACAAACATGGGTGTCAGTGAAATGTATCCTCATGCACAGTCCTTTTACCCCTCAATAAGACTCGGGGCATTGACCATTTCTGCTTGTTCTTTGTTCACTCTGTTTTCTGGTCGTTGGTGTTATGTTATAAATGCATTGTTAGCCCGTCTCCTCACTGCCCAAGCTTTTGGGGAAAAATGGATTGTCCAACACTTGGAATTTATATTTTCTCCCGCTTGTGGCTTGAAGTAGATGATATAGACAGATATGAAAGATTGTAAAGCCTTACTTTGCGTAGACATGAATGGCATTCTCAGATTTCCGATACTTCGGATATTGTCTACTGAACTAATCCTTCAAAGTTCATTCGTTTTGCCAGCATAGGCATGAACCGGCTTGGTTCCCCGCATGGTGTTTAATATTTTTCCTGTAATAATAGTCGGAAAAGGATTTCCATATTATGAAATGGTTTGGCATGGGCAAAGAATGGGCTTTTTCTTGCTTTCGCTGAGAAGTGGCCCATATGATATCGTATGTATCTGAGCTATAACCATGAGCCTCGGATTAGCCGAAATGAAACTAAACACCGGTCCAACTGAATTTAATTCAGTCTAGACCAATTGTTTCGGTTGGTTTGACTGGATTAGATAAAACGACCGGTTCAAGCTAGTTGAACCGGCTGGTCCATCCGGATTCAAAAACGTTGGCTGTTTGATTAACATATTTTTTTATTAAAGTAAAAGGGTGAGTGGGGACTATCAATGCATCTCTTAAGGGTTACTCTAAGGGTTTGCCACTCATTAAAAAATGTTTTGAATTGAGCTGTAAAGAGGAGGTTGACTCCCGCACAGGAACTGAAAATCGAATCAGGGGGCTGATTCCTTGTTTCTGGAATTAGAAACTAAACAGATGCCTCCTAAAACCAAACTAGACCAAACCAACCAATCCGGTTTAGTTCTTGATTAAGCCAGTGGAACTAGTGGCATGTTTAGTTTTTTTTTTTTAATTTGTCAATGTTCAAGACGCGATTGAAGATGTTATTGATAATCAAGACATTTCTATAATCAATGCGTTATGTGTAACAGTGTAGGCTTTACCAAGATTTTTTCAATTTGGTTGAAATGAGTAAACACCGTTGTATTTTGATTTTTTTTCTTGTCATCTTCCTTACGTTTGCAAGTGAAATAGGAGCCGTGCGTGCCTATTTGTGCGAGTGAATTCTGAAATGTGAGATAGATTAGGTTTTTTTTTTTTTTTTTTTTTATTATTACATAGTTTTAAGAAATAAAATAATTAAAAATTAAATAAAAAATTAATCAAACTCGAGTGAGTGATTCTACACCTAGAACTAAGAGCCGGATTGAAATTTACTAATTCCAGTTTTATGGAACTGAACCGGTGCCTCCGGAGTGGGCAGTTCCACCACGGGCTATTTGTTTAAGTCAAAATTGTGTCTTACGACTGCCAACTACAATCTATTCAGGTATCGGTTGAGGAAAAGACTAATATTTTTGTGGAATACACACACAACAAAGGGTTTGACTTCACACGCCTCCAGGTGCAAACAATTCATGTTTAGGCCATCCAATCGGACTTTAACTCATGTCTTATCCTATTTTTGAGGTTGATAGGATGTTTCATTGCTTTGATTAATCACCCCCTTTTAGCTAAAAGGGCTGTCTTTTAGGGAAGAAAATCTATGTGTAAATTGGTTAGCAAATCAAATCATTCAATCCTACGATGTGAACATCACTCTAGCATTAAATAAGCCACAAATAAATTTTATTTCCCTATCAAGGAGATCAATCTGGTTCAAGTTTTGTTAGGCAAATATTAATGTAATAAAGGCTGTCTTTTATGTAGTGGCCCGTCCGGTTGCAAAGATTCGCGCTCCTTAATCTTCTCTGGAGTCTCTTCAGGTCTCACATGGCCTTCCTCCATATGGACATGAACGTCTAACTACACATGAGTGAGCTCATCTCTGTGTGACTCATCGTCAAAGGAACACCAGAACATGTGCATTAAATTCAGTGGCGATGCCATGCATCAAGAAACTCAGACGCTAAGCAACCTCCGATGCTAAGCAACCACAAAACACAGTTGTCTTCCTTGTCTCCAGGACCAGACATACCGCGTATCCTCCATCGTTCTCCGATGACTTAAAACTTCCAGAACAAACCACGGCGCACTTGACTCTCGTACGGTGCAAAGACAAGCATGCCGATGTCCATTTCTCAACCCTTCTATCTGTATATGGGGATTCACTTCTTTCTATATCTTTGATTTCTGCAAATCCCCACATCGAACATGTATCGAATGCATACCGGAGTTTTGTCCTCCTATCAAGTGCTAGGCATGGAAGCTTGAAGATACAAAATGTATTCGACATCATAATGTCTATTGACTTATAATCTGTGACGCCTTGTGATGGTTATTCCTGAACAATATGCAACTTAATAGGACGTCTCCTCCATGATGTGCTTCTCCAAGTTCGCGTACGTTCTTGCCTTCGACCGTGGATGCTCGGGCCACAAACTTGGTCCTAGCCATGTTATTTGGTACAGCTCACTCACGTGGACTTCCTCAAAGCGTAATTTATGCAAGAAAAGACAGCACAGAACCACCGTACGTCGCATGCAATTACGTCGAGTACGTGATAACGTGAGCGTAGCATCTAATTCACTTGCATTCTACTCATCATATACATGCAACAGAAAACGGAAATATAGAAATTTATAAAAATAATGCGAAATTATCATGTTAGCATGTGAAGACGCATCTTATAATATGCCACGCCGTAGGGTTTAAATAGCCTCCTTCTCTTCTTCCAACTCGTCGGTGACACTTCCCATCAGAACTCCAAGAAAATGGCAAAGTCGTTCCTCGTGATTAATAGCTCCATAAACAGTTCATGGCTTCTCTTAGTATCATTCTTTCTCATTGTGGCCACATCTCTAAAACAATCGGAAGCAGCCTCGTATAACGTGCTGAGCTACGGGGCGAAGGCGGACGGGAGGACCGACTCGACCATGGCATTCCAAAGAGCGTGGTCGTCGGCCTGTGGCTCGGCCGTGCCGGCCACGGTCTATGTCCCGCAGGGAAACTTCGTGCTGAAGCCGGTGGTGTTCACTGGACCGTGCAAGAATAGGATCTTGTTTCTAATCGCGGGGACTCTAATAGCTCCGTCAAACTACTTGAGTCTGGGGAATTCGGGGTATTGGATATTGTTCAATAAGGTAACGAGGGTTACGATTCATGGAGGGACTCTCAATGCACGAGGTTCTGGTTACTGGGCTTGCAAGAGTTCTGGCAAGAGTTGCCCCGTGGGAGCTAGGGTGAGTTCTACTAACTTTGTGAGGATTAACTTGCGCATGCATCGTATGTATATTATATAGTAATCGATTTTCGTTTCGCTTGAGTTTCTTTTCTTTTATTATTCGGCTGTTGCGCTATAGCGTGATTGACATATCGGCCTGATTGTTTGACGAATGACAATCATCATATGGCTAAGTGAAGGTAGCCGCCTCCTGAACTGCTTGGTGATTTTCGACATATTGCAGTAATAGTCAATCGGCTGCCCAAATGACACAGGATAATCATATCGCTCGTTTTCATGTCTTTTTTTGGGCAGTCAATATCATTGGAAGGGTCGAGCAATGTCGTGATCAATGGCATAACATCCATGAACAGCCAGAGTATTCACATCGCGATTGACAACTGCGTGAATGTGCTTATCCAGAACGTGAAGATAAGAGCACCGTCGCAAAGCCCCAATACTGACGGCATCCACATCAGTTCTTCCACCGGAGTAACCATTGCCTCCTCCTCCTTCATGACCGGTGACGACTGCATCTCCATTGGTCCAGGCTCCAAGAATGTCTGGATCCAGCGTGTTGCGTGTGGCCCTGGGCATGGCATCAGGTACACAAATAAAATCATTTACAATTGAAGAGATTGATATACTTTTGATTCCTGTCAAGTTTTCAGTATGGAGTGGTTTTATTTGTGTTATCATCGATTTGATTTCTCCGTATAATAGTTGACCTCCATACGGACTGAGGATATCTCTAATTTGCGACTTCGGGTAACTGCATACTATGCAATCCCAAAATCAGTAGCCCAACTGATCCACTAAATTTCTCTTTAGCTGTCCTGTTGTTTTATATTAACTATATCACTAAATAACGTGCGGAATTCGAAACAAAATGCAGTGTTGGAAGTCTGGCAGAGAATGCGAATGAAGAAGGAGTTGAGAATGTGACAGTAACAGGTGCAGTTTTCATAGGAACTCAGAATGGAGTGAGGATCAAATCATGGGGAAGGCCAAGCACTGGATTTGCTAGAACCATTTCTTTCAGGAACATCATCATGAAAAATGTGTTTAACCCCATCATCATAGACCAAAATTACTGTCCAAGCAACACAAATTGCCCTAATCAGGTACTTGCTTAAACCCTTCAGCAGATCTTCATCAAAGAAAATCTTCATTTGTATTGGATGAAATTTGGTTGACCGTGATTCTGAACAAACCATCATCAACCTCACGTGACTTATATTTCCTTTCATTTTGCTCGTTTTGTTCTCTCTGCAGAATTCAGGTGTGAAGATTAGCCAAGTTACATACAAGAACATCAAAGGAACCTCAGCCACACCAGTTGCTATGAACTTTGTCTGTAGCCCAACAAATCCGTGCTCAGGCATTGCATTACAGAACATAGAACTCAAGTACCTTACTGCACAAGCCACTTCTTACTGTAAGAATGCTGGAGGCAGCAGCAGAGGAATAGTTGTGCCAAGAAGTTGTTTCTGAATTTGATAAATTTCTTTCGGTCAAGAGTTGAAGTTTTTTTTTTTTAATTTCATGCTAGTTTATATGTAAATAAGCACGTTTCAGTTTTTTTCTTTCATAATGCCCATTGTTCAATCGGAAAAGCAACCACTGCAAAACAAAAAACTCCAACTTCCACTGGACTTTAAGCATTTTGTCACTCCTGACTTAATCTGTCAGCAGGTAACCACAAATTCTTCTCGCTAAAGCTGAAAATGCACAATTTACTGATAGAATATGCTCTGTACAGAACAAGATACATCATGGAAGCTCAATAAGTCATTCCCTTATATTTGAGGAAAGATTTGCATCTCCCCAGGAATTATACACAAACAATATCACCATGCACCCAAAATCTTCTCCCGATTACTTTCCAAATTTCCACCTCTAAGGTAAAAGAAAAAAGAGCTATTTTGCCAACAAAATTGTACAGCCTTGACTAACATGTCATTAGTTAAAGAATAGAAGATGACCAATCTAGTTGAAGAAACATCTGAAAGCACGGTAAAAGAATTTGAACCTGCTCCTAGAAGCAAGAAGCTGAGTATTTACATCCGGATATTGCTTCCTTTGCATGAATCTGAGGAAACCTTCAGCATCAGAATAGAATGTGCAGCTGGTAAGGACGCATAAGGTCCCAAAAAAATATCTCATTCCCTCTTGAGCATTCAAGGGTTGTGCGAATTCCGGAAGTTGTCAATGTCAGTAGAATTGCTGTGCTGCCGATGTTCAGGCAGGTAAACTGAACCACCTTGGCCTTTTCTGGAACCGTCCAACTTTGAGTCCACATGAAGAACCTTGGATGAATAGCAGTGACGCACCCGGATCTTGTGGCTCCATGTTTCGGTGGAGCGACTTCCTTGGATCATCAACTTTAAAATCACTTCCTTATCCTGGGTATCTTCAGACCACCAGTTCTGTGGTATACCCTCAACCAAGTCCTCTAGTGTATGCAATTCTTCATGGTGGACTGAAACC
The DNA here is from genome assembly GCA_014182885.2 of Eucalyptus caleyi. Classification (NCBI taxonomy): domain Eukaryota; kingdom Viridiplantae; phylum Streptophyta; class Magnoliopsida; order Myrtales; family Myrtaceae; genus Eucalyptus; species Eucalyptus caleyi. The sequence continues at coordinate 4,398,557 of CM024466.2, forward strand.
TCCACAAATTGTTCAGGTTTTATTATGCCACCAGCTGGCGTCACCTATATTGCAATATGACACAAGATTGCCCCAACTTCAGTTGGTAGATATGTATCTACGAAATATGTAGGAATTATATTCATGAATAGTAGCGGAAAAGAATTTGCTAGGAATACAAACAAATATTCTCCTGATAACCTGAATCACTTATAGTGTCCTCTTCCATCAGAAATCAAATGGATCCCTTAAGAAGAAAAGACCCATAAATTGAGTTTGCCAATATATAGAAGCATGCTTGCATTGTTTTTTAGATTGATGCACAAAGATTTTACTGTAGATATACCTGGCTATAATAATGTCTTGGAAAACTTTAGTTGATATAGTTAAAACATCCCCTAAACTAAGCACACAATTTGAAGGGACCATGGACATTATGGCAATGATACAACCCAATTCTCCAGGAGATGACGGGAGAACATGGGAAGTGTTGGAATCAACTATCAGATGAATGCTGCTAGATGGCAATAATCTAGTGAAAATGGAACACCTCCTACTGCTAAGTTGTCCTGGGACCAAATGTGGTCAGGCTGCTGCCAAAGGTAGTTCATTTAATTAGACGGCTAATCCTTGGCTTAATTGGTAACTACAGTATGATTGATTAGAAAAGGCTTCTTGATACTGATATTTAGCTGTCATTCTTTTCATCCGGCCTATGCAGAGAAACGATACCTCAAGCCATCGTGGGAAGCCGAAGGAACCTCTTGGACGATGATCTGATGGATGAGCATTGTCCTTCAAAGCAGACCGACCTTCACAAATAAATCTAAACACAGCTTTGTCATCGACACATCTGTTGGTGATCTTTAAAATGAAAGTGTCCTGGTTCTTCAGAAGTATGCTGTCAGTGCTCACAACAGTTTCCGGAACACGACGCATTTCTGCTAGCATGGTCCTGATGTTTTCATTTGATTTCACTATATTCCCAAACTCTTGTCTCCTAACTGATCGATCAGCATGAGCAATTTCAGCACTGAACTTACAGCGTACTGGTTTGTGATCACTGTCAGTAACATCCATACAAGCCTCATACCTTCAAAAAAGAAACAGCATTAATTTTATGCTGAATTCCCCAAATTTAAGTGGGCACAGATGAAGTGGCACGTACTGTAATATAGATGTGACAATGGGACACTCCAAGCTGCATTCTGACACTGAAGAGGACCGGTTGTCACGATAGATGATTCTGTCACACCAAGCAGGAATGCGCTTCTTCTCCCCAGAATCATATCCTGACACAGAAAAGCAACTGCCTTCAATACCGGTAACAAAACAAGAACCAATTAAAAGCAGGCACAAAATTTTGGGGAATCTTCAGTAAGCTATTTGGTTCCATGGACTTTGCAATACTTGCAAGAAGCTAAGATCCTAGATTATTAATTCTTTACCTCCTAAACCTGCTTGGTGACGTTCAAACTTGTAAGTTGGAGGAAATCTGATGAGTGCCTCACGCATTCCTTGGAATACTTTCCCTGCCTTCATTTCTGCTCTCAGTTGATCCTTTTCTCTAAGCCAATCAAAGCTTCTCTGGGAAACAAAGTCCCTTGCTTCATCATAAGATATACCAAATAGTCTATAGTTGAAATCACCAAGAAACACCACCATATCTGCCTCTGACAGATCAGGTCTGCCCTCCTCAGAGTTGTGACTCGTGCTTCTGTGAAACACCAGTCCTTGTTACTTCAACATAATAAATCTAAATGTATATATTTGAGTGGCAGGAGGAGCACAAGGGCAAGAAATGCTAGTGAGAGTAATTGATTGAAAGAACTACTCACACTCATACTGCGAGGCATCTGTGCTGAAGAGGAGACACCAGCTGCAACAGAAAGCACAAATGGCAAGCCAGAAGAATAGAGTAGCCAAAATGAATATATGCACAAGGCAAGATAGCAAGACAAAATCAGGTATGGGACCATACCAGCTGCAGCATTGAGTACATTATATGATCGGCTGAATGCCATAGTTCGGTAGATGTGATCAAAATCAGCATTCCGCCGATTGACAGCTTCCAAATGTGCTGCCAAGTGACAGTTCACAAAGCATATAATCCGATCATAGACACGGATCCTCAAGCCTACACCACCCTGGTCAACCAGCCACAGTCATATCAGTAAATGTCAGGTAGGAGGGCTATAAAGACTACACAAACTCCAAGTTTACAATTATCCAAGTCTGCTTCTGCAAACATGATAAACTCTAACTTCAAATAAACTAGGAGGTTTATGGAGGAATGGGACAAACCTTATTACCAATTGCACGACCAAAGCCACACGCAACTGCTGCAACATCAACATCTCCAACGTGCATTCTGAGATTCTTTCTAACCCTGTACCAAGTACAGCAAAAAAGGATGTAAGAGACCCTAGGATGTAATGGGAATATATCTGGGGTTAGGGATATTGGATGTTGGCCATCTGGAAGTTAAAAAGTAAGACCAGTTTAAGCTGCATACACAAAATATCAACATAATAAAACCAGATATACGGCATGAGGGCTATAAACTAAGGGACATCAATGAAGGTGAAGTCAAATTTATAGTCCCGTGGATTTGCAAACAGATTATGGGTATTTCAAGTTGGAAAAATGCCCTAATCATTGACCCATAAACATCGCAATCACAGTTATCCTGCAAGGACTTACCAGATAGCTATGAGCAACCCAGCCAACTGCCTAGACCCCATACGCTCAAAAGTATTTCCTTCATCCAAAGTCTTCCCGATAGTATCCAGCCACCAATGTCCAATTGAACTCCCTTCAAGCCCTACCTAAAATGGCCAGACTGTGTGAGAACTCATCTTTTAAAAAAAATTCAACAGCAAGTATACATCAAACAAATGCTTGAACATGCATGAACTCAAGTGCCAAGCAGCAAGAGGATGAGGAAGGAAAAGATGGAGCAAAGAAAAACATATCTTCAAAATTAACTAGAGATGCATGTGATTGAGAGGGGCCATTTTAGAAATTAACTTAGGAGTTTCATCAAATGCTGGAGGATCATATAAACAGAAAAACTGCAATAACTATTTTGCTAAGAAATATATGCAGAAAAGAAAGAAAATAAAAGATATCTCTGTTAAGGGATCTGATCAAATTCGTGAATTGGCTGATGGTGTCAAATGATGGAGTGAATTATTGGGTAACCTAATTTCAGAAAATCAAAAGGATATTTCAATAGGTCTTGGCTCCCCTATAAGTCCTAGAGAATGAGGCCCTGTCTATTTTCCACATTTGCTATCAAGAAACAAAAGAACCTTGAAGCATAGCACGATTGACCCATCGTCAATCATCAATAGAAGTCAAAATAATCATACAGTTTCTTTTGCAGCTGACATCGCTAGAAACCCGGCACCCATCTCCACTTCTTGGCACCCAATAACAACAATTCCAACATCTGAGGCAGCAGAACCTATCCACAATGAAAGTGACTCTTGAGAAGCTCTTCCCTGGCCAACATTCCACGTGCCAACTAATATTTTGACATTGTGTTGTCTTGTGTATATTTCTTCTTTTGTGGACAATTCTGACCGTATAATGTTGTCAATAGGTCCTGGAGATGTTATATTCCACCCCCGTATGCCACCATGAGTGGCTAAGCTATATATATAATTTTTGCCAACTGCCAATTTTATCACTGGGCTGCTGTGAGCAATCCACCCAGCAATTACATTTCCCTCGAGGTCCAAGACCTGGATTAATCCACTGATATAGCCTATATAAATTCGTGTTCCAAGAGTACAGAAGCATAGAACTGCACAAGCATGGTGATTAAAATCTTGCAAACGGTTTCCACGTCCATCCCACTGCACCAGTAACCCATTTGAGCTTCCAGTCCAAATCATTCCATCGGCAGTCTGAACAATTGCTTCTGTTTTCTTGGTATTTTCTTCCGTAAATGCCCCAGCACCCTTTGTAGCCACTCGACGAACTGCGTCAGCAGCTCCCATTATGGCATTACGAGATCGCTGCAAAAAACTAGAGCCCTGAGATTTCTCCTTTTTCGATGTAGAGACAAATTTAACTTTCATTTCATCTTCCACCGCTTGATCTGGCGCTGAAGCAACATCAACCCGGTTTCGATCTGACCCTCTATGTTAAAACATTTCAAAAGCTCTTTTGTGCGAGCATTCCTGCAAACAACCATGTTGAAACTAAGTATCTCAAAAGGAAGAAGATTGTCATTAGCATTCCTGCAAACAATTACCATGTTGAGACCAAGTATCTTCAAAAACAAGAAGACTGTCCTTGAAATGATTTTTGTACCGAATCATCTCTATTTTATCTTTCAAATATGATACTAGCCTTCATATGCTGAAATGCTCAAGTTACATATCCCGTTTGAGTGTCCCAGTCATTCTCAAATTGCTACATCTGAAACTTCTGGCTGCATACATCCGGAAGCCCCAAAAATACATATTGGGAATTGGATACCAGCTAGCATTAAATTCAACTTTTTAAATCAATAGCTACCAAATAAAATATATGCATATTTAAGAGAATAAAGCAAAACACTTTTTCTAGTACAAGATCCAAATAAAAGCTGAGCTAGAAATCAGATTTCCCACCAATTCATCTTGCAGTTAAACAACAGACAATTGGAAAGATATCAACATCATCCGCAGAAAATTACTTCTAGAAAGCCTAAAAATGTTGAATAAGAAGATTGATCTCTAGAATGAACCAATAGATTTTAATAGGACAGCATGCTCAACTAGAATCAGGAACTAAGTTTGACAATTGACTGCTACCTTTTCTCTTTGAGCAATTTCATGTAAATTTTACTTGTCAACAAGTTATAAAAGAGATTTTCATAAGATAGACACTAGGCCAGTCCCAAAGAAGAGATGTCTCAAGACAATACCATTTTGAAAACGAGAGTGATCCCAAAGCCCAAACTTTTCCCCTAACATTATCTGCTGCTAAGCACTTCACATCCGAAGAAGAAATGCTACAAACACCATTGACGGTGACTTGGCTCTTCAGGTCAATGAATGATCTCTCCACCAGTAGAGCGGCCATGTGTTTTTCCTCTGGTGATAGAGAGAGAGATTTTTCAATGGTTTCCCATGGCCATATTTTAATAACGCCACCTTCGAATCCAGTCCAAAGATCACCTGTAAGAATCAACATTACCAGGTCAATACCCAAGTTTCAAATTCTAATGCATAGTAACAGTACAAATGCAGATACAGGCAGAAATCATTACAACAGCAAAACGTCCATTCCTGGTCATGTAGACAGTCCTTCAAGAGCAAGAATACTCTGAAATAACAACAGGACGGTAAAAGCAGTAGAGCATTCAACCATTTTTAGTTTAAACATTACAAAAACTTTGAGGCAAGCACATGCTGCAGTCACTTGAGGACTGGAATCATAGATGAATACAATTCATAAAACAAGCCTTCAACTTGGCAGTTGAACATGACCCTCACATTGGCCTACTTCATCCCCATGTCACGAGCAAGTTCCGTCAATCATGCCTGCTCTATTTCACTGAAAATAGTTCCCTAGAAATTCATACGTGTTCACAAAATCAAGTCCAGAAACTGTTTGAATGTCCTAATTAAAGACTTAAGTTGATGCGTGGAGCGAGCCTACATGAATATAAGGCATATTGAAACCCAACGGACAAGCAATGCAAAGATATTATTATAAGGCTTTCTTCCTAGAGGAAACTAGACTAAGAAGGAGACTTGGAAATGACAAACAAAGAGCCTCACAAGGAATGAATCTACGGAATCCGGTAATTATATCATGTAAAGGATAAACTGGAAGAGGGGGACCACATGAATATAACACCCCATAAACAAGTAATGTGGAATATTTTAGTAGAAACAACCAACTTGAACTGCCAGAGATGTGCCACATGCATAATATGGTTAATAACCTAAAAATGAATATTCACCGTCATCCAGATGCTGCATAACTACATTGTCAACCTTTATGAGCGACCGCTTTGGCCCGGAAATTAATCAAGCAAATTCAAAACTGAACTTGAAAATCAAGAAGACAAAAGAAAATAAATGGTGACCATTACGGTCTCGTTGTCTTGATTGGAAAGGGGGTTGGGCGGATATCCAAGTGAGCTTCTAATGTCCTATATTACCAAGTGAAATGTGAATATCAAGCACGGACTCAGAACCAAAGCGCACATTATTAATTGGCAAGTTTGCTCTAGGCCAAAGTAAAAGCATGCAAAACTAAGACAACAAGCAGTGCCACAAAGAACAGGTACGCTGGCCAAATCATTCAATCATGGTCTCTTACCATAAGAAGTCATGACCATGGAAAGCACTGGACCGCGATGCGCCTGCCACGACAAGCCTTCCTTGAAAGGAGCATCCAGCTCCAAGGGCTGGTCCATCTTCCAGGATCTGATCTTCCCATCCTTATGACCAGTCCACACCAGCCTATTCCCAGAGTCAACCATCATACACATGGTGGGTGACGTCGTCACCGACTCATGAAACGGCACGGCATCCTCATCACCTCTCCGGGTCCTACCCCCGAGCCCTGACCCAACCTCAAACACCTTCTCGAGATCCCAAACCCGCACTCCGCTCTCCTGGCCAGCCCAAAGCTGCGTATCCGTACAAGCAATGTTCTTGAGGAACTTACCCACCTGAGTCTCCTTCAGGGGATGCGGCCTCAGCTCCAAACACGGAGGCCGGCTCGGATGCACAGCTGAGCGCGGCGGCACACGGAAGATCCCTGCTCCGCCGCCACTCGCGACGAACTCCGGCATGGGATAGAGATCCTCCCTGGCAGAGGCATTGCCGACGGCCACCATGTGAGAAACATAATCAGAGTCGTCACCACCTGAGGAGGCGGTGGAGGAGTAAGGGAAGAAGTCATCCGCATCGTCGTCATCAGAGGAGGAGTGATTGGTGTAGAACTTGTCAATACTGGAGGGGATGCAGTCTTCGTCGAGGCTGTGCTTGCGGATCTGGCGGCACTTCTTCTGCGACGAGGGGGTGCGGAGCTGATGGCTGTAGGAGTGGATCTTGCGCGGCGGAGGGACGGAGCTCAGGGAAGCGATCGCGTCCCTGTCATCGTCTTCCATTCTCTCGCCCTCCATTTCATCTGATTTTTTTCACAGAGTAATTCGGTTGCGCTAATAGAAGAGAGAGAGAGAGAGAGAGAGAGAGAGAGAGAGAAGTGAAGGATGGGAATGGGAGTGAAGAGCGAGAAGAGAGGCGAGGATGATGGAAGCGAAAGGACAAGAATGAAGACGAAGCAGGGGAGCGAGACAGAGACAGAGAGAGACGGAGACAGAGACAGTTTCAGTTCGTTGGTAGTTATCGTGGCCACACACGTGTGACGTCGTTCGTGCGGCTTTTCCCGCGAAAATTTGTCAATGAAAATGCCAGTTCAATCTCCCTTTACTTTCCCCAGGACAGGACTCCGCGCACATCGTGCTGGAAATTTTTCGCAAAGGTGGTTCACCAAAATGAGAAAAATAAAAGGAAAATTTCACAAAGTCAATTCGATTGTCAAACTAGAGGAACAGATAAAAAGAAAAGGTCAGCTCTCTGAGGTTCAAATCCCAGACTAGTCCAGCATCCTATCCTGAAGATTACTAATCGGTGATGTCATCAGATCATCACCTTATGAGATCACCCGCAATCTCTAAAAGGTCTGACCATACGACGATTGTAACAGTAGAAAGTCGATCGTCCATCTCTTTTCAATTGGGACAGGCCTATCTTTCTCTCTCGATGTGGAATGATTTACGACATTAGACTAGTTAGGACGCGCACTTGGCAGCTCATAGACTCTACATTTGAATGAATGATACGGAACAATGGCTTAAACAATAAAACCTTGATTGATGCTGTTGTTGCAAATCAGTAAACGCCTAATCCTACGCGAACAATTCCATTGATGGAATTTTGGTGGTCAGAAATAAGTCAAATTGACATCAAACTTCAAGGTAGAACTGTAAAAGTTTTTAAGTTAAGAGGATACAGTCAGGTCTTGCTCCTTCTTGTAATCAACTTTGGGAAGTGCTTTTCTTACAAAACAAGCATGCACCCGAGCATCCAGCTTATTTTTCGAGCTGAATCAGTCAGCATGCTCGGTGATTAAGTCCAGAATATCTATACATATATAAGTGCCACCATTTACTTGTAGTTTCTGATTGACGTATGACAAGATTGGAGGATTGAAAATGCTGTAAGATATCACAGCAAAGAGTTGTCTCTTATCTTCCTCCACCTTCCAATCTTTTCCTTTCCCTGGGAAACAGAGAAGTCATGTTAGAGCTCTTTGATATATGAGCCCACATCCTGACAAACATGATAAGACAGCAACCTTTTCCCTCTTCTGTATGCAACAGGAAGAGAAGTGTTGCATGCACTGCCAACAAGCATTCGACAGTTTGGGTAATGCTTCACCAGTTAATGAAAGTCTAGGCGATAAACCAGTGAGAAAGGATATCACCACCAGCAACAATACTACACTGTTTGACCCACCTTAGACAGCTTAACAAGATTGACCTAGCCTATTTGAAGTAAAGAGTTCTCAAATAGTGGGTGTAAGGTTTCAGTCCTGTTTGTCCCTATTCGTTCAATGTGAACTTTTCCAATTCTATCAAGTATCCGTCAAGAATCAACTTAGAATGTCTCACAACATTAAAAAGGCAGGAACACAACAAATACCAATGGTGCATCTCATAGAATAACTTCATATCAAGAATATAGGCAACCACATAGACATACCTTGCGGGGTCCAACAGCCAGTTCATTATCCATAATGGAGATAGCCTCGAAGCCCATGGGACACAATACCTCCTCATAACTGTACAAATACAAATTAGCCTATTTTGCAGCCATAACTATAGCTTATATTATGCAGTGTTCTGCTCATGACGCATTTATAAACTACACTGGTATCTAAACCAAATTAAATAATGAGTGCTTACTCTGATATCGACACTTTATAAGGAGGTCCACCAATGTGATCGCTGATCTGCACAACCACCCAAGAAACATAAGATGTATTGATCTAGTCTGAAATATTCTTCAACAATCAATTATAATCATTCGATTTTCGAAGAACTATCATGAAGCATCCTACAATCAGCAAAGAACTAGAGATTAATCTCAGAAACCTGGTCAGCTTTAGAAAAGACTGAAAACTTCTTTCTATGAAAGAAGGAAAAAGAAAGAGAGGAAAAAGGAGGGATAAAAAAAAAAAGGCAAAGTGAAATATGCTATTATTTTTTCACATCTTCAGCCATCACAGTAATGTGAACCTTATTAGCATTTGCAAATTTCCCAAGTCCATTCAGAGACCAATTTACACAGTCAAAGTAATTCTGTTCGATTGCGAAAAAAGAAGCATCAATAGAAAGGAATAAGAAAAGCATATTAGAGAGTAAAAATTAGAACCGGAAACATCAGGGTGATGAGCTCGCCATCTGGTCTCAATAATCCACTCATTTGTTCTGCCCATGCTACTCTCATTCCGGGCTCAATTGCACAAAAGAACCTGCTCATTGCAGGGAAAAGAAATATCTGATCTCCATTAATTTGCTCACAGAAATTGAAGAAGATGGAAAGAACACAAATGGCTTAATTTGCCTTACGTATAATCAAAAATAAGATCAAAGAGCTCTGTCGGATGCCAAGTGAAGAAATCCTCCTTCAGGAAGATGAAATGATTTGCATTTGATGATGAAGAGAACAGCTGCCTCATATATAAGACGTTGAATGAGACTTTGGGTAAGAGAATCAGCTAAGCAAACATCTCACTATGGAACACAAATTTAAGTTCCAGACCACATCAGCTTTTTCAAGCTAGTGAAACATGCTAATTGAAGAGAAACAACACACAAAGCATATTATGGCATGAAAGCTTCACTTTACTATTTAATGGCATCCTTCACTAGTCTCAAGAATATAATTAGATGTTGGCATGCTATATGATTGCCTACTAAATAAATCAACCGAGCATAAAAGAGCTAATTCACTAAAATATATGGATAATATGATAAACTAAATAGTACTATGGTACCAAATTTTATGAGAAAACATAGAAGAGATAATGCTCCACTCAAATGATTCTATGTTAATGTCTATCTACTGGTAAACTGACATTAATAGCAAGCAGCGAAGCAACAATCTCTTGGTTCTTAGCATGTCATGGTATTATAAGTAATAATTACATGACAATATTATGCAGCAGATATGCCCCTTGAACTGGCACTACTAAAGAAGGAAATGCATGATTTGGTCCCAAGCACTTTCTGCTGATAGTAGCCATAGAAATTTATATTCTAACAAAGGCAACTTGGAGCAAAAAGAAAAGGAAAGTGTCAGATCATCACCTTCACAGGATAATGAAATAAGTAATGAAATAAGTTGCTACATACAGGAAAGCAAAGTAAAACACAATATATACTCATAATCAAAGAAATCGTGCTTGAATAACCTTAACAAATTCAAATTATTTCAGATTGGTAGGTTGTCCGTCGCTGTGGAGCCCATGTCCTATATATAAAAAGAAGAGATACTCCACACCCAAAAGCAAGCAAGGATGCAATGTGATGCCCAGTCACCACCATGATGCATAAATTTGAGCCCAAGAAGTGTTCTTACCTTTACTGCTCTATTTAGGGCGATTTCTGATATGTCTATTCCCACAACATAGCGTTCGGGACAGGCTATAGATACCACATCATAGCCCTGCCATATCCAAGGAATTTTGTAAGGCCCAAAACAGCAGTTTTTTGCTTTGGATCTCATAGGTTGCTCAAATAATCAAAGTGATGGTACCACTTACCGTGCCACATCCAGGAACAAGAGCCCTGCCTTTTGGAAGAGCACCCATCTGGTGAAGCTGCTGAAGTATTGGGGTTGGTTTCCTAAATCCCAAGGGGTCAACCCTTGCTCCCAGCACTTCTCCCAACCATCTAATAAGTTAGGGACTTGAGTTATTACATCACCATATTAAGTTTGACAGCCTAACCCCACCCCCCCCAAAAAAAAAAAAAAAAAAAAAAGGAGAAAATAAAAATAATAATATAAACTAAATAAGGCACTGAGAATTCTTCCCCTTTGAAACCATTTTCCAACAAAAGAAAATTTACTTGTAGGCTCTTTGAACGGAGGCCTTTGAACCAGTGAAACTATATCAACCAATGACTCAAAGAACCTGGTCCACCTCTGGAAAACTATTTTGCCTAATCAAATTGTATCAAAGACTATTTGTGGATCCAAAATTGCTCATGTGTCCTCAGAACAGTGTCAACAGGATACAAAGCTTGTTAATACTTCCATCTGCCAAAACTTTACACTTTTACTATTATAAACACATCAACCAAGGTGTCAACTCACTACTAAAGATATTTCATCTCCATAAATTCTCCTCCTTGAATTTCCAGGGAAAGAACAAAAGGAAATGAACCCATCGGTGATATGGACTAAACTCACGTCGTCAACCTTCGATTTGACCAAACACAATCTTAATTTCATCCTCAGTTCGCTTTTTCTTCGGCTTCAGTGGAATTCTGTCAGGATTTTGACAGTCAGCCCGTCCAAAGAACGTCTTTTGAACTTCTAGCAACAACAGAAAACGCCACTCCACACGTCTCATGCGATAAAACTGGGATTAAATCTTCCCCCAAAGCACGTTCCCAAAATCTACCCAACTCTACAAGGATTTTCCATCTTTATCACCTTCTAAAACGGTTCCACACGAGAATAACAGACCGAATCAGCTGAAATTCCAGCTATCAAATCGAATCACTAGCCTCGAATTTCCTCAAATTGACACAAGCGCAGGAAGCAACAACATCGGCGACTTCGATTCGGCCGATACACCGGTACACACGCGCGGGAGAAGAATCGTCCAGAAGGAAAACGAAGCGCGCACGGAATCGAGGGAGCTCCGAGGAGTACCGGTGGACTCTCCACGGACGACCCGCTTGATCCGATCGACGTGGGTGGCGAGCTTGGACTTGGAGGCGGCGGCGGCGGCGTCGTCGTCTTCTACGCCGTCCGCGGGCATCGGGGCGCCGGCGCCGTCCTCGCCGCCGCGGTCGCGGCTGTGATTGCGGCGCGGAGAGGGCGGGAACGGGATGGCCGGCCGCGGAGCTCGGACGGATGACGTCACGATGGCGGTCAAAGAAGGAGCGAAAGGGAGAGTTCGCATTTAGCGAGAGGCAACGTTGTCATCGGCCCCGCCGTTTATCGCCGATTCTCGTTTAAAATCCGAGGGCGGAACGACGACGGTAGACGAGAAGAGAAATTGGGCCGGGCCGGGCCGGGTCGGGGCATCAGAAACCCGAAAGTCTTTGCCCGAGCCTGTTCATGGTTTTTGAGCAATATTAATTCTTTTATTTTGATTTTATTTATTAGGTCTCTTGTCGGTGCAAGAGATTGTTTACACGTTTGATATGGTCGACACGTGGAAAGATTTGGTTAAAACCAATTCCAAACACACATATTACCCGATTCAACTGTTAGTGTGTAAGTTTGCTCAAAAAAAAAAAAAAAAAAAAAAACTGTTAGTGTGTAAGGATTATTTTACGGTTGCAGTATTCATCTTTTTTAGTAAAATGACCAAACCTCGATGGAAATTTGAGACTCTCTAGAAAGAATTTCTGCATTTTAAAAGAGAAATCTAAAGTAATGTTTTCACTATATGATAGTTTTTTTTTTTGTTGGAACACTATAAGATAGGTTCACAACATATATTTTCATTTTATAGTTCTTTTGCTCACACAAAATGAAATATATTTGATTTTGTTCACACTAATGTTGTTGCATGGATACTAGAATGCCTTCATGAATTTTACAGTCTATTTATTTCGTGAAAAATAAAATATTTTGAATATATTTGGACATAAAGACAACACTTAACATGGAAACTCTCATGTTAGCTAAGTTCAAGTGAGAGCACTAGTAGAATGAGTAACCTCTTGAAGAAGTCTACGACGATAAAGCAGATAATACTTTGAGTGAAATAATTTAGGAATGTCGCAATATGATATTAAAGCGGGACCTCCTCTAGTAGATGTGTCAAGTTGGTAGGCCTATAACAATCCAGTCCGACAGGGGCGAGGATTGTTTGCCAGGTCCAAAGAACTCATACAAATAGCTACCAGCAGGCTTTTATGAAAATTCTAATTTTAAAGATTCATTCGCCAAAAAAGGATTATCTTATCCACACGCTAGATGGGGTTCTAAGTTTGTATTGTTAAAATTATTGCAGCTTAAGAAGGACACATGGAGTTGGAAAAGGCTAAATTTGAATGCAATAAGGATTGGCGGGGGGAATTCGAGTTCAATTTGGAATTAGATTTGCCTCGTTGCAAGGAATTAGCTTTGATGCATGAGTGAATTAGCCAGCCCTTCACCGTTTATGACACTACAATCGTCGCTCCATAGTAATAACTTAACATACCTTCAGGAGAGCTGTGGATCAGCTCTTGGAAAGCTAGTAGATTCGGAAATAACAATGTCGCCGCGGTCTCCTCCGTCTCTCCTTGCATTTGTTCGGTCGCCATCTTTGGGAGCACGCCGTGAACGAAGAAGAAGATGCTTGTGAAGGTGAATGCTGCAGAGCCGACGTATATATGAACAGACTTGAGCGAGAGGGGACCGCTTGAATTCCATGGAGCTCAGAGTTCACCAATTCTCGATCACGGAAAACTTTGGGAACAACCACAACCTGCGATATTCAGAGCGCCTCTCGAAGTTTCGCTGCAAACACAGCTGTCGGACCGAAAGTCTTGATTGGAATTATCTTCTTTGTTAGCCTGTGTTGTTGTCTGTGTGTGCTGTAGCTATCTGATGCAGAAATGGTCCTGTCTCGTGAGTGTTGCCGAGAGAAATGGTCCCGGAAGTCCGACCGGTCCTTTTCGGCCCTGGAAAATCGGTGACATGTTCAGAAGAAATTTCCATTGGGATTTCATCCACCGTGTGAAGATTGATTCAAGATCGAGTCAGTCTAGAAGGAATGTCCAAGTGGGATTAAGGGTGCGAATGGTAATGCTTCTTGACTGGGGAAGAGTTTTTTTTTTTTCAGAAATAGTTCTTTTCTATTTCTATTATGAGGAACAATTTAAATAAAAGAACCCGTTTGGTAACTATATAAAATTTATACTTTCTTAGAATAGAAAAAGAATAGAAATGCATTTGGTAACACAACAATTTCTTTTTTGTATTTATTCGTTTTTTATTCTTGCCCACGGATCGCCACCGCCGCACGTCTGCCGGCCGCCACCGCCTCCGTCGACTTCTGCCGCCCAGCCCCATTGACCGCCGACGACCGTCGAAGGTGGACGGGCGGCTGTGGGAGGTGGCGGCCGATGAGCCGGGTGGCAACGGTCGGCGGAGGCGGCGGTGGCGGGGGCGGCGCGGCCCGGTGGCGGCAGCGAGGGGTGATGGTCGGCGGCGGCAGCAAGAGATGAATAAAAGAAAAAAAAATTCACTTATTTCAAACTTATTCCCGGAATAAGAAGCGATTTTTTTACTTCTCATTTCTATTCCAAAACCATTTCCGGGCTAACTTTTTGTTCCCAAGAACAAAAAACTAACTTGTCGTTATTAAACGGGTTTCTATTCTTTTTTTGTTCTGAGGAAGAAAAGAATAGAAATTCTTGAGCTGGAGAATGTTACCATGCGCAGCCTAAGAGGCCTATCTGCAGGCTATTCTCCTGCTAACAATTTCTCTTTTCCGCAGATTTTGCTCATTGTTGTTGCGAAACTGGAGCATATTAGCGCACAGCCGACAATAAAGGTTGCCGACATGTATGATTCGGGCGCATGGGCACTGAGATCGGCTGTTCCGGCAACTGAATTCTTGTTACTAAGAATGTTACGGCTGTTGGAACTAGTATGCTCCCGTCTTGTCTAAAGTTCCAATGCAGTTATCGGCTCTTGCATTATCGGAGGGGCTAGCCATGTTATCTCGAGAGTCATAATTTGGTAATAACGACGAGGATATCTCTCCAACGGATGTGTTATGTCGCATAAGATTGACAAGTCGAGCCGTGAAATCGCTTTCAATCCATGAAACGCGCGTCGCTCGGGGCGTTTGTCTTGCTCATTTGAAGCTAGAGGACTGGTCCGCCACTGCATGCCATTGTGGAGCCCTAGGTGATTAAGTTGATCATCGAACGCACTCCAACTATCGCAAATGAATTGGAGATGGAAGCAGGCGTTGAAGCACGACAAGGAAATCGAACCGGCACGTACAATCTGAAACCGGGGAGAACAGCAAAATCAGTGAAGTCTCATGTTTTTTTCCATTTCGGCTTTCTCCATGAGATGTAGGGCCGTCAAAGATTTGGGTCGAGTTAAAAATGATCCAACCCATATAGACCTATTTAACCCGTTTTGATCTATTTCATTTCATTTTTTTTTTTGGTTACAATGTAAATTTAATAACTCACATTTGACTCGACTCTTATTATCAAAATACAATAATAATATAGGAAAACTATTTTCCAGGAAAATAATTATATTTTTCAATGTTCAATTGAAATATGAAAATAAACTATAAGGTTTTTTTTTTGGTAAGGAAAATATTTTACTGATACACCCTTTTAATAATTGTTTTAAATGGATTTTTTTAATTTTTTTAATTCTTTTTTTCCTTCTCTTTCTTTTTTCTTAAAAAAAAGAAAACTGAAAATTAGTGGGTCTAAGTTGACTTATTAATGGGTCGTAAATGGATTTGAGATAAACCCATTTATGACTCATTTTTCAATTGGGCTTATATCATAATAAATCCATATTGAAGCTTTCGCTAACCCATTTTTCTAGCCAATGTATTAAATTTAAGTTAAAATATGGGTCATTGACCCATTTTGCCACCTCTAAGATATATACGTATGATGAGATCATGACTTGTGAATATGCGCCTTGCCACACATCAAGTTTGGAAAGTATCGGCGAAGGTTGCAAAGATGTAGCTTTGATCAGAAAGTATCCCGGCCGCTTTTAGCTTGCGAAAATTGAGCTCCGCAATGAACCGGTGACATAACCAAATAGAGTTGCGAAAGCCAATCCTTCTAGCTAACGTTCTTTGACAATTGATTCCCTAAGTCTTTTGAAGAGCTTAAGGTTATCTTCTCTCACTAGTATAAAATAAAATAATCGATTTCATATAATTATTGGCAATATAATTACGAAAAATATAGAAATTCATTTACATAAATGATATCGTTAAATAAAAAAGAAATATTTACGTGAAATGGAGTACAATTTAAGGTCTAATTTATAATGAAGCACATATTTTAACTTATAACAGAGTACATATATTGATTTTTATAATAAAGTCGATATTAATATTACATGTTCACAATAAAGTTACAAGTTTTTAAATCTGTAATAGAGCCTGATTCCCGACTTCGCTCCCCTTTCCTTCTTCAACCTCCGTCAACTCTCAGTGCGCACACAGCTCTGCACAGAGAGAGAGAGAGAGAGAGAGAGAGAATGGCGAGGGCAGTGAGAGGAGTGATCCTCGACGAGTCGGTGCTGTCGGCCGCGATCGGAGATGGCTGGTCGCTGCAATCGGACGCCGACCCTCTTCTCCGCAGGCTTCGCCACTCTCGGATCCCCACGGTTCATTTCTCTCTCCCCTCTTCTTGTCCCGCCATTTGCGTGTGCATTGGTCTTGGATTCGGCATCTCGCATGCCCATGCAGTTCTCCCCGTTTCGGCCTCATCGTCGTCCCCGTTTCTGAATTGGGTCGTGCTTGAATTGGAGAATTGCGAAGTGTTTTTTGAAAATTTGACTGCTTTGGCTCGCTTGTCTTTGCCGTGTCTGGTTATCGAGCTGCCATGCGTTGTTCTCTGCTTTTTCGATGGAAGACTGCGGGGGACCTCCTCCTCGTCTTCCCTTGTCTTTGAATTCTGATCGTGGGTTTTGCGGGTGTTGAGCTGTTCGTTTAATCTTCGCAGGGAATCTTGAACGAGGACGATGCGTCGGCTGAGAAGGTAGTTTTTGTTGTGCCCGTTTGATTTCAAGATCCAAGAAACTAATTGGGAAAATTAAAGTTGGAAAGCTAATCTTTTTCTTTTGGCCTTGATATTTCCGTTTTTCATAGAAAGAAATGCCTTTGCATGCTAAAGTTCTGAATGCACCCGGTGTGAATCTCGGATTCAAATGGAAGTTCATGTAGCTTACAGAGTAATCTGATTTTTGATCATTGCGTTGCATCTGGGAATGTGCATGTTGGAAGTGCATGGAAATTAATTCCACCAAGCAATTTAGGGCTGAAATGTTAACTTCTGCTACCTTTAGCTTTACTTCTTGTGTGTTCCTTGTCTCAATTATGGAGCTATTTTCTCTTTGTCTGTGCTTGTCTTTGCATACCCATTGTGTAAGGTTGAAAGTTGATGCTCTGCCTGCACTGTTTACATCTCTGATGTTTGTGCATCAACTCTAGTTTGGTCATAATATTAACAGTTCTGTCTGCTTGATGTAGTGTAGGTGGGTCTTTTGAAAAAACTGGCAACAACGTACTCCTTTGATTACTTTAGCTTCAATCCTTTCTCCATAGATGAAGCCACACATGATATTCGCGAAGCTTGGGGGGAAACTGAAGGGCATATTCTGTACGTAGTCTCTGAGACTAAGAAGGAAGCCTGCATTAGATTGAGAAGCTGCAGTTGGTTGACCACTGTTGTCAGTAAGTGGCATGATAGTTGCTTTCTTGCTAGCTTTTCTGTATGTCATGGGAGACAGGTGGAGTTAGGCAAAGGACATAAATAAAACTTTGGTTGACAGCACAAAAATCATGTCATGCATGATGTAAGAAGTGGATGGCATGCTTCACAGTATTTTGTAGATCTCTCTTATCAAAGTAACTTGTGCCATCTAGATCTCTATCTTATTTTCCTTCATGGCAACCTTCTAAAATTTGAAATGCTTGTTACCTAACTTGGTAGTTCTTTGGTGGTGGCCATAAAACTAAGGCATGTAGAATGAATATATGAGAATACTAGTGAATACTGGAAGCATCATTTTTCGTAAATAAATGACTTTAGCGACTGCTTGCTAATTTGTTTCTAAATGTATAAACACACGTTTTTACATACATGTATCAGAACATTGGTGCTGGTTTTCTTTCTGGCATACATGTTTGTGTTGCATAAATTGTTATTAATCAATTAATACTAAAAAAGATATTTGATATTATAAGACTATCCATCCTTTTTACCTACATATATAGATAGATAGATTGATAGATAGATATTCAATACTGGCAAATCTGCTGATTCAGTTTGGTCAGGTTGTTAGCTAGCTAATATTTTTATTGTTCTTTTTGTCTAAACTGCTAATAGTTTTCCAATTCAGAACTCAATAGCGGCAGTAAGTGTGAGGATTGGGGCTTGCACATTAACATGCTTGGAGAACTCCCTTTGACTATATGCAACTTAATCAAAAAGGTAGTTTATTGCTACTCTGCCCATTTCATAATGTGATAGCTCTTCATATCTTCTTGTCACTTTAAGTGCATTCCTAATTAATGTGATGGTATTTCTTGTTCTTAATGCACATTGAAGGAAAGTGGAAATGATGTCCTGAAAGTTGGTTACATCATGAAGCCATCACGTGAAGAAGACTTTGCTAAGGTGAGCACCAATGGTGGAGGTAAGTTAGAATCATTAATAAAAGAAATTCTAGGTGCTGCATAGAAATCTTACACCAGCCGTGACATTATGTTTATCAAAAGAGTAAGTCATGGAGTAGGATACTTTTTCTAGGGTGTAATACCTCACGGAATGTCTGATTCTCCATATGTTACTTGGCCCTGAAGAGCCTTGGCTCTCAAGCATCTTCATTTGCTTTTTGAAGCTCATGAAAGAAATAGAAAAAGAAACTCCAATTCTTATTATAATCTGAAACAGCTGAAAGTGCTTCTAATGGTGCTGTCATATGTCTATTGATTCTGTTCTGCTGCTTGTCCTTATGCTGAAATCTCCATACTTTGGGGTAACTTTTACAAAGATGGTTTTGTAACTGTTGCAGAGAGGGGCATTCCCAATGCGTCCTACTCAAAATGGGCTGTGTTTTGTGCCTCTCATCTTCAAACTCCCACTAGCTTCTCAATTAAAAGGAATCGACTTGGTTCTTCATAAAGCTACTGACGAAATAGTATCCTTCAACTTGAACAGCTCCTCAGAACTAACTGAAAGAGTTACATTTAGTGAAGGCATGCAAGAACTGAAAAGGTAACTTCTACAACCATTGGCAATTTGCATATATATGTTTTTTCTCATTGTATAAACTTCTGCCATTAATATTTATCAGTTGTTTAATTTTTTTCCTCACTTGATCGTGATGACTTTCAATTAGAATGATCTACATTTATTTAAATATGCTTAGCTTATCAAGTGGAAGATACTGTTACTTCACTCATAATGCAAATGAGCTTCGTCATGAGGTGCTTTGCTGGCATATGGTTTACCAAATGCACTAAAATCTCATACAAGGAGTGCTGTTCTTGCACATCTTAGCTTTTCTGTTCTAATTGTCTTCAAACTAGACAACTCGAGACAAAAGGACCAGTGGAACTCTGTGGTGTTAGAGAAATGAAAGGTTATTCCGTGTTGTTAATCAAGCTTTTTCCTCGGTAGGTACTTGGAGCATAATCCACAGTGTTGTGTCATTGATCCATTTGATAAAATTTACCCTGTATTGGATCGACTGGAGATTCAAAACTTACTATGTGGACTACGGGATCTGAGCATGAAGGACAGTTGTAAAATCAGGAGTCCCCATCATCTCAAGGTTATTTGTTGGTGGTGCCTGTTTTTGGCAAGCATATATTGTTAACACAACCTGGTGATCCCTTTTTTGGACAATTCTTCCTTAAACTGTGTCCATGAGTATTGTAGATAAAAATTTTAATTTTAGGCACTTTAAGTCTAATTGGCCGTTTCTGATTTTGTGTAGAATTTGTAGAGATCAGCTCTAGATTGATCTGAAGTTTATATGTGTGCAGGTTGATACTTTCAATGAGCCTGAATTAATAACAAGACTTTCGGAAGCAAAGCTATCTCCTCCCTTCATAGTAAAGCCACAAGTTGCCTGTGGAGTAGCTGATGCGCATAGTATGGTACTGATATTCATTTCTTATCTGTCCTTAATTATGCAACTTCAACTTCACCTTCGTTTCAAGTGAAGTTGTAGTGCTATTGTAGTGCTAGAGTAGCTATCCTATTTCTGTTGTTCCTACTCTATTCTATTTGCTCTACTTATTGCTTGATGTTTCTTTGAACAGTTTTAAGTAAACTTTATAAACAAAATAAGATGACTTTATATACTGGAAATCCATGTTTGTAAGATGCTTCTCTTTTTTTCTTTTTTTTCAATCTTTACCTTTCATGAAATCCATAGTAGAAATAAGATGACTTGCATTCAGAGTTTCCTTTTGCCTTGCTTAGTAATACCTTCTTTTGACAGGACATTGCAGTCAAATATGCTCCACAAGCACTCTCTGCTTTGGCTGTTTATTGGCAGAGTTGTCCGTTAAACTGAGTTTTTGTTGTTTCTTTTTGATGAATTCATTCTATCAATTTGAAGGATAGAGGAATACCAGATCGCAAAATAGGTTAGTACATCTCCCACCTCCAACACCAGCTATGAAAGTAAAAGAGGGGGCTTAGTGGAGAAAAAAAGAACAAGAAAGGATTTGTGAGAGGGAAGATGGGAGAAAATATTTTGGACCATGAGAGATAATTTCTCCTTGAAGTTTCTCCCAGCAGCAAGGTTTCGGAGAACTCTATATCTTACTATATGAACGGCAGCAATGACAAAGCCTTATCCTACTAAGTGGGGTTAGCGAGATGAATCCTATTATGTCATTGCAATCGATCTTCCATAGATCCTATTAAGTTCTACATACTCCATATATGTCCTTAATGTCTTCTCGCACATCCTTGTATGTATTTTGGTGACTAGCATCTCCACATCTTTGTGTAGTAACACTTCTCTTAAATCTGCTGTTCATAAAGATGGTCCCACTAGTGTAGGAAGTGGCTGATGAATTCAACTTGTCTTTTTGCTACTACAGTAAACTAGTTTTATGTACCTTTCTTTAGCGTAAAATGGTGCATCATGTGTTATGTGCAAGATTGTCATCACTTTATAGCGGTGAATTTCTAGCTTGTGAATGTATGATGATTCTTCCTGAACCATGTACCAGGCAATTGTTTTCAAGGTGGAGGATTTCAAAGATCTGAAAGTTCCAGTTCCAGCAATCATTCAGGTAACTTCATGAACAATTTGTGTGGCAAATCTGTTGTTGCTTTAACCTGTTTCTGTAGCCTTAGTTAGTTTAGTTATGCATGTTGTAGTAATATTACTTACAAATTGGATAATCTTGAGATCCAATCTTGGACTCTCTTTTATTGCTAAAAATATAATTTGGGAAAACTGCAATATGAACATCTGTTGGTGTGGGATTAGTAGTTTTCTGGAATATGTTTGTATATCAGTCTTATTCGGGAAAGAGTTTAAAGTACGATGGGCTCAGGATAATTCATCCTTTGTATTTGCATACAATTTTATCTCTAAGTTTCGGAGAAAATTAGAATATTGAGAGCAAGACCACCAGAGGATTGTTTGCTGAGCTCTGCCAGTTCCATCTCATGGTTTGCGTCTTTTTGTCCTTTGATGCTGCTTCACAGTCAAAACTTTTAGTGTGGGGTTGCATTGAATTTGTTAAGATATCTTGATCTTTGTTATTGGTAATTGGTTTTGATGATCCCTCATATAACAGGAGTATGTTGATCATTCTTCTACCTTGTATAAATTTTATGTCCTGGGAGATGTAGTTTTCCGTGCTGTTAAAACATCTATCCCAAATGGTGATACGCTGATGAAATTACCTGGAAGAAACGGACAACAACCTCTACTCTTTGACAGGTCATTCTTGCATCTTTCTTTTGTTGGAATTAATCTTTGACTAATATATATATACATACAGGGCATGTACAATTGTTCACGTATACAGAGGCATCTTTAGAAATAATTGATATTAGCTTTTGACAGAAGATTTTCTTTTGCAGTTTGAAATCTCTGCCCACTGCCACGAACTCTCAGTCTGGTGGAGATGATGGCTCTATTGCCAAGACTTCTGCTGCATCTCTCAATATTGATCTGGTCACTGATGCTGCAAAGTGGCTTTCCAAAAGGCTTGGCCTGACCGTCTTTGGTTTTGATGTTGTCGTAAGTAACTTTTTGTATCATTTTGTGAAATCTCAAACGTTATCAATTCAAAAGTCCCTAATTTGATGGAGATGAGAGTATGCATTATTATACTTCTAGAGGAGAGAAATGAACTGTTAAGCTGCTACGATTTTATGTGACTTTAAAATGATACTAAGGTTGGTGGATCCTCACTAAGACCAACATCTTATCATGAATAAAACTTGACATCTGTTCTTCTCCAGCCTCTAATGAAGATTTGCCATGTCTTAGGATAACCAGAATTGCATTTTTATATTGAACTTAAAGAAGCCCAATAGTGGAATTGCGGATAGTACAACAACCTGCTTGGTCAGCTCCCGTTGAGGCCACGTACTTATTTTACTTTTCACAGATACATTACATTAGTGTTTTGAATAAAATAATCATGCTTATTCAAGTGGTTAAGAGTTGGTTCTTCAGATAATGAGAGCCACTTTGTTATGAATTATATACTTAGTAAAAGAACTATATATCAACAAAAGTAAAAGAGTGTGGGACAAACTCTTTTAGCTTTTATTCTGGTGGACTGAATGTTATAGTGAAGGTAAATGAAGAGTACTGAGGAACTGGCAGAATACCTTGCCGGTTAACCCTTTCACGTGTTTAACGTAGTCGGCATTTTGATAAACTGAACTTTGAGAGTTTTCCGACTTTTCATATTCATCATCTGTTGCTGGGCTGTTGAATTTCAGGTTCAGGATGAAACTCGGGATCATGTAATCATAGATGTGAACTATCTCCCGTCGTTCAAGGAGGTGCCTAATGACATCGCAATACCTGCATTTTGGCGTGCTATTAGAAGGAGCTACGAACTGAGGAGGACGAACTGATAAGAAGGCGGTTAGCCATGTCGATTTCCACCTGCAATTTTTTTTTTTTTTGGTGAAATGTAAGAAAATTCCACCTGCAATTTTTTTGATCTCGACTAACTTTATCGAAAAGCCTAAAGAGGATAATTTTGGAGATGAGGCATTTCCTATAGCATGCTCTTTCGTTTCCGTGCATAGTCTGTCCATGAAAAATATTACTCTGCCTGTTCTCCCAACTGGCTTCTCAGAAATTTATATAAAATGCGCAATGATAGAATTGTGACTTCTATAACGAGGGCTAAGCGATCATTGACATTTCGTGGGTCTTAACTGCAATTTTAGAGTTTGAGCATGACTGAGAAAGATGCCGCATTTTTAATCTCAATGTTTGGTTGGATGATCTAGAGATTTGATTGAAGATATGCTTAGTTGCATAGTGCTTTCAACTTGTTCAGCTGGTGGAGTATGACTGCCAACCTTAAACTGTCTTGAGAGGATTCTTCAACCTTAAAGTGGATAAGTTATTTCTCAAGTTATGTAGCCACTAGTGGAACTGATAGATTGACCATAGGCAAGATTTCTGAGATGGTTACTAACTATTGAGCATGATGTTTGGAAGTATTCCGCACGCGATGCCGGTCGACAATAAGATGTCGGGTGAGCATCACATAGGACGGTCGCTCACTGATTTGCCATTGATGCCACGCAATATAGCCACTCGATGTTGCTTCTCTCAAGTTTCTTTGTCTTAGCTCCATCACATACACACGGATGGCATTAATTGAGGCAGTGCATCGAGTAAAGTAACTTCTGCTTTTGAAAAGTCGGAAGCGATCATGAGCTAATCACACCGAAACATTGCGTTATGCATTTAAAATCGATCTTAGACATAGCGGCGCGATGCTGACAAAGCATATGCTCGGAAAGAAGACTGCTGAATTGTGGATGGATGCTCAGGAGATCCTTTTAATCCATGGCATGATGCTCTCTCTTTCTGGCACGAGACAACAAAAGGGGAAACACATACTTGAATATACTTGAATCTGTCACAAAGTCTTGAAATTTCGCAAGAATAGAACGAAAGGACCAATACACAATTTCATTTTGAAGTTGTAGTTCTTTGTTGTATATATCATTTTGTGCATGGGATGCACCGAGCATAAGCAATACGCGGGACTTCTTAAGAACAAACCAACTTCACAAGCAGACGAGGGGGGAGAAAGAGAAGCATGTCCCCATTTATAGATCTAGCTAGAACGAAGTATCTTTTGGTAAAGAAGAGAGATGAAACGCAAAGGGTGTTCTATATTTCGAATATTTATACCTTTTATCTTAGTGGTAGTATAGCTATGATCATGAATATGATTTGAAATAGAACAGCTAAATTAAAATTTTCAATGCATTATAATTGGATTTTTTTGTTATACATTTGTTATGCAACTAATTAAGGTAATTTTGCGGTTTCTATGAGCAATTACTGCTTTGGCAAGTGAATTATCTCAAATTAAGCTCACTCATTAAATGCTGTGATCCACGCATTATTACCAAAACCGCTATGGTCTTAACATGACATGTACCGCCATTTCCAAAATGTTGGAATTTAATTTTTTTATTAATAATTTATATGTATTCCCGAACAGGACATCGTAACGGCCTATTAGCTCAGCTGGTTAGAGCGTCGTGCTAATAACGCGAAGGTCGCAGGTTCGAGACCTGCATGGGCCACTATTCTTTCTTTTAATTCTTTTCTATTTTCATTCTATATTTTTGTGCTGAAATCTTCTTTGGCACATGAACATCGTCAAAATTAGAAGCTTGTTCGGGTCAAAAGAAGCTTTTCTGGATTTGTATTAGAAAAAGAAAAATAGATGTTACTTTATTTTTCAGAATTTTGAAACGTAATGGAAACTACAATTTTTTTTTTTTTTTTTTCTGAAAAAGTATGAAAATGATGGGGAAATCCATATATCGGTACTGGTATAATTCTTTTTGCTTTTCATATTTTTGCTCTCAAACCTTTTTGGGCTCGTGAGGAGCGTTAAAATTAGAAGCTTGTTTGTGTTATCAAAAAAGGAAAAAAACCACCAAAAATTTCCAATTTTCTCCATGATGGCATATTTATCTGAATTTTTTTTTTTTAGATATAAAAAACTTCAAATGTGTACCCATGTGACGTATTTTCCCTCTATCAAGGTTATATTAGATTTTCTTTAGTCAAAACAAAGTCTTTTTACTTCACTTATGTCAATAACATTTGCTTTCTAGTGTTCATGCATGCAAATTTTTAATGGTTCTCATCCGCCGCCGCCGCCGCCGCAGCAGCAGCAGCAGCCGCGGATCCTCTTCTCGTTCCCGAAGCGGCCGGCCCTCTGGGTCACCTCCGAGTACGACAGCGACAGCTCCGTTTTCCTCCACAAGGTCTCCTGCAAGCTCCTCGACGGCCTCGCCAAGCTCAAGCTCTCCTTCCGCAATGACCGGAAGGGCGAGGTCGCGGAGCCCCGGCTGTCCTTCGTCTCCAAGCACCTCTCCCTCCACTACGACGTCGAGGAGCAGAGCGCGCTCCTCAAGTCGGCGTTCGACGTCGGCCCGAGGCTGCATCTCAAGGCCGAGCACGATGTCAAGGTCCCCCCTCGATTCCACTCCGATTCGATTGATTGGGAAATTCTGGATTTTTTCTTTTTTTTTTTAAAAATGCGAACTTTGAGATCGATTGCTGTTCATCGGATGGAGGTTGTATAGTAATGTTGTTGCTTATGTGAGCTTGTGTTTCGGTAAATGCGTGTTGGTCTTGAATTGTTGCCATCGGTTTACCTTCTGCTGAGTATTCTGCTTCATCAGGCACAACAAGGAGTTATGTCGCTGGTTGCGGACCTTGCCGAACCCGGTTATGCGCTCGAGCTGTCGTCTCCCGTACCTACTGTGGGATTGGTTAGTAGATCCCTCTGCAAAGTTGTTGAAGTATCTTTTATCTTTGTCTATGTAACCTCTGGTTTATGACAACGAGCTGTGTGCTCCTGGTGATGCCCGTTTGCTGAAATTGAAATATTTAAACATTGTCCATATGCCTTCCGAGGCTAGTATGTCGGCTAATATGTCGACGTGACTTGAACACTAGGAAAAGCAGAAGGGTACAGGTGCTAAACAATGGGCCGAACAAGCCTCAATTCAGTTTGAAAGGATGCCCATGAGATCTAGTTTTTGCCCTGTTCTACCAAGCATCTGCAATTTTCTTGTTGGATTTTCTTTCCACTTCTCTTGCACTTTGGAAATGTGTATGTCCTGAGCCACAAAATCTTTTCCATTTATAAAAAAATCCAATTTGTGAAGAAGATTAGAAGTTTCATGCTGGGGAGGCATTATTGTTAAAGATTTTTCTCCATGACATTTTCAAATCCATACCTCAGGGAGGAGATTGTCCATCATCACCCTTATGCTGAACTATTTGTGATCATATATTTTATCACTGTCTAATCATTCTTGTATTGACTTGCTATCCTTATTTATAGCCAAAGGCGACGCTAAAGTTCCCTCTTGGTGAAGTCTCACTGGAAGAAAGAGAAGAGGAGGAAGTGAAGAAAACGTTGTCAATAAATGGGATTCTTAAAAGTCAAATCTGGAATGGAGTGTGCAGTGCCCAATATGCTGAGGAAGAACTGAAACTAAGATATGCTTTTAAGGTGGTTCCTGTTGGCTTTTGTGTATTTTGAACTTGTGGGGCTTCCTTTTTTCTTTTATTGGGTACTTCTTTTCTCCTAGTCTAGGGATTTACTGCTCAATATGGTTTCATTTCATTCTGTGTGAACATATTCCATGCCCTAACATGGAGCATTATGTTAACTGCAGGATGAGGAGCTGTCGTTTATCCCAACCATTTCTCTGCCTTCAAATGCTCTCTCAGTTGCGCTCAAGCGTAGATTTAGTCCTTCTAGCAAGTTGAGGTTAGAATACTTCATCATGCCTTTTCGATCCCACTGATTAGTGACTTAGTCTGATTATAAGATCTAGCACTTCAATGATGAATTTGGCAGTAGATGTTGCTTATGGCCCATCAGCTATATTATTTAGTTTTTGCTGATGAAGCAACTGTTGTTGTGACCATGACCGAAAAATGATTAGGTAGACATTCGTTTTTGATCCAGAGTTCCTCACTTGACTTCTCTGTTTGGCTCATGTTCAAATTCTTCAATGACAAGAAAAAGCACTGTCACAGACTCATGGTCAATTTGGTTAGCCATGATTAGTCTTTGGACATGTTAGGTGTCACGATAGGTATTAAATTCTGCCTTTGAAGCAATGCTTTTGTCATCGATTACCCAAACTGGCATACACTTCTTGATGATGAATATTCATTTAGAGTATGAAGTTCCCTAAACAGAGGCAGTGAGGTGGTATTAAACATCAATTTACATTTACTTGCTGGTCTTTTGCTGGAGATCATAACAGGTTCTCCATTACTTAAGCTATGTTCATTCATTTTGTTTTGTGACCTAATTTTACTATGTCAGTAAACTCCGTACTCTTATCTGTGCTCTTTTTTAATTTATTTCAATACTTCATATCAGCTTAATTTTTCCAATGGAGGGACATGTTGTGATTAATATTATTTGTTCAATGTTTAGCTACTGGTACAATTTCGATAGCGATTACTGGAGTGCAGTCTACAAGCATACTTATGGCAAGGATTTCAAGTTTAAGGCTGGGTACGATTTGGAGGCCCGCCTAGGTTGGGCATCTCTTTGGGTAAGTGCTGTACATGAGCGCATTTCCACATTGATGCCTCAAGACTATATTGATTTGAGTAAAAGTACTATAACAACGTAAAGCCTTATCCCACTTAGTGGGGTCAGCTCTTAGGGAAATAACAAATCTAGTACCCAAAATGTGAAGAAGTTTCTGTTTTGGTCCTAAGAGTTGCTGTGCTCAATGGCACATCTCTCTCTACTTTCTGTACTTATATTAGATTAGTCAAATGTGAATAGCCTTGGCATTCACACAATTAAGTACCTAAATATTTCCTGCATGAAAGAAAAACTATTTCCTAATTCCTAGTGCCTGGTAAGATAAGGTTAGGGATTTTTTGTTTGCCTTGACACTGTTTTTCCCTTGATTTAAAGTGCTTATCGCATGAAAATCACTTTTATAAGTTCCCTAGGGTTAGCGATGAACTTTGACTTTAAAGAGCTTCTTGATCTAGGTTGGAGATGAAGTTGGCAAAGCGAAGACAGCGCCAATGAAGATGAAAGTTCAGTTCATGCTCCAAGTGCCACAGGACGACATTAACTCATCACTCTTGATGTTCCGTGTTAAAAAGAGGTGGGATATATGATCAAATGTGTTGGACGAGAGGGTGTCGTAGTGTGACAATGCGCCACTACCATGCGTGTTCCGTAAGGTAGTGCAATTTATGTATCACCTGCTGTCATGCCAATATTTCCTACATGAAAGAGGTTTACTGTTATCCAGTCACTTGTATCTTATATCAAATTAGCCGTCTGTTGACAAAAATCTGGGGGTTGCAGCAATTTAATCATTTAAAGCGTCCTCCACAGGCAGTGACGGATAAATCTTTGGCAGCTAGAGTTTTGAAGTGTTTCTATATGAAATAAGTAAATGCTTTGAACATTTTGAAAAATTAAAGGTGAAAAAAGGCCAGATTGGAGTTTCGTGACTCTCTCTTTATAACTCTATTTGGACTTGCATGACTATTTCTGCATCTGGCTTGCTACACTACACAAATACTATAGCTTGCAAGAAAATGACTGGGTGAAAATCTCATCAGCTAGCCTAGCCTGCAAGGAGAAATGGAGGGAAATGAATTTGTATTTGCCAAGCGACCAGCCTTCCAAAGATGGTCCCTAGCTCTTATAATAGGTAGGATATGCATCTCTTCCGTCAGTAAGAGGAATACTAACACTAATGGTTTTTCAACTTTTGTCTATTGTGTTATGTCGTTGACAGTTTTTTGATACACAGGCCGTCACTGCATTTTTTTTTTTTTTTTTAAATAAAGAAATCGAATTTTCTACAAAAAAAAAAAAATTTTAATGACATATAAGTAACATCGTTCAGGGGCATTTTGGTTAAAGTACGAGAGGGCAAATTAGTCAATTTATCGTTTTAAGGACTGTTTTGGTCATTTTTTTAAAGTTTATGGGCAGTTCTTTTATGAAAATTGATTGATAGGATTTGCGAGTCTATACGAAGCTTAAACATTATTCAGCCTAGGCTAGGATTTTCAATAATGAAGTCTGTTGATATGGGCATCAATCTAGGCTAGGATTTTCAATAATGAAATCTGTTGATATGGGCATCAATCTCATAATATTAAAGTCGGATTGAATTGCAAAGAAATTTGCACGCATACCATTTCTACATGTAGTACTCACTCTGGATGGACCATTTCTTTCTTTCCTTTTTTTTTCTTCCCCGTTCAGTGACTTTAAACAGAATTTTCATCCACGTAACCCAGCTGCTAAGGGTGGTTTTAGAATTACTTCCATAAAAACTCCAAAAAGTGACGAGGAACAAAGAAAGAAAGCGACATTGAAATCTCTGCTTTTCACAGGTATGGAGAATTTACTTCATCCTTTGTTTCGTTTATCTAAAATGATCTCAAGTTAAGGTACGGGGAAGAAAATGACTTTTCTTAATATCATAAAAATTTCAAATTATATCAATTGTGATGTAAATATCTCAATTTTTTTTTTTATCACAAAAAATCTTAAACTTGTCTATTGTGACGTAAATACGGTCAACTTTGTTTTTGTCACAAAAAAAAAAAAAACTATAACTTATACATGTGTAACATATCTATTTTCTATTTTAATTTCATCCGGTGTATATTTGTTACACTTGTATAAATTTGAAGTTTTTTTTATGACAAAACCAAAGTTTGGAGTATTTGTCACAATGGACAAGTTTAGAATTTTTATCGACACAAAAAGAAGTTTCGGGATATTTGTCTCACAGTTGGCATAATTTGAGGTTTTTTGTGGTATTAACTGCATGGTCATTCTCTTTCGACTCTTGCAATTTAAGAATTTTTAATATTAAACATCTGATATCTACAAAAACATACTAGAATGTCGCCAATTTTCCATCATCTTTTGGAGCTTGAAACGCCTCACTCGATTTCAGATTTTGGAACGAAAGTGGTAAATGCTGTGAAGTACAGTCGAATAAACTATTAATTTGCATGTTCTATAATTTTATTTTCTATGATCAGTGAATTTCGAATAAAGAGCCAAGGGCTGCGCGTCAATTATAGGACCCCAATCGCGTAATTTTCAAAAATATTTAACGTGACTCACGAATCACGTAATTTCGTGCAAGTTAAGGGTACTGCCTGGGGACCGTGAAAGAAAAAGGAGAAAGGAAAGAACATAAATGGGTCTATTTTAAAAGGAAAAGACGGAAAAGACAAAAAGGAAGTGGGTCCAAATTAAAGAAAAAGAGTCAGGTTAGGGATCGAAGCATCACTCTGTGGGGTGGCTAATTTTTTACACAACTCGGTAACATGACGTGAAAAGGAAGCATGATTGTGATTGAGTTTTGACGATTAATGTTTTTATACATAAATTATAACTTGTCCTTTACTAATTGACCTCTTTAATCTAATTACGACATGTTTAGAAACAATTAGTTAAATATTATATGTCGACGTGATCTGATTAGATACATTTAGACACACTACTGCACATTTAAACATCCTTTCATTAGGGTTTATCTCTTAAAAGTATCATGCTGCGCAACTCATTCCACAAAGGTGTCGTGTTTGGCTTTTAAAGACATAACACGATCAATAAACGAGTCAAATATGTATGAATGATGCAGACTAGCTAATATAAAAAAGTATATTCCTAAGAGTTACGCAGTGAAATGATGTTGAATGTGTAGAAGAGTTCGAAGCAAATGGTCATGCAAAAGAAATTCACAAGCGGATGAAACAAATTTGAAAACCAGACTTGATGGAGAAGATATTTAGCAGGCCCAGTGCAACCCCATGAACTTCCTGGGGAAAAAGGTTTGCTTGCTCAACGAGAAAAGTGGCTGCTAACTGTTCTTTTGGTTTTCCTAATACAGAGGATAACCTACTTATCCTACATTCACACTCATTTGACTCGTTAAATAGAATCTTATTCATACAAAATATAATGTGTCTGGTTAGATGTGGTATCGTCAAATATTTCCCAAAGTTTATCATGGATAATGAAGTTTCGTAGTTCAAAATTCAGGTAGTTACATATCAAAGTACAAGTAGAATTGAGACAGGACTAATTTGACAATAAAATGTCAATCCAACGGAAAGCAATAAGCATTGTCCATAGATGGGATACTTTTTTCTTGTCTTGCCATTTAATGTATGAGATCCCTTACTTTCTTGGGTTCTTGAATAGATTCCATCTTCCGATAAACAAGTAAGGAACCATCTCAACATGTATATATACATTCCCCATTATCCCTCCTATTGATGTAAAATCACTAGATATATTGAAGAGAAAAACCTACATATAATCATAAATTCGAACATTCTTATTCATCAAGCTTTTGATTCTCGAAAGTTTAAGGAGAGACTACTAGCATGATTACCTCATCTAAACGTAACCCATACATAATTACAAATTTGGCCGGTAGTGTTCTCAATTTTAATTTTGTTTGTTAGGATTATATTTTCCCCATAAGGAGGATAACCTACTTATCCTCTATAAGCACACTCATATGACTTGTTAGTATCGTATTCATCAACAATATCAACTGCCTTGTTTAATATGATATCACAAAACTAATCGAGGATACTAAAGCCTCATTGGTTGAAACTTAGGTATTCACTTAAGGATTTGCGGGTGGAATTGAGATAGGACGTTTCGATGATAAAAATCAACAAGACAAATTTAGCATCATCCATGCATGAAATTCTTCTCTTCTACTATTTAATGCATGAGATATCTTGCTTCTATTCATTTTGCTAGTAATTGGTTCGTGATACTATTATCTTCTCGGCTGTTTGAATAGAGAAGAGTGATAAAATGCAAGCAAAACTATTCACGATAGTATTACCTTCTTGGCATTTTGAATAAAGAGAGGCGATATAATTCAAGCAAAACTAAGCTCAACATGTACGTTACCCAGATTCCTTTTATTATCTTCAGGCATTTTGTCCATGACACAAAGCAAGACTAAGCTTGACATGTACGTTACCTTCTTGGCTTTTTGAGAACCATCTCAACATGTAAGTTACCCATATTCCTCATACGCTTTTCATTGTAACCAGAATTATATAGAAAGGAGCGATAAAATTCGAACTCAGCAAAAACATGGGTTTAAGCTCCACTGGGGATCTATGGAACGAATGGAACATCCGAGGTTTTGTCATACTGAGCCTCTCACTTCAAACCTTTCTCATTCTATTTGCACCGCTTAGAAAGAAAACAATCGAACCACCTCCTTCATTTTCTCTTGTGGTTGTCCTACTTGATGGCTGACTGGGTAGCCGCATTTGGGATCGGGCTTATCTCTCATAGCCAAGGCAATTCGCCAACTCGTTCAATTGAAGTAGACGGAGCACTTCAGGCATTATGGGCCTCATTTCTCTTATTACATCTTGGTGGTCCAGACACCATCACTGCCTTCTCCCTGGAGGACAACTTCACTTTGGCGACGGCACCTGCTCAATTTTATCTTCCAAGTCATCGCTGCAATTTATGTCTTTGTGCAGATATTTCCTAGCAACAAATTGCTGATTATCCCAACGATACTGGTTTTTCTTGCCGGGGTCATAAAAAGTGCAGAGAGGACACTGGCGCTTTATTTCTCAAGCCTCCCAAGGCTCAGGGAACGGATGGACCCACGGCGGGTGCCTAATATAGGTAAACGTAGAAAGTTTGTTTATGGACTCAAGAATGAAGGAAATAAATATTCTGATGGAAAAGAAGCATACCTTGCCGAGTGCATTTTGGTGAAATATGCTTACGGATTCTTTCACATCAGTAAGGTCTTCCTCGAAGATCTCATCTTCACACGCCGCCAACGCGAAATAAGCTGCACATATTTCCACCAAGTTTCTGCAGTGGATGCCTTAAGGGTGATATCAATTGAACTCCAATTCATGTACGAGATGCTCCACACAAAAGCATTGACAATAAGGTCCAAGTGGAGCTACATTTTCCGGTTCATCTCCTTCACAAATGTTGTGGTAGCTTTCGTCATGTTCAATCACTCGAAGAAACATCCGCTCCGCAAACTCGATGTGGAAATTACTTATTCCCTTCTTTTTGGAGGGATTGTTCTTGATGTGATAGCTCTATTCATGCTCATTTCATCTGATTGGGCAGTTGCCAAATCTTATGGTGGGAACCACAATCATCTCAACTAAATTCAGTTTTTCACAAGTTAGTATCCGCTTATATCCACCATGGATCACCTGAGGAAGCCCCGATTCACCCTATGTGAAGTAGAGCCTAACGCCAGTGTTGCTTACGAAATGTTAGATACACCATTAATATTTCGAAGATGGTCAGAATCAGTTTCTGCTTGCAACGTTTTATCCATGAGTTTGAAAGAGAGTCCAAGAAAGATTTATAAGCGCGGTCGGGGTTGGGGCATCATTGCTTTATCTAAAATCAGCAGTTGTTCGTTGAAGATCATCGATTTTATTCTTCTAGTGGAAGAGGCAATTGCCAAAGCATGTGCTCGTGATGAAAAAAATCGAAAGATATCGAATACGAGGTTTGTGTCCAAGAATCCCTTTGTCAAGGAGCTATGGGTCTTTATTTTTGATGAGCTAAAATATAAATTCGAGGGATTGAATGATATAGAAGAGGTGAAGGAGATGTTTGAGGCTAGAGGTGATCTGTTTCTCAAGAGTAGATTGGAAGGGATCGATTGCCATCATCTTTCAAGGTATATCACCAAGCTTAATTATGATGACAGTATTATATTGTGGCATATTGCCACTGAAATATGGTACAACAAAGAGAAAGAAGTGAGAGATAACAAAAGGGAATTCAGCAAGATTCTCTCCGACTATATGTTGTATCTTTTATTAAATCAGTCTAACGTGATGTCTGCTGTGGCGGGCGTTGCCCAAACTACATTAGGGGAGATGTTACAAGAACTAGACGACCATAGGGGGAATCGTGCCATCAATTTGGAGACGCTATGCATGGAATTGTTTGAGTATGCCGACTCCAGAAGGATGATCTACTTGGCAATAGAGATGGAAAAGCTCAAGGAAAGGAAGTGGGAGGTGATCAGCGGAGTGTGGGTGGAGATGCTGTCGTATGCAGCAATTCATGTTAAGGGAGAAGCACACGTGCAGGTGCTGAGCAAAGGTGGAGAGCTTCTAACCTTTGTTTGGCTGTTGATGGTTCATTTCGGTTGTTTCTACAAACCTGAATATGGCATATATCTTGAAAGCCGGGTTGGGATGTATGGGATGTTATTCCACTCACCCGAATAGGATTTCTTGAGGTTATCATGAGATGCCGAGTTGTGGATAATCATCTAAACGGTACGCCTTCTGCATCGAATTTATGGTTCGTTGTGATGCTTTCGATCCAATCAATTTCCGTTTCTTGTGTGATTGTGTGTAAAATAATCTAGATTTCTGTTGTATTTTGTGATGGAAGCTATATTTCGATTGCTATGGAATAATTAATACAAGATTTAGGACTACGTGCGATTTTATATCTGTGATTTATGTTGACATGTAATCCCTGTGCGAATAAAATAATGGATGGCATGTGAGAATGCAGTGGATGTTGCACGATGGATGGAGATCGCGTTGAGATATTAAAGCCCGAGCAAGGAAGCGGTTTCGGGTCGGAACAAGATGGAAAACGTATACAACTCGATTCATTGATTTCTATTAGACGACCAGTTTTTCATATTCCTATGAACCTAAAGAAAGCTGCTCGATTCACCATGGTAAAGCCTAAACTATCGAAAAGGATCAATTCACCATAACGTTATGTATTTAAAGTCATGAAACTTATGTAGTTAAAGTCGAAATTGAGAGTCTATTTTCATTTGTACTTGCCACGTCACGATTGACTTCACAAGTGTCATTGTTCATAATACACATGCAACAACAAGCTTTAGCTTATTTGTCATCCCCGAATTGTTATCTCATATTGCATTTAAACGGTTAAAGAGAAAATATCTTCTGACATACTCGTAAATTATGTAACCGATATTTTCTTGACCACTTGTGCAACTAATATTGAAAAAATCACGCCAATAAACTCAAGGACGTTTATTTGATTTTAATTATAGTAAAAGTAAAGACAATAATATCAAATCTAATTTATAAGTAGGTTAGTTATAATTTGCATAGAACTTACTAGATTGAATGAGTAAATGTCACTTAGCATAAATATATCTCACTGGAGTTACGATAAAAACAATTATTAAAAAATGTAAAATACGTATCAAGTGTAGCACATTATTCTCCCCTCTCCCCCGAGAAATGTGAATTGTTCTCAGCCTCTCAAGGAAATCACAGGGCTTAGGTGAACTTAATAAATCACGACAGAGAAAGAAGGGACTAACATAGCAGAGGCCCTGATGGGTGGTGTGGCGACGCCTGAAGCGGCAACGGGCGGTGGCCGTCAGCAAAGGTAGTTTGTTCACATAGCCGTCTGTCCGACGCGCTCGTTTTAGTGAAGAGGCAAAGTGGCAAAGTGGAGGAGAAAGGGGTTCGATCATCCAAATTACATCTTTCCTTTTTCGTTAAGTTAGATAAGCTCCAGGTAGCTTCCCACACAGGCCTATACCCAAGACGGTCCCAGAGAAATTTGCCAAGCATTTAAGAAGACGATAAGGAGAAGGATTCATTTCAGGCGACATGCCAAATTATGACAGTCAATTCAGACTCAGAAATGGGACAACCTTATCGCAAGAAGCACACGGTCACTTCAACATGATACAAGAAAAACAAATTAGACTTTTATGGAATTTCTGAATCCACCCTTGGCAACCGGCATTTTGATTCCTGAGCTAATCATCTGGCACTGTGACCATCGAACAAAGCCTTCATCGGTTTATGATGAGCTTCACCCGATTCATTCGATCAATTACCTGGCGCCATCTCAAGTCAGGACCCCATGAGTCGATCCAGGACTAATTTCACAACAGAGGGAGCATCAACAGTCACCGCCACCTTCACTGTCGATTTGTCGGACCATTCCGTGTGTTCGCCTAAACCTATTCGACAAAGTTGGTATAGCTGGGTGGTTAGAAAAGCATACTCAAGTGAAGGAACTTCTACAAGCATAACATATGAGAAGGGCAATCCAACCTCCTACAGTTTAAATTAGAAACACTACCTATCCTCGATACTTCTATTCTTTGTTATTCAGCAACAATAGAAGGGTACTTGAGACGCAAATCTGGTTGGTCAATAATAGGGGCAACAAGAAGAAGCATAAGACTAAGACCGGAACCAGAACCCTATCAAATTTGGCAAATGGTGCTGCTGTTTCCATTGGTTGCATCTTTTCAAAATCGAAACTTCTAGGACCTAACTCTTTATTTTTCCAGAGTTTAAGCAGATTTCAAATCCAGCACTGTGCCCTTCACAATATGATTAATTAGATCCTGGACTTTTTATTAGGTTTAACTAATATCAAACAGCCTTGCTCCATGACATGATGCCCATCAACGGCAGTCAGCACTCATAAAATATTATGTTGAATTAGTATAACAAGCGATCTGAAAAGGCCCCGATAATTGAGTTGCGGCATTCTACCTACCTTTTCTGTCCATTATATAGTATAGTAAGCCCTCTAGTGATACCAGTTGTTTGCACTCTAACCAGACCTTCAGTGAAAGTTACGAGTGAAGGATTAATAGATGCAAGTATTGCTGTTGGATCGTGGAGGTAAACTCCTGCACAAAGATGACATGTTAAGTGTTAATAATAAATGATGAGAAGATAATAAAAACCATGTCCTGAATCAAGATGTTTCAATAAGCATACCTCTGGTCAAGTATGCTTCACGATGATAGGAAAAGTACACTTCCAAGATTCTGGAGAGGTACTGAGCAAATCTTTGCTCCGGCGGGTGGAGGTTTGATTGGGATAGGCTGGATGCTCGGAGTCTTCTCTGCTCCTCCGTCTCTTTGCTGTGTCCTTTGGTGGGCTGGGAGTTTGGTTTTGGAGGCTGTGTGGGCGTCGAAGTCTCGCTCAGATTGCTCTGACTGTCAACCGTGTTCTTCCTGCCTTCTTTTGTTTTCTTTGTTTGCCGGTTTGCCGCTGGTTTGCCGCTGTTTTGGCTTCCTTGTTGTCCTGCTGCCTCTTGTGGCCTGTCTGCTTGCCGTTGTTGGCTGTTTTTTGTCTCGGCACCCTTCCACTCGCTACGACTTCTGTTCGTTTTGAGTGTAAGCTTTTTGGTGCCGTGACAAGTTGGTTAAAGCTCAATATAATCTCTTACTTCTCACCAAAAAAAAAAAAAAAAAAAACCTTATCTCTATCTGCATCTGTAGCGTCTCAAAACAGTTCAGATAAAAAAACGAATAAAAAAACATGGCAATCCACTTCTTCTTCTTCTTCTTTATTTAAATAATTAGATATGTAATTGACAAGACAAGGACTACTACACAATTTAAATCTTTTGTTAAATGGATTAAGTCCCTGGTTGTTGACTGGCCTGACTTTTGATGTCACTACTGTTTAGGCAGAAAATTTCAAACAGTAAGAAGCTGAATATTTGTAATTTGTCGTACTAATTAATGAAAATGTTGCTTCATAATCCATAGCACATCCTTTGGCCAAAAAAAGAAAAATAGAGTAAGCGGCAAAAGTAGACTTGCAAAACTATGCTGGGAAACAGTCTGACCCTTAAGTAAAATTCACCCTTCGGTTAAATCATCAGAAAAAAACTAACAGCATAGGTTTCTCCAAAAGCAGCAGATAGGATATTCTACTTATAACTAGAATGATTAAAGAATCACTAGAAAATCACTAGCCTTATCTATGCATACTCTATGCTAGATCTCTCTTTAAGTCCATCAAAACATGAGCACTATTAGCAAATTTTAACACTAGCTGACTTTACCTGTTAAAACAACTTGATGGGTTACATTTATTCCTACAGCCAGAACATCAGCTCCACTGGTAAATACAATGGCTGCAGCATCTGGGTCGCCAAAAATCTGGTCAGCAGTCAAAGATGTACAAGAATGAGAAGGAGAGTTAAAGCTCTTGACCTGAGCCATTCACATAACTTCAGGTTTGAATGGTAAGTCTCTCCAACCCGAAGCAATAAAACAGACATTTAGAAGTTATTTCAGATAGAACCAGGTATGTCCAACCCAACATACACCACCAGTATGATGGGACAATTAGCAGAGAACATTAGGCCACGCGGACTTCTTAGCCATGGATAATTAGAGAAAAAGAGCCTTCAAGCAAACTTCCAGCAGCTGCTCAGGTTTTACATTGCAAATTTTAGATATTCATCTCTAGCGCTAAAAAGAAAAAATTTACAACTTACATTAGCTTCAGCTACTGGATTCATGTTGCCGTTCACAGAAAAAGTTTCATCAAGAAGCACGCTCTGCCAATCTTTCTGGCAAAGTTTGGATTTTTTGTTTGCCTTGACACTGTTTTTCCCTTGATTTAAAGTGCTTATCGCATGAAAATCACTTTTATAAGTTCCCTAGGGTTAGCGATGAACTTTGACTTTAAAGAGCTTCTTGATCTAGGTTGGAGATGAAGTTGGCAAAGCGAAGACAGCGCCAATGAAGATGAAAGTTCAGTTCATGCTCAAGTGCCACAGGACGACATTAACTCATCACTCTTGATGTTCCGTGTTAAAAAGAGGTGGGATATATGATCAATTGTGTTGGACGAGAGGGTGTCGTAGTGTGACAATGAGCCACTACCATGTGTGTTCCGTAAGGTAGTGCAATTTATGTATTACCTGCTGTCATGCCAATATT
Source organism: Eucalyptus caleyi (assembly GCA_014182885.2). Lineage (NCBI taxonomy): Eukaryota > Viridiplantae > Streptophyta > Magnoliopsida > Myrtales > Myrtaceae > Eucalyptus > Eucalyptus caleyi. The sequence continues at coordinate 4,437,561 of CM024466.2, forward strand.
TCCTACATGAAAGAGGTTTACTGTTATCCAGTCACTTGTATCTTATATCAAATTAGCCGTCTGTTGACAAAAATCTGGGGGTTGCAGCAAATTCAATCATTTAAAGCGTCCTCCACAGGCAGTGACGGATAAATCTTTGGCAGCTAGAGTTTTGAAGTGTTTCTATATGAAATAGGTCAATGCTTTGAACATTTTGAAAAATTAAAGGTGAAAAAAGGCCAGATTGGAGTTTCGTGACTCTCTCTTGATAACTCTATTTGGACTTGCATGACTATATCTGCATCTGGCTTGCTACACTACACAAATACTATAGCTTGCAAGAAAATGACTGGGTGAAAATCTCATCAGCTAGCCTAGCCTGCAAGGAGAAATGGAGGGAACTGACTTTGTATTTGCCAAGCAACCAGCCTTCCGAAAGATGGTCCCTAGCTCTTATAATAGGTAGGACATGCATCTCTTCCCGTCAGTAAGAGGAATTCACGGGCCGTCACTGCATTTTTTTTAATTAAGCAATCGAATTTTCTACAAAAAAACATTTTAATGATGAATTGCATTTCGTGTTTCTGACATATAAGTAACATCGTTCAGGGGCATTTTGGTTACAGTACGAGAGGGCAAATTAGTCAATTTATCGATTCAAGGGCTGTTTTGGTCATTTTCTTAAGTTTATGGGCGGTCTTTTATGAAGATTGATTGATAGGATTTGCAAGAGTCTGTACGAAGCTTAAACATTATTCAGCCTAGGCTAGGATTTTCAATAATGAAATCTGTAGATATGGGCATCAATCTCATAATATTAAAGTCGGATTGAATAGAAAAAAAAATTGCAGGCATACCATTTCTACGTGTAGTACTCACTCTAGATAGACAATTTCTTTCTTTCCTTTTTTTTTCTTCCCCGTTCAGTGACTTTAAATAGAATTTTCATCCACGTAACCCAGCTACTAAGGGTGGTTTTAGAATTACTTCCATAAAAACTCCAAAAAGTGACGAGGAACAAAGAAAGAAAGCACCACCGGCCACGGTGGCTCCATTGGATAAGGCTCTGTTGATCCTCAACGAAGAGGTGAAGGGTTCAAAACTCAGGAGAGGCGCTAGGTGTATTAAGTATAACTCAGGGGTGGTGGGTCCTCCTGCTTAAGTGTCACATGGGGTTTATGGCACGGCTGCCTGGGCTGCAAGCCGGTTCCTCCAGTATCAAAAAAAAAAAAAAAAAAAAAAAAAAAGCGACATTGAAATCTCTGCTTTTCACGGTATAGAGAATTTACTTCATCCTTTGTTTCGTTTATCTAAAATGATCTCAAGGTAAGGTACGGGGAAGAAAATGACTTTTCTTAATATCATAAAATATTTCAAATTATATCAGTTGCGATGTAAATATCTCAATTCTTTTTTTTTTTTTTTTTTGTATCATAAAAAATCTTAAACTTGTCTATTGTGACGTAAATACGGTCAACTTTGTTTTTGTCACAAAAAAAAACTATAACTTATACATGTGTAACATATCTATTTTCTATTTTAATTTCATCTGGTGTATATTTGTTACACTTGTATAAATTCGAAGTTTTTTTTTATGACAAAACCAAAGTTTGGAGTATTTGTCACAATGGACAAATTTATAATTTTTATCAACACAAATAGAAGTTCGGGATATTTGTGTCACAATTGGCATAATTTGAGGTTTTTGTGGTATTAACTGCATGGTCATTATCTTACCACTCTTGCAATTTAAGAATTTTTAATATTAAACATCTGATATCTACAAAAACATACTAGAATGTCGCCAATTTTCCAGCATCTTTCGGAGCTTGAAACGCCTATTCGATTTCAGATTTTGGAACGAAAGTAGTAAATGCTGTGAAGTACAGTCGAATAAACCTTTAATTTTTCATGTTCTATAATTTTATTTTCTATGATCAGTGAATTTCGAATAAAGAGCCAAGGGCTGCGCGTCAATTATAGGACCCCAATCACGTAATTTTCATAAATATTTAACGTGACTCACGAATCACGTAATTTCGTGCAAGTTAAGGGTACTGCCTGGGGACCGTGAAAGAAAAAGGAGAAAGGAAAGAACATAAATGGGTCTACTTTAAAAGGAAAAGACAGAAAAAAAAAACAAAAAGGAAGTGGGTCCAAATTAAAGAAAAAGAGTCAGGTTTAGGATCGAAGCATCACTCTGTGGGGTGGCTAATTTTTACACAACTCGGTAACATGACGTGAAAAGGAAGCATGATTGTGATTGAGTTTTGACGATTAATGTTTTTTTTACATAAATTATAACTTGTCCTTTACTAATTAACCTCTTTAATCTAATTACAACATGTTTAGAAACAATTAGTTAAATATTATATGTCGACGTGATTTGATTAGATACATTTAGACATACTACTGCACATTTAAACATCCTTTCATTAGGGTTTATCTCTTAAAAATATCGTGCTGCGCAACTCATTTCACAAAGGTGTCGTGTTTGGCTTTTAAAGACATAACACGATCAATAAACAAGTCGAATATGTATGAATGATGCAGACTAGCTAATATAAAAAGTATATTCCTAAGAGTTACGCAGTGAAATGATGTTGAATGTGTAGAAGAGTTTGAAGCAAATGGTCATGCAAAAGAAATTCGCATGCGGATGAAATCAATTTGAAAACCAAACTTGATGGAGAAGATATTTAGCGAGCCCAATGCAATCCCATGAACTTCGAGGGGAAAAAGGTTTGCTTGCTCAACGAGAAAAGTGGCTGCTAAGGGAGTGCATGACAAACCAAAATTTCTGTTCCAGAAATAATTTTTCTATTCCAAACCTGTTTCTGGAATAGAAATCCGTTTGATAAACCTATTTCGTTTTCTATTTCTGGAATAGATTTCTGTTCCAAAAATAGATTTTGATTAGAAATCAGAAATATAAATTTTTTACTTCTCTATTTCTGAAACAAAAATCAAAAATAATTTTTCCATGAAATTTTCTACTAAGATGAATATGCTTAGAAAAAGTATTGCCAATAAGATGGCAAGAGATCATAATATGCCGGAGATTCCATGAGATCGTATTTTCAAATTTTGTAATGTATTTCTATTATTTTGTATTTAGGGATTTCCAATCTTTGCTTTTGTAATGTGATACTGTATTTGATGATTCCTATCTCAATTCTTGTAATGTAATATTTTACTTGAGGATTTCCCTTATTTGTAATGGTCCTTTATGACAAGCTCTATTACACTTCGTAAAATTCGCCGATTTTGTAAAATTTGCCACAAATTGCCCAATACACTTCTTTGTGTTTCTTTCTAAAATGATTGCTCGATATCATAAACCGTGGCGGTGATCGACATGACATATTAGCATGAAGGGGATTAGAATTTGGTTGCCCACCTTCATTCTACTAGAGTTTTGGAAACCTTCTATCATGCTCAAAAGTAATGCATATTGATTTCTTTTTCTATTGTATGGAGACTATTGATAAGTATATTGTTTGACCGTAATTGCCTATCTAAGTGGATGCTAAAGAATTTTGTGTGAAAATTTAGAAAATTTGATATAACAACTCCTACTTTGTATTTTTTTTTTCAAAAAAGGAGACTTTACTAAAAAAAAAAAAAAAAAAACTCTTATTTTGTATTTGGGTCAATGGGTTCATAAGCATATGAAATTTATAAGAATGGACATCTCATTTGCTCCAAAAAAAGAAAATTTTGTTTTAAGAAATAAAAATTTTATATTGTTATCAAAAGAATTTCTATTTCTAAAACATAAATTTTGTATCGTTATCAAACATATTTTTTTGCTCGAAACTCGTCTAGAAATAGAAATAGAAAAATATATTTCTGTTCCAAAACTATTTCTGAAACAGAATGGTTGTTATGCGCGCCCTAATTGTTATTTTGGTTTTCCAAATACGGAGGATAACCTACTTATCCTATATTCACTCTCATTTGACTCGTTAAATAGAATCTTATATTATAAAAAATATACGTGTCTAGTTAGATGTGGTATCATCAAATATTTCCCAAAGTTAATCATGGATAATGAAGTTTCGTAGTTCAAAATTCAGATAGTTACATACCAAAGTGCAAGTAGAATTGAGACAGGACTAATTTGACAATAAAATGTCAATCCAATAGAAAGCAATAAGCATTGTCCATAGATGGGATACTTTTTTCTTTTCTTGCCATTTAATGTACAAGATCCCTCACTTTCTTGGGTTCTTGAATAGATTCCATCTTCCGACAAACAAGAAAGGAACTATCTCAGCATGTATATATACATTCCCCTTTATCCCTCCTATAAATTTGTTGTACCCAAAATTATATTAGAGAGGAGAGATAAAATCCAAACTAAGCAAAACATGGCATTTGGCTCCATTTCAGCTCTTTGAAAAAAGTGGAATATCCGAGGTTTCATCATACTAAGTCTCTCGCTTAACGTATTTCTCATTTTATTTGCACCAATTAGGAAAAAAAAAATGAACAATCGCATCGTTTTCCTCTTGTGGTTAGCCTATTAGTTGGCTGATTGGGTAGCTGCATTTGGGATTGGGCTCACCTCTCACAACCAATTTAATCCGTTTGCTATCGCAACTGAAGTAGATGGAGCACTTCAAGCATTTTGGGCCTCATTTCTCTTGCTACATCTTGGTGATCCAGACACCATCACCGCCTTCTCTCTAGAGAATAGCTCGCTTTGGTGATGACATATGCTCACTCTCATATTCCAAGTTGGTGCCGCTATCTATGTGTTTGTGCAAATATTTCCCATCAACAAGTCAGAGTGATCCCCACGATATTGGTGTTTCTTGTTGGGGTCACAAAAATGTAGAGGGACGAGCCTCCCAAGGCTTAGGGAGTCAATGCTCTCGGGTGTCCGGGGGCTTGGAAAAACGATATTCTCACATGACAAGTCTTCTCATGGTGCAGATGACAAATTAATTGAAGAACTCAATGCTCTAGGGGATGGATACTCTAATGGAGAAGAAGCAAAGCTTGCTGAGAGCACTGTGGTGAAGCATACTTACTATATTTTTCAAATCTTTAGGGTCTTCATTGAGAACCTTATATTTAGACGTGAGGAACACAAAATGAGCTGAGAGTATTTCTGCAAAGTTTTTGTAATAGATGCATTAAGGGTGATATTTGTTGAACTTGATTTCATGTACAAGGTGCTCTACACAAAAGCTTTGGCAATACATTCCAGGTGGACCTACATTTTCCACTTCATAGACTTCAGTAGCATTGTGTTGGCTTTCATTTTATTCAATTGCTTGCAAAAGGATGGGCTCTCTGAACTTGACGTTGAAATTACTTATTCCCTTCTTTTAGGAGGAATTGCTCTTGACGTGATATCTCTATTCATGCTTGTTTTCTCAGATTGGACTATTGTTGGAATCAAGTGGTATAACATAGGATCATCTAAACTAGATTCATTTCTCCGCAAGTTGGCATCTGCCACGGATGAGCTGAGGAAGCCCTTCATTGTAGGTGAAGTAGAACATAATAGCAATGTTACTTACATGGTCATAGATACACCATTAATATTTCGAAGGCGGTCAGAATCCATCTCTACTTGCAACCTTTGTTTTGAGATTTTGAAGGAGAGTCCGAGAAAATGTATAAGCGTGATCATCCCTGGGGCATCACCACTTCTTCTACCATCTACGATTTTCCATTATGTGTGGCTAAAAAGATCATCTCTCACTGCAAGAAGCTAGTGAGAAAATTGTAAGAGGTTGTGGTCGAAAGGAAAGACTAATGATTGTGAATACGAAGCACCTATCAAAGAATCCCTTTATTAAGAAACTATGGATTTATATCTTTAAGGAGGTCAAACGCAAATCCAAGAATGCAATGTTGGAAATTAATTTAGAGAAGACACACTGTTTGTTGTAATTAGTACATCAATGCAAAGAAGATGATAACAACTTTATAATATTCTTCCTTTTACAAATCTTGGGGAAGAAAATAATATATCATTGAAAAATAACATAAAATTGGAGGTGAGGTTGGATAACCGAATCTCCTTAAGGCGATTAGTTCCTGCCAATGGTGCTTCACAGCTTCACGAACTATGCCTCCCAAGATACAACACCTCAAACATGTTTGGATTAGCATTATGCAAACAAGGCTCAGTCGAATCGTTCAATTGAACCAGCACACCCAGAAAAATCAAAAGAGTAGAATAGGACATCAAAGCTCTTTTTGGAATCGAATCGGGAAAACCAAAAACCTTTTTAATGAAGCTCTATGTTCCTATCTATTTATAGAGATTTTTAGTTCATGTACAAAAGAGATTCATGAATTAAATAAACCCATGTATCCACGAAATTCATGAATCAAGAGATATGCGAATCCAAAAGATTCATGAATCCAAAGACACATGAATTCAAGAGATTCGTGAACTTAATAAATACATGAACTAAAAGATACATGAATCTAGGTAATTCATGAATTTAATAGATACGTTAATAGAAAAGTTTAAGAAATTCATGAATCCAAAGGAGATACGTGAACAGAAAATACGTATCTTAATTTATTGGCTTTCGTTGATCCATTAACCATAATTACAACAATCCCCCACATTAATGGATCAACAAAATATTTTTGACTCGAAGGAATCTGAGCATGCCTGTTGAAATACACCGCATCAAGATAGGTAGCTTTCGCTTTGAACCTTCTTTAGTGAAAGCCTATCGGACTTACTTAACTAGTCGATGGACTAAGGCTTGAATTGCCGTTGTTTGTGTAAGCCTAGACAATAAACCTCACACAGAGTATTTCCAATTCAAGATTGATTCTCGGTTGCGTTCATTCTTTCGGTTGATTCTTGGTTGTGTTCATTCTTTCGGCCCTAAACCTCTTGGGATTCATGTGTGCTTTAGAAAATCTAGCTTTTAAAGATTTTCATAGAGTTGGCTAGCTCCACGCATATAGGTGCATTCCTATTAAAGATATCCTACCATATCTTACTTAGATGTTATATTCCAAGTTATATGAATCATTAAACGCATAGCGTACCCTTAATAACGCTGTAGGAAAGCACTGTTGCATCATAGGAATGTGAGACAATACTTACATTAGAATTTCCAAAATTTGCGTTGTCCTATTGAACCTAGACCATGAGATCTCCAATCGCATAGGTTAGGTTTCCACCCTGGAATCTCTTTATTGTGTTAAGGCTCTTAAACCCATTCCCCTTGATGCGCAGTTTATTTGCTCTTTTAACACATATTTGTCAATGGATCCGCAATATTTTCCTTTGATTTTACAAAGTCTTAAAAAAGATTCTATTTGAGAGTAACTGCCTTACGGTATTGTGTCTACGATGAATGTGTCTAGACTTATCGTTATAAATCACATTATGCACCCCCACACTTTTAGAAAATTATAGGATGACAATTTTCTATTCCATAACCGTATGGAGTTTTACCTGGCCTTTTGTGGGGTATTTTATTAAGAATAAAATTTGCAGTTAAAATTGCCTCCCCCCACAAGTTCTGAGGTAAACCTGAACTCAAAAGTATGGCGTTGACCATCTCCTTTAGTGTTCTATTCAATCGTTCAGCAACTCCACTTTGTTGTGGAGTATAAGTGCAATCGTTTGAAGAATTATTCCAAAACTAGCACAAAACTCTTTGAAATTGATTGAACTGTATTCTTCTCCTCCATCAGACCTAAACACTTTGATTCGTTTATCAAGTTGGTTTTCAACTTCATTTTTATACTTGACAAACATGCTCATGGTCTCATCTTTGCTAGTTAGTAAATAAATATAGCAAAATCTAGTACAGTCATCCACAAATGTGATGAAGTACTTCTTTCCACCTCTACTTTCTACAAACTTTAAATCACATAGATCACTATGGATTAATTATAGAGGTTCACTTGTTTTTTCAATGGATTTGAAAGGTTTCTTGGCAAACTTGGCCTCAACACAAGTCTCACACTTGTAAGGGGCATCCAACTCAAATCTTGGAATTAACCCCAAGTTTGCTATTCTCTTCATTGTACCATAGTTTACATGTCCTAATCTACATGCCATAGATAAGGAGACACAACGGTAAACTGAAGACTTTTTTTTTTTTTTTTTTAATAGTCTTTGGGTACACATATTTTGAGTTTACATCAATGACAACCACATTGGCTTTAAATAGGTCATTGCACAAATACTCTTTCCCACATACATCCCTCCTTTAGATAGTACAAACTTGTCGATTCAAATACAACTTTGAAACGCTTCTTGACAAGTATAGGGCTAGAAATTAGATTTTTCCGAATCTCTAGTACATGCAGCACATTCAACAAGGCGACCTCCTTGCCGATGTAAACTTCAGGATCACCTTTCCTCTTTTGGCAATCTTTGCTGATGCAGAGTTAGCCATATAAAGCTTCTCGTCTTCTTTAGCCTTCTCATAAGATGAGAACATATGTTTATCTGCCCATATGTGATTTGTGGCACCTATGTCTAGCCACCAGTCATTAGTGTTCGACATCGGAGATGCTTTAGACATTACCACAGCAGACATGGTCTCTCAATATTGTCATGTTCTCTCAAATTCAGTTCTTTGGGTTGCACCATCGCTCTTGCCTTTTTTTCGGGCGCTTCTTGCAATCCTTAGCTCGATGGCCAAGCTTGTTGCATATAAAACACGTCCCTTGGAATTTATGGAACTGCACATTCCGCTTGCCTTTTCCTTGAAAAAGACATATTCCTTTTTCTATCTTGCTTGGACTTGGAAGATTCTACAACGTTGGCCTTTGGCTCATAAGAAGGATTCGCACTCCTTCTATTGTCCTCCCTCGATTCTAAGGCGCAAAATGAGATTTTCAAGGCTCATCTCCTTTCGTTTGTGCTTCAAATAATTTTTGAAATCTGACCAGCCCGAAGGTAGTTTCTCAATCATAGCCGCCACTTGGAATGATTCACTAAGTATCATTCCTTCAGTAGAGATGTCACTTTTGAATTAATTGTCATTTTTGAACCTGACTCATGACAGATTTAGAATCCACCATCTTGTAGTCCAAGAATTTGGCAACCATAAATTTCTTGGTGCCAGCGTCCTCATTTTTGTATTTCTTCTCTAAGGACTCCCATAACTGTTTAGCGGATTCAATATTACAATAAACATTATAAAGATAATTCACTAAACAGTTAAGGATATAATTTCGGCATAAGAAGTCCCCATGCTTCCAAGCCTCCAATGCACCGAGCGTCATGACATCTTGCTCATTTGGACTAATTATCGGGCACACATTCGATAAATATTTCGTCAGATTGAGCATGGTCAGATAGAAGAACATCTTCTGCTGCCACTATTTAAAGCCCACTCCGGTGAATTTCTTCGGTTTCTTATTAGTTGTAACTGGAGGTGTTGCCATCACAAAACAGGCAAGGTTCCTTGAACTATCCCTCTAGAAACGAAGCCAAAAGCCATTTGGCCTGTACTGTTATGAAAACAGTCTCGGGCATACCGGTTGAATGACTTATACCCGCACCACCAAAATAGGTGTTGGCCCATGGGCTGTAGCATTGGCTACTACAAATTCAAACCCCGAGGGTTGAACATCTTCCATAGCAACGGTCGAATTGACCATAGGAATGTCTCCCCCGAAACATTCGGGACATTGAATGGCACTTGATTGTTTTCAGTCATCTTAATAATTTAACAAAAACAACAAACGGTGAGTGAGATAATCGCCTTAAGATTGTTGGAAATTAATCTAGAGAAGACACACCGTTTGTTGTAATCGTACATCAATGCAAAGAAGAAGATAACAACTTTATAATATTCTTCCTTTTACAAATCTTGGAGAAGAAGAAAATAATATATCATTGAAAAATAACATAAAATTGGAGGTGAGGTATGGATAACTGAATCTCCTTAAGGCGATTAGTTCCTGCCAATGGTGCTCCGAGATTCACGAACTATGCCTCCCAAGATACAACACCTTGAACCTGTTTGGATTATCACTATGTAAACGGGGCTCAGTCGAACCGTTCAATTGAACCAGCACACTCAGAAAAATCAAAAGAGTAGAAAAGGACATTAAAGCTCTTTTTGGAATCGAATCGGGAAAACCAAAAACCTTTTTAATGAAGCTCTATGTTCCTATCTATTTATAGAGATTTTTAGTTCATGTACAGAAGAGATTCATGAATTAAATAAATGCATGTATCCACGAAATTCATGAATCAAGAGATACACGAATCAAGAGATTCATGAATCCAAAGACACATGAATTCAAGAGATTCGTGAACTTAATAAATACATAAACTAAAAGATACATGAATCTGGGTAATTCATGAATTCAATAGATACGTGAACAGAAAAGTTTAAGAAATTCATGAATCCAAAAGAGATACGTGAACAGAAAAGACGTATCTTAATTTATTGGCTTTCATTGATCCATTAACCATAATTACAACATGCAAATGATCCGGCAGAGGTGAGGAAAATATTTGAGGCTCGAGGTAATCTATTTCTCGAAAGTAAGCAAGTGGGGATTGAATTTGGCCATCTTTTACTGTATATCACCAATGCTAATTACAACGCTAGTATACTAATGTAGCATCTTGCTACTGAAACATGGTACAACAACAACAAAAAAACTCGCAGTGAAAACGATGAAAGGGAATTCATTAAGATTCAAAAAACTCACAGGCGAAAACGATGAAAGGGAATTCAGTAAGATTCTCTCTGACTACATGATGTATCTTTGCCTTAATCAGCCCAACGTGGTGTCTGCTGTGGAGGGGATTGCCCAAATGATGTCAGCACAGGTGGTGCGCGAACTATGGGGCTACGTCAATGATGCGACCAAGGATGCGAAGGGGCTGTGCAAGATATTGTCAGGTATTTTCGAACCGACACGGAGAGGGATTTTGGCCCTAAATTTGGGTAGCCTTGAGGATTTGAAGTGGAGGGTGATGAGATGAGTGTGGGTTGAGATGCCATCATATGCAGCAAGTCATATGAAGGGAGAGGCACATGTGCAGGTGTTGAGCAAATGTGGAGAGCTTATAACCTTTGTTTGGCTATTGATGGCTCATTTCGGCTATCTCTATGTACTCGAGTGGCGCATGCACTATGAACCCTCGGGGAAATGGACCAATTTGTCTAACTTCTGAATCACAAGCCTAAACTAGCGAATTTGCAATTCAGTACGTCACGATTGATTCAATAACTAATATTTCGTGTATGTTTATGTATAAAATGATGCTAATGTTTGGTGAGGAAGATATTTGAGGCTAGAGGTGATCTATTTCTCTAAAGTAGCCCGGTGCGAGATAGAGTGTTGCCATCTTTTGCCGTATGTTGCCTAGGCTAATTACGACACTTGTATAATAATGTGGCATCTGCTACAAAACGTGGTACAACAACGAAAAGCTCATAGGTGAAAACAATGAAAGGAAATTCAGTAAGATCCTTTCTGACTATATGATGTGTATCTTTTCTTTAATCAGCCTAATGTGGTGTCGATGTGGAGGGCATTGCCTAAGTTACATCGGCGGAGTTGTTGCACCAGCTATGAGCCCATGCCAATGGTGCGGTTGGGGATGTGGAGAGGCTATGCAGGAGATTGTCAAGAAACTTCAAAGCGGGAAATTTGGCCCAAGAGAAGAAAAGACTAAGGGATATGAAGTGGAAGGTGATAAGCAGAGTATGGATTGAGATGCTATCATATGTAGCTGGTCATATAAAGGGAGAGGCACATGCGCAAGTGCTGAGCAAGGTGGGGAGCTTTTAACCTTTGTTTGGCTATTGATGGCTAATTTCGGCTGTCTATATATACCTTAATGGGGCATGCATTATGAATGTTTGGGGGAATGGACCAATTGGTCTTGTTTCTGAATTGCAAGCCTAAACAATTGGCGGATTTGCCATTCGGTACGACACCATCAGTTCAATTATTTAATATTTTGTGTATGTTTTACGTATAATATGATGTTAATGTATTTGTGATGGAAGCTATAGTTCAATAGCTATAGAATAATTATTACAAGATTTAGTATTATGTTTAATTTCATATCTATGATTTATGCTTCCTTGTAATCCCTATGCTAATAAATTAATAAACGGCCTGTGAGAATGTTGTGGATATTGCTCAACGGAGGAAGATTATAGGGGTATGCATGGTCCGAGCAAGCGGTTCCTGACCTAGAACTGGAAACCACCCACTAAGAACTGGTTCCAAAAAATTGGAACCGGGAACTGCTCGCTAGTTGCATGGATCCACTCAGGAACCGAACCGCCAGTTCGGTCCGGTTCTCGGGTGGATTCATAGAACCGGTCCAACCTCCACACCTCCCCCTTTTTGCCTTCAACCGGTCGCGACCCTCGCTCCGCTTCCATCTCGGGCACCACTACCATCTTGGCCACCGCCTCCGTTATCTCCCACTCCTTGCTTGAGACCGACAATGAGGAGGACAACGGGAACGATGAAACATTCTTAGACCTAGAGTTCGCCTGTCCCCGAGGGATGAGGATGATGGGGAGAAGCCCGAGGAGGGGGAGGAGGAAGATAGGAGGTAGAAGCGGGACGAGCCTAATAACGAAGATGACGATAGTGACAATGAGTGTTGAGGTGGCGACGGCGTGGAGAGAGAGTTCAAGTTCAAGGGAGGAAAAAAGAATTAACTCACTATTTCGCCGAGTTCGGACTAGGACTCAAAAGGAGATGAGTAGATCCGAAAATAAATTAAAGAGGAAGAGGGAGCTCGAGGAGATTTTGAACTAAGAGAGACGAGATGGAGTAGGAGAGTAGTGAATTGAGACAAGATGGTGATTGGAATCATAAATTTTAAATTTGCTAAATTCAATTTTTTAATATTAAAAATTAATATATTATTATAATATAACCGGTTCGGTTTGGGTGGGCGGGTGGATGGATCTGCCCATGGAACCAGGAACCCGAACCGGTTCCCAAGAACCACCGATCCGTGCGGTTTTGGTCCGATTCCGAGGAGCAATCTAGGTGGGTCCCCGTTCTTTTGCACACTTCTAGAATATTGCATCAAGATATCGAATCGAAGCAAAGAAGCGGTGTCGGGTTAGAACAAGATAGAATAAATGATCATAATGGATATGACAAAGGCAATTAAGAGGAAGACGATAGAATAGTGGAAACACAACTCCCCAATTTGATTTTAACTGGTGCGATTTCAATCATTACTAATACCTATCGGTCATTACCAAAAGCCTAGCTTCACTCTCATTTCCTTTCTAAGTATCTGGTTTTTATCAACAACTAGATTCATTGATTTTTATTATACAACCAGTTAATTAATTCCTCTTAAGGGTGCAATGTTAAAGCTTCCTTTATAGGGACTTACCCGATTATATTCTCATGACCCTCAACAAAGTTTCTCAATTCACCATGATAAAGCTAAGGTTACCAGAAAAATTAATTTACCAAGGGAAATGGATTTTGTGGGAGAGGAAGAGATATTTCGGAGTCGCAGGAATTGATGCGCGTCGAAATGGAGGAGAGAAGAAATGGAGAGGGTTTAAGGGCGGACATAGGAGAGACCGCGAGCGGGGATCGGGGAGAAGTGGGATTTATATTTTTGTGTTTTTTTTTTTTAAAGGAGAAAAATTATTAATTACCCGAAAAGGGGGGAAATGAATTTAAAAATTAAAAAAAAAGGCAAAGGAGGATATTTTATAGGCTGTGAAGGTGGGTTTGCACCTACAGGCGCGTTTGAAAGTCAGTGTCCTTGCACGGGAGACCACCCTCGCTGTCTTGAGGAGCAAAGTATATCGCGTATGAAATCCAGTTTTTGATTTCTCTACAAAAAAATCAATCTAGCTCGGCTAGTCCAATTCCCACCCTGAAACTGGGAATAGGACTACCCATAGGTTCCAATTTTATGAAACTAGGAATCAGACTGATACTCCTGAAAACCAATTGATTTGATTCGGTCCTAGTTCAGATATTTCCGTTGCACCTCCCAATAAATGGGTCTAAGTTAAAGTAGAAAAGGAAAATAAAACGACATGAACAAGTTAAAGAAAAAGAGTCAGGCAAATGTTTGTAGCATCGCTTTGTCAAGACAACCAATTTTCGACTCAACTCGTTAACAAGACATGAATGAGAGACATGACTATAAGAGTTTGAATGGATTAATCTTTTTATACACAAATAATGCATAGGAGTGGGTAGCGATTCAGTTCTTGATTCCAGGTGTAGAATCGCCCACTTAAACCGGGCTAGTAATATATATATTTTAATTTTTCAGAAAATTTACTGATAAAAAAATTGAAGAAAAATGAAAATCTTAAAATCCTAATTTGAAGCTTATCAATTGCTCTTCTTGTCTCACTCTCATCTTGTCTAAGTTGCCTATCCATCTCTCACTCGTGGCATCAACTCTCAAACTCAATGCCCATCGACTTGCGCCCTCGACTCTTAACTTTCAATATGAGCCTAATATTTTACTGATTTTGCAATTAAAAATAGGCAAGTTTTTTTTTTTTTTTTTTTTTTTGGCTTTTCTTTGGCTTGCTAAAAAAACATTGCACTGAGTACGTAAAGCTTAGTGGGACAAGTTTCATGGATCCACTTGGAAACTAAACTACACCGATAGTCTAGTTCCTAGGTAGATTTATGGAATCAACGAGTGGTTCTTAGTTCCAATTATTTGGAACTGGTCGTTAGGGGACGATTCCATATTTTGGGAAGCATCCATCGGACTATGCTCACCCTAGAGGAAGAGATATAAGTTTAGGAGTATTATCTAAAAGATAGACTTATGGCCCTTGATTATGCATGAGCTCTCTCAAGCTCATCCCTTACGTGATGTTGGGATATTTGATGTTAAGTCAAATTGACGTTATGGGGATTTTCTAATGATGAGTCACCACTAGCCTATTAGAGAAAGTATACTTCACTTCCTATGTAACCAAAAAAAAATTAAAATCGGGGACTTAATAATACTAATTAATCAACTAGTGCTATTTGAATACTTAAACTTATTGTAAGAGGAATCGGGGACTTAAGATGTATAAGCGTGATCGTCCCTGGGGCATCACCACTTTTCTAATATCTGCATTTCTCCATTCAGTGTGGCTAAAAGATCATCTCTTGTCTCCAAGAAGCTGGTGAGAAATTGTAAGAGGCCGTGGTCAGGGAAAGACTAATGATTGCGAATACGAAGCACTTGTCAAAGAATCCCTTTACTAAGAATCTATGGATTTATATCTTTAAGGAGGTCAAACGCAAATCCGAGAATGCAAATGATCCGGCAGAGGTGAGGAAATATTTGAAGCTCGAGGTAAACTATTTCTTGAAAGTAATCCGGTGGGGATCGAATGCGGCCATCTTTTACTGTATGTCACTGAGGTTACTTATGACGCTAGTATAATAATGTGGCATCTTGCTACTGAAACATGGTACAATAACGAAAAGCCCACAGGTGATAACGATGAAAGGGAATTCAATAAAATCCTCCCCGATTACATGATTTATCTTTGCCTTAATCAGTCCTACGTGGCGTCTGCTGTGGAGGGGATTGCTCAGATGACATCAGCGGAGACGGTGCGCGAGCTAAGGAGCTACGTCAATGATACGACCAAGGATGTGAAGGGGCTGAGCAACATAAAGTCAGATATTTTTGAACTGACATCTCCTCTCTGTGCAGCGGGGATTTTGACCCTAAAGTTGGATTGCCTCAGGGATTCGAAGTGGAGGGTGATGAGTGGAGTGTGGGTTGAGATGCTATCTTATGCAGCAAGTCATATAAAGGGAGAGGCACATGTGCAGGTGCTCAGCAAAGAGGAGAGCTTCTAACCTTTGTTTGGCTGTTAATGGCTCATTTAGGCTGTCTATATATACCTGAATGGGGCATGCAATATCAACCCTTGGGGAATGGACCAGTTTGACTAACTTCTAGGCGAATTTGCAATTCAGTATGTCACTGTTGATTCGATAACTAATATTTCGTGTATGTTTACATTTATAATGATGCTAATGTTTGTAGTATATTGTGATGGAAGCTACAGTATGCTAGCTATAGAATAATTATTACAAGATATAGTATTATGTTTAATTTCATGATTTATGCTTCCATGTAATTGCCATGCTAATTAATTAATAAATGGCCTGTGCGAATGCCATGGATATTGCTCAACGGAGGAAGATCGCATCAAGATATCGAAGCGAAGCAGAGAAGCGATGTCGGGTCAGAATATGATAGAATAAATGATCCTAATAGATACGTCAAAGGCAATAAAGAGGAAGATGATAGAATAGTGGAAGCACAACTTTTCTAATTTGATTTTAACTGGTGCAATTTCAATCATTACTAATATCTTTCGGTTGTTACCAAAGAGCCTAGCTTCACCCTCATTTCCATTCTGAGTATCTGGTTTTATCAACAACTAGATCATTCAATTTTTTATTATACAACCAGTTAATTGATTTCTCCTAAGGTGCGATGTTAAAGCTTCCTTTACATGATTAAAATCTTATGACCTAAATAAAGTTTCTCAGTTCACCATGGCAAAGCTAGAAATCATAAAGGATCAATTTACCACAAAGTTACGTAATTAAAAGTCGAAATTGAGGTAACATTCTTGCTCATTGTCGCCACAACTTGACTTCCCACTTGTGAAGATGAAAGTTCAGTTCATGCTCCAAGTGCCACGAGATGACATTAACTCATTAGAGTCGATGTTCCATGTTAAGAATGAGAGATTTTGTGGTATTACTACCAGCTATTTTAAAAGCATAAATTATAGAGATGTATGATTTATATTTAAATATTATAACACTCCCCTCATGTTTAATATGGTTTTTTGTCTAATACTAAGTATGAAAATTTAATTGAAGAGAAAAATGGGGCCTAGAAAGTTTTGAACTTAGGACCTCTAGCTTTGATACCATATGAGATTTTGTAGGGCTGCTGCCAATTATTCTAAAAGCTTAAGTTATTAGATGGAGACATGATTTATTATTTAAATATTTTAATAAAGAAGAGTTGGGATATATTATCAACTGTATTGGGCGAGAGGGGGTCGTAACGTCAGATTGCACCACTACCATGTGTGTTCCGTAAGGTAGTGCAATTTATGTATCACCTGCTGTCATGTCAATATTTCCTACATCAAAGAGGTTTAATGTCATCCAGTCACTTGTATCTTATACCAAATTAGCCGTTCGTTGACAAAATCTTGTGGTTGCAGCAATTTAATCAATTAAAGCGTCCTCCCCAGGCGATGACTGATAAATCTTAGGCAGCTACGGTTTCGAAGCGTCTCTATTAGAATTATGTAAATGCTTTGAACATTTTTTAAAAAATGTTATCAGCTAGCCTGCAAGGAAAAATGGAGGAAACTGACATTGTTTTCGCCAAACAAGTAGCCTTCAAAAAATGATGAATTGCATTTCACGTCCGACGTACAAGTAATATCGTCACTTCACTCATAAAGCTGAGTTTAGGGGCATTTCTGTTAAAGTCTGAGAAACGCATATTAATCAATTTCTCTATCTAAAAGGTTATTTTGGTCATTTTCCTAGTTCATGGGCATTTCCTGTTTGAAAATGTTTGAGAGGCGCTATTAGTTAATTTATGGTAAATTTCATGTTTGGAAATATTTTCTAGATTGAAAAGAGGTATCAATGCTGTAGGCAGATCTCTATACGAATATCTAGTTATAGCGATCTCTCGTATCTTATTAGGATCCAAACTAGTCTAGAATAGGTTAGTGGCAACTTTAACATAATGATGATTTAATTTTTAAGAAAAGCGAAAAAAAAAAATTGCGATGGATAGAGTTTGGAAGAATTTATACTTAGTCTAAATGTTATCAGGGTCGAATGCGGTTCCTCTCGTTTTGTCGAGTTCCTCTCTATCGCTAGGGTAGAGTTTCTTCGCTGCTCCTTTCCCCTCGATTTCTTCGACCGATTTTCTGGATATGCGGATGGCAATCCTTCCAACCTTAGTCCTCCTTCCCTCTTACAAAGATCTGGATCAGTAACCCTCATCGCATCACCTTCATTTCCCCTCCTCTCATTTCCGCTTTTCTGCACTCCCTTTACTTTCTTTATTTCTCCATCTGCATGTCGATAATTCGATGATTCCGACCTTGCTCCGTTAAGTCGAACATTTCTTTCGTCAATGGCTACGATGATGACCTCGTGCATCACGGATTGCCGCAATTTGTCAAAAAGCTGGGCGATTATCAACAGAAAAAAAGAAATTGAAGAATTGCGAGTTGAACCTTCATTTGGTGCGTTGAGGAATGCAAGCTCTTGTTAGTTGGTAAAGTCCACTCCAACCCTTCCTTTAATTTCCAAGCTTTTCAGTCGGTCTTGAAGCATGCATGGCGGTTGGACCAAGCTGAAATCATTCGAGAAAGCTGGAATTTATCTAGCCAAATTTAAAACCAGGCGACAAAAACGAGAGGAATTCTTGATCCGGACCTTGGCAATTTTCGGGACATCTCATCAATTTTAAACCATGGGTAGCCAATACCCTTTTACCTTTATATAACTTTACTACCCGTGCTTTTTGGGTCCGGTGATTGGGTTGCCTTTGGAATCTTTGTCTTCTGAAATGATCCGTAAGGGGTCATTAGTACGGTAGGCCTTGTTTGCAAGTAAAATCTGAGTTCGCCACTTTGGTTCCGCTCCCGAAAGCCGTCGAGCTCGTGTTGAGTTGGACTTATCTAAACCTTTACAAGTAGGACGACTCATTAAACTCACAACGAACTCGTGGCTGGACTTTCGGTACGAAAGGTTACCTCATTGCGCTATTCTTGCGGACGACTTGGCCATTATACTGATTCTTGTCCATCCATCCCTTTTGAGGAGAAAATGATCATTGAACCTGACTCCACTCCTTACGGTCCCTGGTTAAAAGCCGAAGTTCAGAAGTATAGCCCTTATTGGCAGTGTTATTATGGCCAATCTACTTTGGAGGAGAACAGAGAAGAAAACCGTACTTGAGACTCCTCCAACGAGATCCGCACTCTTCCTCTTCTTCTACCACCAACTCCGTAACAACCTCTCGACCACAGTTATTGCTCCCATCTCTACACTGAACACGAACGATACATCTACAATCCCTCTCTCGAGCCACATACCTTAACAACGCTTTAATCCCGACGAGAAGATGAAAGCGGTGCAATGGCCAACATCACCTAACCCGGCAAAAAAAGGCCTCGGTATTCGACCGGTAAGTAAGATAAGTCCCGCAAAGAAACCAAGGCGCTATAATCCCTATGACTTACCGGGAGGGTATCAAGGGGCCTATGATGATTCTCTCTTGTTGGATGCGCCAATCATGGAGCGTCGAAAGCAACTCTACGGGCGACGGTGGCTGGCCCTAAACGATCACCAAATCGAGAGATGAAACTTATAGGTTGGAACTGTCGGGTTTGGGCAATCCCACACAGTCCTATCCTTAAAAGCCCTCTTGGCTAAGGAAAAGCCTGACCTGTTTGTTTTGATGGAGATGAAGAACGTGGATGAAGTCCTCCTCCCGGTTGAAACGTTCTTCGGTTTTGCATCACGGACTAGTCACCCACTGTGGGATCTGCTGGGTGGCTTAGCTCTTTTTGGAATGCGGGATCTCTGTCGAGACTTCTCCTCCTCTCCGCATTATTTGGATTTCACTGTCTTGATATCTCAAAGTCGAGATCCATGCGGATTTCTTGTATTCATGCTCCTACAGTTTATCAAGACCGTCAGTATTTTTGGCAGACCTTGCGTCATATTAGTAACCTTAACACCTTACCTTGGATATGCTTCGCGACTTTAATGAAATCTTGCACCGATGGGAGAAAGTAGGCTCTCGACCAGCGAGATTCTTATCGCCTATCTTCTTTAGAGAAGTTCTCAATGACTCAGGTTTGTTGGATCTGCCCTCTCATGGCTGCGCCTATACTTGGTCCAACAACGGAGAAGCTGAAGCTTTGGTGAAGGAGCGTTTGGATCGAGGCTGTCGCACTTTGTCGAATGGCGTATCTCTTACCCCAAAGCTCAAGTGATAGCACTACTGCGGTTGGTTCGAATCACAGTCCAGCGGTTATTCATACAAATCCTAGCAGCTCGACAAAGAAAGAGACGCTTTACCTTTGAAACTTTTGGAACCAAGATCTGGGCTGTCAATCCGTGATAAAGTCCTCTTGGAACTCACTCTCCCGAAGGAACTCTCCTCTCTCGGTCAAGCTTCGTGCGGTGGCCATAGCTTTATCGCGGCCGAGTCGCCGGGTTTTCTCGCATAACAAGCAAAAGGCAATGGAATTAGAGCATCAGTTAGAAAATTTAACGAACCAGCATCCTACTTCTCTAAACCTATCTCAGCTACAGAGGATCAAAACAGAACTTCATCAAGCATGGCAGAGGGAAGAGCAATATTGGGCAATGCGCTCAGAATCAAGCGGCTACGGTGGGAGACCGCAATACTAAATTTTCCATGCTACCACACTTCAACGACGACAACGTAATTAGATTACTTGTCTTGAAGACGAAAATCAGCAATGGGTTAGGGATCGGGATCAAATAAAACAAATGATTGTCAACTACTACTCTCGCTTTACTCTACTTCGGGCCTAGACCTTATACGCGAGATATTAGAGCAAAGTGTCCACGGCTAGTGGATGCGAGACATGAACGTAGACCTCCTGGCTCAACCCACTATTGAAGAAGTTCGTGTTGCCACTTTCCAACTAGGTGCGTCAAGGCATCGGGACCCAAAGTCGAATGGTTTGTTTTATCGAACGCATTGGGAAATCATTAAAGTGGACATTCACGAACGTACAGCAATTTTTTCAGCATGGTATATTACCCCCATCTCTCAACGACCTTTGCCATCACCCCTAATTCCCAAAACTCCTAACTTGGAAAGCTTGGATCGGTATCGCCCTATCGACTTATGCAATTATGGCTATAAAATTTTCGCTAAAGTGCTTGCTAATCGATTGAAACCCTTACGCCTATTCGATTGCGAAAGAGCAGAGTGCTTTTGTTTGGAAGACAAATTCGGGATAATGTTCTAGTTGTTCGGAGATCATCCATCAACTCAAGACAAGGAAACGAAAAGTCATTTTCAAGCCATTCTCAAGGTAGATATGCAAAAGCCTATGACCGTGTCGAGTGGGATTTTCTCCGAGACTACTTACTCCGCTTTGGTTTCACTCTCATTGGGTCCATCTAATTATGCAGTGTGTCTCAACGCCATCTTTCTCTATTAAAATGAATGGGGAGTTTTTACCGACTTTCCAACCAACTCGTGGGCTAAGGCAGGGAGATCCATTATCCCCCTACTTGTTTATTATCATTGCAAATCTATTATCCCTTCAACGAAATGCTATGCATATGGGCTCTATCAAAGGTATCAAGCTGAACCCAAGGTGCCCTACCCTATCGCATCGTTTTTCGCCGAACGATGTTGTATTTTTCTGAATGGTACCTTATTGGAGTGTCGGGAATCTGTCTAACATTTTAAACCAATATTGCTTAGCATCGGGACAAAAATCAATCGTAACAAATCGGAGTTTTCTTTAGTCCCTCTTGTCCTATTGAACTTCGGAAAATCTGCTGCTTTCTTCTACGGGTACCCGTTTACAGCGTTGTGGGAAGTATCTCGGGATACCTGCGGCGGGGACGATCAAAAAGATATGTTTTCTTGGCTTTCTGAGTAGAGTTCGATCGAAACTAGAAGGTTGGAAGGAGAAATTGATCTCTAAGGGAGGGAAAGAAGTTCTATTAAAGGCGGTTATTCAATCTATCCCTCGGTATGCAATGTACGTGTTTAAAATCCCTATCTCTTTATGTAAAGTTATTGAAAAAAGCATGGCCAAATTCTGGTGGAACAACGATACAAGCGTCCCGTGTACATTGGCGAGTTGGAGACATTTACAGAACCGAAAAGATAATGGTGGATTGGGATTCAGGAATTTAGTGAGTTTTAATCATGCCATGCTCGGTAAGCAAGCATGGCGTCTAATGAATCAGCCTTCATCTTTGTGGAGTAAGCTTTTTAAGGGCCTTTATTTCCCTTCTTCTACATTTTACAAGCCAACAAAGGCTCTCGCCTATCATGGGGTACAGAGCTTACTTTGTGGAAGAAACTCAATTGATCCACACGTTAGTTGGTCGGTAGGAGATGGAAAAAGCATCAAGATAAGAGAAGACAGATGGCTTCCCATGGGTGTTCTAGGCCGGACCTAAAGCCCCAAGAACCTACACTAGTAGTGATCTTATTGACCACTACCCAGTTCATGGAGAGTTGATTTATTATCCGGGTTTTTCGATATGCCAATCATTCAACGGATCACAAGCATCAACTTAGACCAAATTTCACCACGAGATGCACTTATCTGGACAGCAACCAAGAACGGCACATTTACGGTCAAGTCCGCATACCATGCACGTACTCACTAACAATCGAGATATCTCAACCTTAAATCGTCATCTTCACACCAAATTCCTACCTGGTTATGGCGTTCTATATGGAAAATGCCTGCTGCTCCCAAGATCAAGAGCCTTCCTTTGGTCCATCTGCAACAATGCCTTGCGCGAGAGAGAAATTGCACCCAGACACATATTAGATAGTCCTTGCTGTACTTTTGTGTAAAAAAAAAAAAAAAGACACCGGAAACTTTAGAGCACTTACTCTTACTCGCTCATGGACTCAACGAGTTTGGACGCATCCCCGCATTGGGTCTCCATCGATCCCATCAACATCCATCGTCTGGATTCTGGATCATCTCTGATCGAAACAGGGAATCGATTACCTCGGGCTGGCCATAATCTCTCATATTGTGGCGGATCTGGCGGGCTCGGAATGCTTTCGTCTGCGAGGTACTAATCCTAATCCGATCGGGTTGTAGACACGGACAGACGGCGGCGCCCCAGCGGATCGTGATGGATTTATAAGATGGGCTTAAGGCCCATCCGCTCAAGTTGGGCCCAAAAGGGCCCGGCCCACGGATCGCTCTCTTTTAATGAGGAATAAGGCCCGTGGAGGGGGAAGGTATAAAAAGGAAGTAGAGAGAGAGAAGATATCTCTTGGTATAACGTACGTTCCTTTCTCTCTTTTTTTTTTTTTCTCCCAAACGCTCAAGGCGACGCCGTTTCCCTTTCAAGGCGAATTGACATCATCGGGGTCGAATTTCTTCCTCTTCTTCAGCGTTGGTGTTTAATCTGTGGCTAACAAGGTACGCTCGAATCTGTGGTGTGCTTTACGATCGGTGATGCGTGTTTTCCCGGGCTTCATCTTCCGCATTGATTTAGGGGTTTGATTCAATGTCGAATCCGGTTTTCGGGGATCCGTTATTCCCAACATTGGTATCAGAGCTCTAGTTCACGTTTTTCTCGATCAATTCTGATGTTTTTGATTGATTTTTCGAGAAATTACTTCGGCCGTATGGAACCGGGCGAAAATCCCCACACCCGAGCGCTTTTCGGCCTTTTTTCTGAGTTTTCGTAAGTCGAAATCAAATTCTGAAGGCACTGGGAGAAGCGCGACGTCGAGACGAGTCCGGCGATGTGTCGACCGCCGCCGGGAGCCACCGCACGCGCCTGGAAGCGCTGGCTTCGCCAGCGCGTGCGCCACACGCGCCGGTGGCGAACCGGCACGTGCGCGCCAGCGGCTGGCGAACCGGCACGCGTCGGTCCACGGACCGACGCGTGCTGACGTCATCCAACGGTCGGTAACCGTACGGATGACGTCACCGATGACGTCATCGCCGACGACGGTTGGCCGGCCGGTCACCGGCCGGCGACCCGACTCGACCCGATCAGCCTGGCGCGTGCCGCGCACATGCGGCTGACGTCTGCGTGACGTCAGCACACTCACGCACGAGGCACGTGCCGGCTGACGTCTGCGTGACGTCAGCCACCGCACGCGCGCAGCACGTGCGGTTGGTCGGTTCATTCGACCGACACGGCCGGTCCGACCGGCCCGACCGGTCCGACCGGTCCAACCCGCGCGCCCGTTGACCCGACCCGTTGACCGTTGACCGACCGTTGACTGTTGACTTTGACCGTTGACCCGAAAAAAAAAAAAAAAGGAATTTGTTTTCTTATTCAGTCATGCCTATGTGGATTATAAGTTATCCATTTTTAATTCTGCATTTGTTGCATGAATTTTGGAAAATTATGTATTTTCTCTTATATTAATTATGGATTATAAGTGATCCATTTTTAATTCTGCATTTGTTGCAGGAACTATGATGCGTTATGCAAGGATACCTGCAATCCCGAGAACGGACGAGGGAAATGCAAGACTTAAGAGGCTGATGACAGAGTTAGCTGATTATTGGTGGCATGACGGTGATTTAGTATCACATGTGGTTAGGGTCAATCAGATGATACAAGAAATCATCTGGAATGGTTATCTTATGCCGGATTTTGAGAAGGTGCCGGCTTTGATGAACACTCTTCCACCTGAATGGCAAGCAGTGTTGGATCGGCTATGGGAGGTCAACGTGGTCCCGGGTTATAGGAGGCTGGTGGAAGCTTTTGTGAGAGAGCACTATAGGATTGAGTTGGCTAAAACTTCAACCCTTACATTGAGTGCCACATGGCGCCGAGTGAATGCGCCTTGGAGGCGACATGAAAGCTCTCCAAAAGTTTTTCCATGGTTGGCAAATGTGCCTTCGATTTTCTCGAGATGTTTTGACCGTGATAGATTAGAAGGGACATTCCCTATTTATTTCTTTGATTAATTATGTAATGATTACTACCTAATTATGTTAATTGAAAGCATTATTGTTTTTTAATTGTATGTCAATTATCTTTGCTTTCTGTTATTGCTGGTTCTTTGTGGGTAATTAGTGTGGGTAGTAATAGAAGTTTTTGTAACTTCATAGAATTTATTTGCATAAGATAATTATATTAATAATAATTTTAAGTTAGGATTTTGGAGGATGATTGGAAACATAGTGACCTTTTGATTACGAAGCCTTACTTGAAATTATTTATTAATATGATGGGTCTATGCAAATAGGGATGCATAAATGATAGGCATTAATTATTCGTGCATGTATGTCTGATGTGTTCAGAACGATGGTTCAGCAACTAAGAATATAATTGCTGATATGAACGGTAACAATTGTGAAATATTGAATATGAAGATTCAATATGTGCTGGAAAAGCAAGAAGCACTAGAAGCTCTTGACCACATTATGGAAGATATTGAGGGTGTCGTGCACCACCTTGAGCTAGTAGAGGACCGCCTAACGGTATTTAAGCCGAAAATAGACATTTGCTATGCTGGTTCTAGCTCAGTAAGGGCTTTGTGCTCTAAGTGCAAATGTATTGATTCGTTCAATATGTGGGAATGCAAATGATCAAGTCCTTATTGTAAGAAATCAAGAATTAACCAACAAGAGAGAGGAAAGCGTCCTCAAGTGAAGAAAATGTCAAGGGTGTGATGTTACAATTGTGACAAGAGAGGTCACTATGCTCGCGACTGTCGTGAGCCAAAGAAGGAATGCACCTCTTGTACATTTGAGAACTTTGCTTATGTGTCAAGTTCTACATTATAGACTGAATCCAATCCTTTGTGGAATGTAGATTCAGGAGCGACAGACCATGTAGCAAAGGATAGAGGATCCTTTGTGGAATTCCGACGAGTACCAACTGGAACTGAGTGGATCCATATCGGAAACAACTCCAGAGCTGAAGTTAAAGGGATTGGCACCTGCCAATAGAACATGCATGGTGGACGCATCTTGATGTTCTATATGCTCTGGAGATTCGTCGAAATTTAGTGTCTGTCTTAGTGTTGGTTAAGCTTGGTTTTGGTATGAACTTCCATAATAAAGGTGTAGATTTGTGTTTAGATACAAACTACTATGGTTGTGGTCACTTTCTAGATGGTTTTATTGTACTAAATGTTGACTGTGATGATGTCAATATGTTATCCCCTTATTTCACGTCTTCTATCTTATATGATAATGATGTGAATATGATGGCATGCTAGACTTGGTCATATGGGCCAACAACATATGAAAAGACTAGCCAAAAAGGGCTTGTTGGGCAATATTGAAAAAAGTTGATTTGTCCATATGTGAGCATTGCCTAGTAGGGAAAATGACAACGAAACCATTTGAAAAGGTAAAAGAGCTGAATTCCTCTGCATTTAATCTATACTGATGTCTGTGGTTCAATGAATGTGAGAGGAAGGCAATGGGCTGTTTGTTTCATCACTTTTAATAGATGATTCTACTTGAATCAGATATGTCTATTTGATTTCTCATAAATCTGAAGCATAAGTTGTTTCAAAATGTTTATGAATATGGCAGAAAATCAATTAGACAAGAAAATAAAGGTATTTAGATCCGATCGAGGTTAAGAATATTTATCTGATAAGTTCAGAAAATTATGTGATGAAAAAGGAATAGAAAGATAGTTGTCTATTCCATATACTCCTCAACAAAATGGTGTTGCGGAGAGAAGAAACAGAACCCTACTGGAATGGTTAGGTCCATGATGGCGCATGCTAACTTACCCATCACTTTTTGGAGTGATGTGTTGTTAACTGCTGCCTATATACTTAACCGGGTGCCTTCCAAATAAGTTATTTCCACTTCATATGAGTTATGGACAGTTAGAAAACCGGACTTAAGTTTTCTTAAGCCATGGGGTTGTGCTGCCTATATTCATGAGTCCTCTCACAAGTTTGGGAAATTGGGTTCCAAAGAAAATAAGAGTATTTTCATGAGATACTGCGAACACTCAAAAAGGTATGTGTTCATAGGTGAGCAGGAAAGTGGGAGTATAACTGAATTTGAATCACGAGATGTCACATTCTTAGTAGATGAATTTCCTAAGAGGGGCGAAATAAGGGAAAATAACTCCCTATTTGAAACCTTGGATCAAGATAATGATGTCAGTGGAGTTCGTTCAAGTGGGAGTAATATGAGATGTAATGAATTGAATTCAACTCATTCTCAATTGCAACCACCTGATGTGACGACATCATCATTACCTAATCCAAGTGAGAGCATGATGGGGAATGATGTGTTAAGTGTACAATCTCCCATACGGTGAACAAGTCGCCAAAGTATTCCCCGTCGACGTTTTGACATTGAAGGGGAGACTTTTATGGTTGCTCCACAAGATGAGGATGAGCCAAGAAATATTAATGAGGCTCTGAACTGCCCTAATAAGGAAAAATGGATTCATGCAATGAAAGAGGAAATGGAGTCAATGAAATCAAATCAAGTCCGGGAACCGGTTGATCTTCCAAAGGACGCAGAGCTATAGGAACAAGTAGGTTCTCTAAATAAAGCGAAAAGCTGATGGCTCAATAGAAAGGCATAAGGCTCGCCTTGTGGCAAGGGGTATAATCAACGGGAAGAAATTGATTATGAAAATACATTTTCTCCCGTAGTGAGATTTACCTTGATTCGCATTATTCGGCAATAGTGACTAGTATGGATCTTGACTTGCATCAAATGGATGTAAAGACTGCTTTCCTCAATGGAGAATTAGAGGAAGGAACATATATGGAACTACCTGCTGGTTTCATAGTGAAAGGCCAAGAAGAAAAGGTATGTTAACTTTGGGGGTCGATATATGGCCTTAAGCAGTCATCGAGACAAAGGTATATACATTTTCATAATGCCATAGTGGCATATGATTTTACAATGATTGACGAGGATCATTGTGTATATATCAATAGATCCAATGATCAATTTGTGATCATATTATTATATGTTGATGATATACTAATTGCCGGAAGCAATATGGAGTTGGTTAATACTATCTAGAGATAGTTGCCTTCTAACTTTGAGATGAAGGATATGGGTGAGGCTGCATACATTCTTGGAGTTAAGACTTCAAGAGATCATTTTGAAGAGATTGTAGTCTCTTTCACAAGAAACCTATATAAATAAGGTTCTTGAATGATTTTGTATGCAAGACTGTAAACCCGTAGACACTCCTATTGCAAAAAGGTGAAGGATTGAGCCATAGTCTGTGTCTAGGGACTCCACAAGAGAAGGAACAAATGAAACATGTTCCTTATGCTAGTGCTGTTGGGAGCTTGATGTATGCTATGATGTGTACAAGACCCGACATATGCTTTGCAGTTGGAATGGTGAGTAAATACCAATTCAATCCAGGTCCAGCACATTGGAAAGCCGTCAAGAGAATACTGAGGTATCTAAAGGGGACTGCTGATTATACGATGAGTTATTAAGGAAAATGATCTGCGACTCTAAGGCTATTCTAATACTGATAGGAGAGGAGATTTAAATGAAAGGAAATCTACCTCTGGGTTTGTTTTCTTACCGAATAATAGCACCATATGTTGGAGCAGTAAGAAACAGAAATGTATAGCCTTGTCCATGATATAAGTTGAGTTCGTGGCATTATCAGCAGCAGTATAAGAGAGTGTTTGGCTTAAGAGATTTTTTGGATCATTTATGTGTTATTGGAAGTGCTGCAGATTCATTGTTCGTTAACTGTGATAGCCAAGCAGCAAAAGTGTACATCAAAGATCCAAAATATCATGGCAAGACCGAACATATAGATACCAAGTATAATCTTGTCAAGGATATGGTTGCACGAAAAGATGTGAACTTAGAGTACATACTATGCATGGAATGGTAACAGATCTTATGATAAAGCCAATACCTAGAAATGTGTTTTTGTGGCCATATGAAATCTCTAGGATTGCGTAGAGACTGATGTACTGAATATTGTATTTTCCCTAAATGTTAACAATTTGATGAATTTGTGTTTTCATCATTAATGCCTATGAATCTTTGTTTAATCCTTATGCATCTTAATGCTTAGTGCATTACTTTAAGTTGAGAAGTATGTCGGACAGATATAAGATTAGCCCACTCACACGGGTAATCGCCTCATTTCTTGTGTGATAGATAGAGATGAGACTGTTTATAAGCTTATTATCTAGGTGATAATCGAGCTCAAGCTTAAAACACGTATGTCGCCTTAACTGAGTGTTAAGATGAGGATATAATACTTACTATGTCCGAAAGTAAAAATACCCCACATGTTTTACTTTATTATCCGTCTATGATGCCGGATGTGAGTTCGATGAATTTTGTGATTGAGTAGATACGTGAACTCAAGTTAGACATTGGGTATGTCTGAACTATCATCTGTACGGTATTGAAAGGTATAGACATATGCTCCATGGGAAAGGAGTTAATACCGTAATACGTATTTCATACTACGTATGCATGAGACGACCAATAAGAGTGGCAAAAGTTTGATCTCAACTTTTATGTCGTGTGAGACTCTTGAGGAAGAGAGTTCCTCAATTTCTTAGTTCCCTCATGACTCTTACTTATTCTCAAGATTTCTATTTAGTGTTTGCTATCTTATGATGTTGCCAATGGTCATGAGTTTGATTCGATCTAATAGGGCATTTCTAGAAAAGCAAGCTGGACTGAAATTGAGAGTTTGAAGGAAAGAGGAAGATCGATTTTGGAGAATCACATTGTAGTTTTGTATTCACCGGTTAACCAATTATGACTGTCTTTGTGATAATCATAATTGTGAATACAATATATATATATATATCATTGTTTAAAAGAGATCAAGAGAGATATAAATGTGATCGATCGATCTAGGGTACTGCATACTAAATCTACTCGGAGTGTGATGCCCATTATGAGCTGCTATATATTCCTAACAGATGTATAGCAACGAGCTCTCAAAGTATGCTGGTCGCACGGATTATTCACCGGTATGAATGTTGAAGAGAGGAAAAGAGGATTATGTTCGGCCCACCATGTTAAGTGAGAGTCTATGCTAGATTTTTCTCTGATGGGGCTGAGTAGGGCCTGTCCGCCCATGTTGGTTTTGCACCACCATGTGCGAGTGGGAGATGATGGATTTATAAGATGGGCTTAAGGCCCATCCGCTCAAGTTGGGCCCAAAAGGGCCCAGCCCACGGGAATAAGGCCCGTGGAGGGGGAAGGTATAAAAGGAAGTAGAGAGAGAGAGAAGATATCTCTTGGTATAACGTACGTTCCTTTCTCTCTTTTTTTTTCTCCCAAACGCTCAAGGCGACGCCGTTTCCCTTTCAAGGCGAATTGACATCATCGGGGCCAGAATTTCTTCCTCTTCTTCAGCGTTGGTGTTTAATCTGTGGCTAACAAGGTACGCTCGAATCTGTGGTGTGCTTTACGATCGGTGATGCGTGTTTTCCCGGGCTTTGTCTTCCGCATTGATTTAGGGGCTTGATTCGGTGTCGAATCCGGTTTTCGGGGATCTGTTATTCCCAAGGTGTCATGCACGGAGTTATTAACTTGAATCGCAAAATAAATTGCACAGACACCATTCGTACATTTATTATAGTACCTACTTTGGATAGAATTTTCATCCACGTAACCCTAACTATTCGAAGTGGTTCTAAACCCTTCCATAGAAACTGAAAAAATCACAAAAAGAAAGCGATCAAAATCTCTGCTTTTTTAACAGGTATGGAAAATTTACCTCATCCTTTCTTTCTTTATTTAACATGATCCTAGATTCCGTGCATGAAAATTCTGTTTAAAGAAACCGAAATCCAAAAATAATGTTTACTCTTTATATGGATTCTCCTAAATCCTACAAATTGTAACTTGATATCTCACATTATTGAGTAAATCATTATTTTGTTAAATTTGTCCCAAACCTATGCTAAATCATTTAAGAGTCCATGTAGAATTGGTGATCTATTGGAAATCACCAAAAGTAAATCATGCAAATAAGACAGTAATTGTGTAAGAAATTACCAAAAATAGAATGACCGTAAAAAAAAAAGAGATATGCTGGAAAAAGATACCAAAAGTGTTGTAATTTTTGTACAATAATCATTTAAAATGCCATATTTTTCGATCAATCAAAATGACGCGTTAATTAAAGATTGTTCACTTGAATTGCCTCCAAAAAATAAATATTCGGTGATTCATCTTATGAGCCTTTTGTAATAAAATTTAAAGTCTAATGGGGTTTTCTTCCAAAAAGAATTAAGCCTAGTGGCCAAAGTTTCCTTATGGCATCAGGAAGTTTCCTTATGGGATCGGGAAAGTGGGGCGTCTGATCCCCACTCTGGGAATGGGATCTATGGGGTCATCATATTTTAAGGTGGGCCCTTGTGGGCCATCACCTGTGCTCCTCTAAAGAGCTCATCATTGTAATGTACTCCCAAAAAAAGTATTTTAAAAGAAAAATAGATTCCTATTTCTTAAAATAATGGGACCTTTATATCATAAAAATCTAAATGCACTACCTTACAACAATTAGAAAATGATCATTAGTATCGTTATCCATCTTGCCGACGGCAAGAGAAGCAAATTCTACCCATGGAATAGCTGGGGACTGGCTTTTTGGAAGGCTAGTTGTCTGGCAAATCTCCCAGTCATTTCCTTGCAGGCTATGGATTTTGTGTCGCGTAGCAAGCCAGATGGAGCAATGGTCATGCAAGCCCAAAGAGGTTTACCAAAAGGGGAAGTCACGAAACTCCAATCAGTTCTTTTTCACCAGTAATTTTCGAAAAATACACCCGTTTACATAATTTCTAGTTGAAACCCTTCGAAACTCTACCTGCCAAAGATTTACCCATCTCGCCCGTGGAGGACCCTTCAGATGATTACATTACTGGCACCACCAGATTGTTGTCGAAGGATAGCTAATTTGATATAAGATGCAGAGACCGGATAACAGCAAGCCTCTTTCACGTAAGGAAATGTTTATATCGCAGTAGCTGATACATGAATTGCACACCTTGCGGATTATAAGAATATAATCATGGTGAATTGCAAATTTTCATCCTCATAAGTGTGAAAACAAATGGGATGTGGTAAGGACAAGTATGAATGTTATCTCGATTTTGACTTTAATTTGTAATATTTTCAACATCAATTATCTAACTCTGTGGTAAATTAATTTTTCTGGTAACCTAGCTTTATCATGGTGAATTGAGTAACCTTTGTTGAGGGACATGAGAATATAATCGTGTAAGTCCCCGATAAAGGAAGCTTTAACATTGCACCCTTAAGAGGAATTAATTAACTGGTTGTATAATAAAATCAATGAATCTAGTTGTTGATAAAAACCAGATACTTAGAAAGGAAATGAGAGTGAAGCTAGGGTTTTGGTAACAACCGATAGATATTAGTAATGATTGAAATTACGCCAGTTAAAATCAAATTAGAGGAGCTGTGTTTCCCTATTCTATCATCTTCCTCTTAATTTGCCTTTGTCATATCAATTGCGATCATTTATTCTATCTTATTCTGACCCGACACCGCTTCTCTGCTTCGCTTCGATATCTCGATGCAATCTTTCCCCGTTGAGCAATATTCATGGCATTCTCGCAGCCATTTATTAATTTATTAGCATAGGGATTACATGGAAGCATAAATCATAGATAAGAAATTAAACATAATACTAAATCTTGTAATAATTATTCTATAGCTATTGAACTATAGCTTCCATCTGACAGAGTAAAATGATTATTTACATCATGTTATACATAAACATACACGAAATATTATATAATTGAAACGATAGTGTCGTACTGAATAGCAATTCCGTTAGTTGTTTAGGCTTGCGATTCAGAAGCGAGACCAATTGCTCCATTCCCCCAGGCGTTCATAATGCATGCCCCATTCAGGTATATATAGACAGCCAAAATGAGCCATCAATAGCCAAACAAAGGTTAGAAGCTCCCCGCCTTTGCTTAGCACCTGCGCATGTGCCTCTCCCTTTATATGACTTGCTGCATATGATAACATCTCAACCCACACTCCGCTTATCCCTTCCACTTCATATCCCCAAGCCTTTCCATCTCTTGGGCCAAATTTCCCGCTTCGAAGTCTCTTGACAATCTCCTACATAGCCCCTCCACATCCCTGGTCGCGCCATTGGCATGGGGTCGTAACTGGTTCAATAATTCCGCTGCTGTAATTTGGGCAATGCCCCCCACATTGGACACCACCTTAGGCTGATTAAGGAAAAGGTACATCATATAGTCGGAGATGATCTTACCAATTCCCTTTCATGTTTCAGCTATAGAATCTTTTGTTGTACAACATTTCAGTAGCAAGATGCCGCATTATTATAGAAGTGTCATAATTAGCCTGAGCGACATATGGCAAAAGATGGTGGCACTCTATCCCCACCGAGCTACTATAGAAACAAATCACCTTGAGCCTCAAATATCTTCCTCACCTCTCTCAAATTATTTGCATTATCGGATTTATGCTTTCACCTCCTTGAAAATATAGATCCATAACTTCTTAATAAATGGATTGTTGGACACGTACTTTGTATTTGTAATCATTAGTTTTTCCTCAGACCATAGCCTCCAACAATTTGCTTACTGGCTTGATGGAGACAAGAGATATTCTTTTTCATAGAGTCGAAAATTGCTAGAGCAATGATGATACTTATACATCTTTCGGACTCTCCTTTCAGGTCTCGAGCAAAGGTTGCAAGCAGAGATTGATTCCAACCACCTTCGAAATATAAATGGTGTGTCTAAGACCATGTAAGCAGCATTGATGTTATGCTCTTACTCCACCCATGACAAAGCGAGGCTTCCTTATGTCATCCGTGGGGATACCACCCTATGGAGAAATGAATCTAGTTTAGATGATCCCGTGTTGTACCGCTTGATTCCAGCAATAGTCCAATCGGAGAAACAAGCATGAATAGAGCTATCACTTCAAGAGCAATCCCTCCGAAAATAAGGGATTAAGTAATTTCCACATCGAGTTTGGAGAGCCCATGCTTGTTCAAGCGATTGAACACAATAAAAGCCAACACAATGCTAGTGAAGGCTATGAAGCGGAAAATGTAGCCCTAGCCAAGGAATATATTGCCAACACTTTTGTGTAGAGTACTTCTATAAATGAAGTTGAGTTCAACTGAGATCACCCTCAATGCATCTATTGTGAAACATTATGGAAATATTTACGGCTCCATTTCGCATCCTCATATATGAAGATGAGATTTCAAATGAAGACCTAAAGATTTGAAAAAGTAGTGAGCATGCTTCACCACAGTGCTCTCGTGAAGCTTCACTTCTTCATCGAATATCTAGCTCCCTATAGAACATTGAGTTCTTTTTAATCAATTGGTCACCTTCATCATCATGAAGAGACTCATTAGTTAAGAGCACAATTTTTTAGATTGAAGGCTCAAGAGCATTGATTTAAGCCTCGAGAAGCTAGAGATTAAGTGCTTGTAACCTTCCATTTTTTTGTGATCCCAGCAAGAAACACCAGCATTGTTGGGATCGCCAACAAATAGTTGCTAGAAATATCTGCACGTACACATAGATAGTGGCACCAACTTGGAAAATGAAACTGAGCAGGTGTCAGTCGCCAAAGAGAACTGTCCTCTAGAGAGAAGGCAGTGATGGTATCTGGACCACCAAGGTGTAATAAGAGAAACGAGGAAAATGCTGGAAGTGCTCCATCTACTTCAATTGCAGAAGTGGACGAGCTTCCTTGATTGTGAAGATGAACCCAATCCCAAAATGCAGCTACCGAGTCAACCATCAAATAGGCCAACCACAAAAGGAAACGATGTGGTCGTTCACTATTTTTTCTAAAGGGGCACAAATAGAACGAGAAAGACTTGAAGCAGGAAGCTTAGTATGACAAAAGATCGGATGTTCCATTTGTTCCACAGCTCCGAAATGGAGATAAATGCCATGTTTTGCTTAGTTTGAATCTTATCACTCCTCTAGGGAATGCATTTATACTTACTAAGATGATGCCTTGCTTGTTTGTTATAAGACAAATTACTATTAAAAAAAAATTTCAAGAAGCTAGAAAGAATTGATTCAGTCCATGAGCGAAGACAAGTATCTGTTATTAATTCATAGAAAAACACTTACATGCACTATCCAGGTTGAACATAAACTATGCACGTGAAGAAATGGTTGTAAATCCAGGTGTAGATGATGTGATATCATTATTGAATATTTAAACATGACTCTGAAAACAACTGGGCTCAACCCGTTTGAGTCCTTTTCTATTAAATAACAACAAATATCGGAGAAAGTTTGTAGGTTTAAGATGAAGATAGGATCTTTTATTAAGCCTGCTAATAGATTATAAAATCAAGCTTCCTTTATACGTTGGTTTTTATCTTCTCCCGCTTCGTCTGTCGTTGGACAGTGAACCTATAAGTTACTCATTAAGCTACATAGTCAGTAGTGGAACTGATAAATCTGGCTCCTACGCTAGATTTCTGTCTGCACCAGAAATTGACCAGGTCGTCGAGATGTATAGAGTTTCTCTTGGTGATCTCCTTAGGTATAGGTATAGAGCTTCTGCTGCGCACTCCCAATAATTTTGTACACGAAACTATTGGACTTTTTCCGACACTTCTCGCATTTTCGTCCCTTTTTGGTTCTTGTGCCCATGAGTAAACCATATCCAAAAGCAAATGTGCTGGAGAATGAATGATAATGTTTTGCTTGGAAAGGAAATGCACATGAATCTGTACAAGCATGTGAAGACATACTTGAATCGACTCTTTGTATGATACTAGCTTGCCTGATGACATAAACTGCTGAAATCTGATCGCTTGAGCAACTAGAAGTCAAATGAAACTCGAAGCTTAAGCCTAATCATGACCATTTCATGGTTACCTAGTTCATACTCATGAGGCTTATTTGTGATGGGTCGTTCTTGCTCGGATATGAAGAGGCAAGGGATAGGAGAATCTTTGGATTGTTGAAACTTCTATATAATCGTATCTCAGTATGCTTTGTTTATCTCACTTGTGGCTTACTAGGAATGCCAGGTCGCACGCATTTTTGTTAGGAGGAAAGTTCTCTCTATACGCGCCGCGCAACTCCCTTCCTTTCCTTTTTGACGAGGAAAGCTATTGATGATAGCTATGAACTTTTATGGTACTGAGGAGTATTCTTCGATTTCTGGTGATTGTTGCTGAGATTGAAGTGAGCTTATGACAAAGGTGGTCTCGATTAATTGAATTTGCCAATTTATATAGAGAACTTTCTAGTAAACCCTTCCACCATATTAAACTTTTGAGTTTTGTTCTTGACTTAGCCTTCGTTCATTTATCGGAAAATGTGACTTTTTGGAAAAGGAAAATAATAACATTTTCTTGTATTCAACTAAAACCTGAAATGAACTAGAAGTATTTTCCATCATTTGATAGGAAAAAAAATTACCAAAGGAAAAAAAGAAAAGGAAAGGAATAAAAAAAGAAAAAGAAAAATAATTCAAAAATTCAAAATTTTAAATATTTGTATAAGAAGACATTTCATTAATTAAAGACTTGAGCTTGAGCATCGGAGACTTGTACATGGCCTTTGTGGACTGAAACTTGAGTATTGAGGACCTAAGCATGGCCTTTATGGACCTTGGCTTGGGTGCCGAGGAATCGAGCACAGGCATTATGGATTTGAGCCCAGCCTCAATGCACCCAAGCGCGGGTGTCGGGGCCCGGGCACGCCAAAGACCTGGTCTTGAGCACTAAGACCCAAGAACTAGTGTTAGGGTTTTTGTGCTTAAGTATAAAGTTTTCGATCTAAACGCTAATATTTAGTCATATTTTGAAAATGTTTCAGTATTTTAAAAAGAAAAAAATTATTTTTTTGAATTTAAGTATAAGTTTTCCGTTGACTCATTTTCCTAAGCGAACCGAGTCATGGAAAATGAGAAAAATGTTTTCTATGAGATGAATGGAGCCTAAACTTTCCTTTATTATAGATCCTATACATACTATCCTGTTGATTGGCTGTTGCTACCCGAGTCTAGTTTATCAACTTATAAAATGCAAGTTCACACAATACATCTCTCGAAAGAGCTGTCACCTGGTAATTGACGGTTGTATGGTTAGAACCAATTTAAATCGACCGGCTGAAGAGAAAGGCAAGGAGCATTGAATCCAAAATTCGATTATACGGGATATGTGTCAGATACGACATAATCCACTAATTAATCTAATTCATCCAAATACTATATATTCATGTATATATAAAAGTGGGTGAAGCTCGTGCGAGATTGAGACATGTGGCATGCTCACGCAAGATTTACCAAGCTATTTGCTTTGAAAGTTCTCGGGATGCTGCGCACCAAAATAAGCCTGTGGTTTTGACACCTTCTTGCGACCTATCTTAAAGTCGTGTGCGTAATCCATGGCACACATTAGCATTACCACGACCACTCACGTAGTCAATTCCGCCATCTCCTCTCACCGTATGTGTATAATACCTCGGACGTCATGCTTGAGAATACACATTGGATCTCTCCCAACATGATTCGATCTCTCAAATAAACCAATCCGCTCTTCGAGTTCCCTGAAAGACGCCCCTAGGCTATCTAGATCATTCACCTTAGTCTCCGATTTCTCAACTCGTTTCCAAGCTTCAGTGAGTCAAGTGTCGACCATGACTTCTAAGTCTTTCACAATAACTCGAGCTCTAATATCAAATGTCATGATCCAATCTATTGACTCAGTTTGAAGTCCAGGTGGGGTGTACTATCCCTCATCACGAGTAGTAGATCAACCTACTCAAGCGTCTAATGCCCTACTGCTAAGACGCATGCACAATTCTCAGGGCTGTATGTGAAAGAACAAGAATGGAAACGGGTAATGAAGAAATATTTTACTCGGTTGGTACAAGCAATTTACATCAAGGGACTATAGGGATCAGAGATTCTGAATGGTTGAACCCTC
The DNA here is from genome assembly GCA_014182885.2 of Eucalyptus caleyi. Classification (NCBI taxonomy): domain Eukaryota; kingdom Viridiplantae; phylum Streptophyta; class Magnoliopsida; order Myrtales; family Myrtaceae; genus Eucalyptus; species Eucalyptus caleyi. The sequence continues at coordinate 4,475,202 of CM024466.2, forward strand.
TAGAGAGTTTCGCAGACATTAACTTTTGTAGCATGAGCAGGTGCATCGGATGGCAGCATCTAAAAATTGTGAAAAGAAAAATAAAAAGTCCATAATACCCCTACGCTTTGTGGATGTATGCTGGATATAAGCGGCTATGGACAGTGCCCTTGGACAAGCCCGGACCAAGGCACTTACAGAGGACTTGTGCCACCCGGTCACTGACTAGGCCATGGCCGGCCCAATCTTGGCCCGACCACACTCTCTGCTTTAAAAAGAGTCTTGATTTATGCCCACTTCCTAAGGATTCACCTGGCCACTATGTTACAATTTAGAAGGATTGGAATCTTCTTCTGACTCTGTTCTTGCGGACTTCAAGCGTTTGTTGGCCTTATGCTACATTTTTTTTTTTTGTGAATTAGCGGTGTCTTTTTAGTTTCTCCCTTTCTTTTCCTGTATATTCTTGATGTACTTGAACAGTTTCCCTTCTAGTAAATTCTTTATCAAAAGGAACAGTCTAGGAGCTAATTAGGGAGAGATCTAGGGTTTGCCTTATTTGTTTTTGGGACATACAAAGGGAAAGAGGGAACACAGAGAGGTGGTGGGGAAATGAGATAAAAGTGAGAAAAAGAGGTGATTTCTAAAGCACGTATATTCTCTCAACTTCCAAATTGACTTCTATTACTTTGATGTGGCGATGTATCATGTAGGGTGACTAATGATGACTAGCTACTACAAGTGATTTTTGGTGAAAATTAACTGGAATGACTACATTGAAATTTTGTGCAAAGATTTAGAGCTAAATTGATAAAATTATAAAGTTTAAAACTGAATTGATATTTATATGATACATTTAAGACTGATCGGATAATTTTCCTGAATATCCTAGGCTATGTTTCATTTCTCTGCATAGATGTGCATGGTAGGAAAGCACCTCAATTTGGTAGTATTTTTTGCATGCCATTTCATATTTGTATGCGTTATTTAAATTAGATCATTGACGCATTATACCAAACTTATTTGGAATTTCTAAAGTTTCCGTTACTATTCACAGGTTCTTATCCCAGGACATAATACCAAAGCCGTGTTTAATGTTGTCTGAGAGGGCTCGGGTTATTTCATTTTTACTTGTTTTATTTTGCTTCCTTTCGTATTTATGCTATTTTTTTCCTTCATCATTTTAGACATTGCACGGTATAGTGCCTTATTTAAATAATTTACTTTTGGTGATGCTCCACAGATCGTCATTTCTACATCGACACTTCTATTAAATTTTAGGGAATAAAATGAACCGAGATCACATGAAAACGTTTTCCTTAAAAGAAAAGAGGTACCAATGAAATGGGGTTAGTTTAATCTAGCATGTCTGCTTTGTAGAGTAAGGCGACCAGCCGTCTTACTAGACTCTAATTGGTTTGAAATAGGTTAATGGCAACTCGTATATAATATTGATTTAATCTAAAGAACGGGAGAAAGCAAATTGTCATCAGTGGAATTTGAGGGAGTCCATATTCTGTGTAAACGTTATTTGAGCCTACTTAGTTCGACAGTTCGAAACTCAAGTAGTTACTGATGGATGTGCAAGTAAAATTAAGATATGATCAATTTGACGATAAAAGTCAACCTAACACAAAGCAATAATCATCATTCATACACGATGAGATACTTTACTCCTACCAAGCAAATAAAAGCAACATATTCATACACATATTCACATATCAAAAGCTGTTTTGATTACATGCCCATCCTAGTCCTGGGCTACTTATTTTTGTTTCCATATATATAGTCAATCAAAAGGCTGGGGTAGCCTAACTCCTCTACCGAGCTGCTCCCAAAAGTGGCCCCCATACTATGTGCATTCCCCATCTTGAACCTTGATTTGTCCATCACACACTTGAAATGGTGGGAACAACATGAGTGAGTTGATGACTCAGTAAATAGAAATCCCTAATTCTCCTATAGGAGGACATCTCGCCGTCGATCGTCGGATACAAGGTCACCACCCACTTGTTGATGGCAAATCAATAGCAAGGTTCGTGCCTTGCCTTGCTTATGCATATGAGAGTCTCAACCGTCTATGTACTTTCAAAAAATCAAAGACAAGGAGTTACTGCATATGAACAAGCTTTCCAAAGATCCGTGGTTGATGATCATTTCGGTCATAAAAAGGGATGCTCACATCTCATGAAACTCATTCAAGCAATAAGTGACCCACTTCAAACATATGCTCAAGTTGATGCAAGGACTTAACAATACATATCAAATAAACCCAGCTTTTGCAAGCATCACACATGTATTAGTCATGAACCACACGTGGACATTCACTTTTCCTTTTCCTGTATCATATTAGTTGAACTTAATCGACTCTTTTGGTAACAACCGAGCATCGGTCCCCCCCTTGGCAACTGGTATCGTCGCGATCTCATTATCAGGACAGCATCCAGGGTGACTCTCAGGCATCGGTCTCACTTGGGCCAGCATCATCCATGATCTCAATATTAGGACGGCATCCGGGGCTTTACCCCAGGCAACGACCCAGCATCCCCCAACGTCAGCATATAGGTCCATTGTGTGTCATGCATTCAAGCATCAACCGATTCATGTCATGTTTAAACTCTTAACCGAATAAAAGGCTTGAAGGCGTGCCATGCAAGGTGAACTAATGGACGACTCTTGTGTTTTATTAAATCAAACTCATGCCGGATGCAATTCAAGCTTGTAACCTTGACTTGGAATCATTCGCTTAGGCTTTAGCATTGTCCATAGTCACCGAGACCTTTCCTCGACATCCGAGTGTGCTTGACACTCATGCAGGATCATGAACTTACTTAATGCAACAATAAGCAAGAAACACAACAATCATAACAATACAAAGCCAACATAAGCAAACGATGACATGATCCTAAAATCGATAAGCGTTGCACATCGCCCTATCGAAGAGTTGGAAAAATCTACTTACGTTCGATGAACCTCGAGCTAAGACACTAACTACAAAGGAAGAGTGGCTTACTTTGGAGGACGAGAGGGAGAGACGTGAGGTGGAGGGCGTTCAAGGAGATGGAGGGTGGAGAAAATGGGAGCAAAGTGAGGAAAATGAAGAGAGCTTCTCATATTTATAGCCCTTGGAGCCATCATTACCATGCCAAACGGTCCATTCTAATGTTTCCAAGTGTCCCGCCTAAATTCCTTGGGTGGCAAGGCTATGGGTCCAATAATTGAAGCCTAAATGATAAGTTGGAAGGCTAAAAGGCCTTACTTGGCAACCTAAGCTCATAGGCGTCATTGATAATAGACCCGCTTTTCACTTTTCCATTGGTCCACCTGTTTGCTTATCCTCCAAGGCTCACTCTAGGCTCATTATTGCCTATGGCGCCTAAGGGATACATAAGCCCCTTTAATGCCTAATGTATTTTTCTAATTGGTTGGTGCTTACCTTAATCACCAAGGCTACAATCTAGGGCCATTATAACCTAAGATTCACCTAAGATTCTAGGGGACACCTAAGTAGGTTAATCACCTCACTCATTAATTGCCAAGATTTCATGCAATTATTAGGCTTAGATGTGTTCATACTAGTCAACTTGCTCTCCAAGTTTCTTCTCTTTAATACACTAAGGTCCAAAAGCATTTAATGCATTCTTATCTTCAAGCTAAGAAGTTTCTAGATTAACTTGCTCCTCAAGTTAGGCATGCAGCCCCCTTCCCGTCAAAGTTGGGCGGTTCTCACATCCTAAGGCAAAAACAGTTTTGAACAACTTTCGAAATCAGTACCATTACCTTATCAAACGGATTCGAAAAATTATAATATTTTAATATGTTATAAATAAGACCTTAGAAAACATTTTTATGAAGCAATCCAAGCCAAATTCGTTATGTGGAAAGAGGAGCAAATCAGTGAACATAACCCAAAAATTCATCCATCGAACAGATTCAATGGTCAGAGAGAGAGAGAGAGACTCCTTTTGAAATCCAAATCTTCACAAAACCCTTTGAAATTGTAATATGTTATAGATATGGATGTCCTTTAAAACTTTTGTGATGGAATCATGTCCAAATTTGAAAGGGAAGATTTTATAAAAATTCGAGAAAGCAACTTGGTTACGTCTTCACTATACTAGGCAGGTTCTGTACGGTAATTGATTGGGCCTTCGTATCAATCATTTTATCTCAGAAAAATATGAAATTTAAGTATGTTATAGAATAAGATATTTTGAACAACTTTCATAGAGGAAGCTTCTCCAAATTCATAACAAAAAAGCTCTGAAAAATTGACAAACAACAAAGGTCCAGAAATTTCGAAAATTAAATGAGGTAAATTCTAGTTGAAAAGAGGAGTGTTCTCCCTTGGCCTTCTCCTCTCTCTCTCTCTCTCTCTCTCTCTCTCTCTCTCTACATGTGGCTTCTTTGTAGGTTTCAAAGTCTACCATTCACACTTAGATCCTAGGATATTAAGGGCATAGGCTAAAAGGGATACCTTTCTTCTCACTTTATTTAATACGTTCACACTTGTTCACACTTGTCCACACTTGTTTACACTTATCTTATAGGAAGGTTTGACTAACGTAAGGCCCACCTTGCTTAGCCTCCTAGTTGGGACCAAAAGAAAGGTCGAAATCAAGGATGTTACAATGGATATTGTAGTTTCATTCATGCATGAGATACTTTTCTCCTGCCATTTAATGCACTAGATACCTTACTTACATTCATTCATGGAATGGATGGATGTGCAAGTAATTGAGAAAGGACCGATTCGACAATAAAACATAAACTTGACACAAAGCAATAAGCATCATCCATGCATTAATCTTCATTTAAAGCATGAGATACCTTGCATGTATTTATTTGTGAAATAGATGGATGTGTAGTAGAGTTGATAAAAGACTGATTCAATGATAAAGCATAAACCCAATGCAAAGTAATATGCATCGTCCATAAATGAGATACTTTTCTTCTGACGTTTAATGCATGAGATTCCTTGCTTATATTTGTTCATTGAATTTATTGATTCTTTTATCACTTTGGACTTTTTAATAGATATCGTCTACAAACAAACAAGCAAGGAACTATCACAACATGTATATTCTTGATTTTAACATTTAAATGGTATTGTGCAGAATTATTTAGTTCTTTAACTGGATTAATATATTTTGGATTGATGTAAAATTAATGGATCCGTTGAAGAGAGTAACCTATATATAGCAATAAATATGAAGCATCTAACTCATTGAGTTTTTTGTACTCACAAGGATGAGGGGAGACAACTACTATGATTGCCTCCCTTGAATGTAAACCAATCATAATCATAAGTTTGGCCCGTCAAGTTCTCAATTTTAAGTTGGTTTGAGAGGATCTTATTTTGTTGATACGAAAGATAACCTACTTATTATATACAAGCACATTCATATGACTTGTTAGATATATTCTTGTTCATCAATAATGCCAAGTGTCGTGTTAGATGTGGTATCACCTATCATAAATATTGTAATTTCATTCATGCATGAGATAGTTTTCTTCTACCATTTAATACACGAGATACCTTACTTACATTCATTTGTGGAAATGGATGGATGTGCAAATAATTGAGAAAGGAGATTCAATGATAAAACATAAACCTGACGCAAAGCAATAAGCATCATCCATGCATGAGTCTTCCATTTAAAGCATGAGATACCTTGCTTGTGATTATTCTTGGAACGGATGGATGTGTAGTTGAGTTGACAAAAAACTGATTCAATGATAAAGCATCAACCCAGTGCAAAGCCATAAGCATTGCCTATAAATGAGATACTTTTCTTCTAACGTTTAATGCATGATATTCCTTGCTATGTTTGTTCGCTGAATGAATCGATTCTTTTGTCACTTTGGATTTATTTATTTATTTATTTTTTAATTTTTTTTATAGATATCATCTTCAGACAAACAAGCAAGGAACTATCGCAACATGTGTATTCTTGATTTTAATGTTCATATAGTATTTTGCAGAATTATTGAGTTCTTTAATTGGGCTAATCTATATTGGATTGATGTAAAATTACTAGATATGTTGAAGAGAATAACCTATATATAGCAATAAATTTGAAGCATCTGACTAGTTCAAATTCATCCAGAATGGTTTTAAATTAAAGAAAAAAAGGAAATGACAAAAATGAACATGAAGTGGGTTAAAGTTGAAGAAAAAGAGTCAGGCTAAGGATTGTACCACGGCTTTGTTGGATGGCCAATTTTAGACGCTAACTCTTTAACATCACTTGAAAAGGACAGATAATTGTTAGTGTATTAATTGAATTTAAACACATTAATCTTTTTATACACATATAATGAATGTATCCTTTGCTAGTTAATCATTTCAATTTGTAAACGACACGCTTAGATACAGTCAATTCAATGAGTTGGCATATGACCCGTGTCAACTTGATTTGGCTAGATGTATTTAGACATAAATGTATCGTGTTGTGCAATTTGTTCAACAAAAGTGTTGTGTTTGGTTTTCAAAGACATGATTCGTTTAATAAATGAGTGGAATATATGAGAATGATGCAAACAAAAACATATTGGAAAGTAGACCGCATAAGAATTATGCAGAGAAATGATGTCGAAATGCATTCGACGCAACTACTGATGCAAAAGAAATTCACATGCAGATGAAATAAATTTGAAAACTAGACGTGATGGAGGAGACAATGAGAGGGCCCCGTGCAAGCACAGTAGCTTCCTCCGGATCAAAGTTTGAGTGCTCAGTGAGAAAAGCGACAGCTAAACTATTCTTTTTAGTTTTCGTTTTGGTGGTGGGAGGCTTTGATTGCCAAATCCATCAGCGCCATGGACAAAATCCGCAAGCATCTTACATTAGAAGAAGCAATGATGAAATCAAACAACTAATGATGAGACCAATGCATCTTAGTCGTTGAGTTATGCGGACCTCATGTGAAATCTATGTAATTTGACGGCTGAGATTGATTAGGTTCATGTGCTCCCAATTTATGCAGGTATTGCTCCATCATGACTCGCAAGCTCTAGTAAAAAACATTCAAAAAGAAGAAGAAAAAAAGGCAACTCATGAGTTATGTGCAAGTTAAGAACATATCGTGGGAATCCTAATGAAAATAAGACAAAAAAGAGGAACATCACCAAGCCCAAGTTAAAAAGACTAAAAAAAAAAAAAAAAAAAAAAACATACCTTAACTTTAGCCCAATTACCACTTATATATTTCTACTTTTGAAAATACCAAATTCACGCCTGAGTTTTAACTTTAGAGGCCACTTTATAAATTTACATCAATTATCCTAGAGCCTTGGCTTACAAAGATTTCATTTTTCTTTTTTTCTTTTTTAAAATATGTCCATCCTTAAATCCTTAACTTCTTACACCCACCCAAAACACTCAAAACCAATCATAAACCAAATCAATAGTAGGTTTTAGTAGTTTACCCTAGAGAAAAGGACCCACTCTATGATCAATATAAGATTGGTTTACAAAATTGAATAAGAAATGATACATTCATTTAAAAAAGAATCGATGTTGCAAGCTTTGACTAGATAGTTCCATTGAGTATTAGATAAAGATGTATCACATTGTTCAAAAAACAGTTTTACAAATTAGTTTTATATTCTAGCATTAATAAAAAGAAGATATAATCCCAAAATGTAATCTTGAACTCTGAGTTAATGTTCAATTCGGTTCATAAACCTTGACTTCGGTCAAATTGATACTAGTGCTCTTTGATTTGAATCAATTTGATTTTTCTATATGGTTCTGTAAACGGGGAATTAACTCTTTATTAAATTTATGACTAATCTGCTTATATAAAATCAACCCAATCTTCAGCGAATATATATGGTTTTGTCAAATAACATGAAATTCCGATTATGTAGCTCAAGATATTGTTACAAGTCCATGCGAACCGCCTTATGCATGTGTATTAATTGAATAGCGTTGTATAAGACTCCACCTATTAAAGGGGAGCACAAATCATAAGTTTAAGTGTAGTGAGCAACACTATAATTAGCATATGACTTCATTGAATCTTAATTAAACATGTAACTATTTTCAGCTAATTGTTGGATGTCATATGAATTTGTTAATTCTCGATTTAAATGTTTATCTAGTATTTTGCAGAACTATTGAGTTCTTTGGCTAGGTCGATCTATCTTAAATTGATGTAAAATCACTAGATATATCAAAGAGAGTAACCTACATATGATTATGAATTTGAACCTTCTTCTTTGTCAAGTTTTTCATTCTCAAAAGTTTGAGGAGAGACAACTAGCATATTTACCTCATCTAAACTTAACTCATACATAATTACACATTTGACCTGTTATGTTCTCAATTTTAAGTTGATTTGGGAGGATTTTATTTTCCTCGTACGGAGGACAACCTACTTATCCTCCATAAGCACACTATGACTTGCTGGATAGAATCATATTCATTAATAATATCAAGTGTCTTGTTTGATGTGGTATCACCAAACATTTCACCAAACTAATCATGGACACTAAAGTTTTATAAGTTGAAACTCTGTTAGTCATAGAGGGATTTGCAAGTAGAATTGAGATAGGACCGATTTGATGATAAAACATCAACGTGACACAAAGCATTTAACATCATCCACCTACAAGATACTTCTCTTCTACCATTTGATGCATGAGATACCTTGCTTCTATTCATTTTGCAAAATAATTAATTCACGATTCTTGTAACTTCTTGGCTTTTTGAATTGACATTGTCTTCTAACAAACAAACAAGAATCATCTCAACATGTATGTACATGTTTCTCATATTCACCCAAATTTTATTAGAGGGAAGCTTGAAAAATTCAAACTAAGCAAAAACATGGCATTAAGCTCCATTTGGGATATGTGGAACAAATGGCAAATCCAAGGCTTTGTCATACTGAGCCTCTCGCTTCAGATCTTTCTCATTCTATTTGCACCCTTTAGGAAGAAAATAGAGAATCACCTCCTTGATTTTTTCTTGTGGTTATCCTATTTGATGGCTGACTGGGTAGCCGCATTTGGGATCGGGCTCATCTCTCACAATCAAGGCAATTCGTCAACTCGTGCGGCTGAAATAGATGGAGCACTTCAAGCACTTTGGGCCTCATTTCTCTTGTTACATCTTGGCGGTCCAGACACCATCATTGCCTTCTCCCTGGAGGATAGTTCGCTTTGGCAACGGCACCTACTCAATCTTGTCTTCCAAGTTTGTGCTGCCATGTATGTCTTTGTGCAGATATTTCCCATTAACAACTCGCTGATGATCCCAACGATACTAGTTTTTCTTGCCGGGGTCATCAAAAGTGTGGAGAGGACCCTGGCGCTTTATTTCTCAAGCCTCCCAAGGATCAATGAACAAATGCACCCATGGAGAAACCCATATAAGAGCAGTGAGGTACATCAAATTAAAGAGATGGTTGGAGAACTCAAGAAAGAAGGGAATAAATATTCCAATGGAAAAGAAGCATACCTTGTCGAGAGCATTGTGGTGAAACATGCTTACAAATTCTTTTACATCAGTAAGGTCTTCCTAGGAGATTTCATCCTCTTATACAAGCAACGCAAAGTGAGCCGCAAATATTTCCATGAAGTTTTTGCAATGGATGCCTTCAGGGTGATATCAATTGAACTCCAATTAATGTACGAGATGCTCTACACAAAAGCATTGGTAATAAGATCCAAGTGGAGCTACATTTTCCGCTTTATAGCCTTCACAAACATTGTGATGGCTTTCGTCATGTTCGATCACTTGAAGAAACATCGGCTCTCCAAACGTGATGTGGAAATTACTTATTCTCTTCTTTTTGGAGGGATTGTTCTTGATGTGATAGCTTTGTTCATGCTCATTTCATCCGATTGGACAATTGCAAGTATCTTGTGGTGGGATCCACAATCATATAAACTAAATTCAGTTTTTCACAAGTTAGTATCTGCCATGGATCACCTAAGGACGCCCCGATTCGCCTCATGTGAAGCAGAGTCTAATGCCAGTATTGCTTGTGAAGTCTTAGATACACCATTAATATTTCGAAGATGGTCAGAATCGCTTTCTGCTTGCAATCTCTTATCCATAAGCTTTAAAGAGAGTCCGAAAAAGATTTATAAGCGCAATCGGGGCCGGGGCATCATCGCTTTATCTAAAATCTGCAGTTTCCCATTGAAGATCATCGATTTAGTTCTTCTAGTGAGAGAGGCAATAGCTGAAGCATGTGCTCTTGAGAATATAGGTATTAAGATTTCTAATACGAGGTTCGTGTCCAAGAATCCCTTTGTTAAGGAGCTATGGGTCTTTATTTTTGATGAGCTGAAACGTAAATCCATGAAATTGGATGATGATCTGGAAGAGGTGAAGCGGATGATTGAGGCTAGAGGTGATATGTTTCTGAGAAGACTAGAAGGGGTTGATCATAGCAATCTTTTAGCGTATATCACCAACCTTAATTACGATGACAATATTATAATATGGCATGTTGCTACTGAAATATATTACAGCAAAGAGAAACAATTTGTGAGAGATGACAAAAGGGAAATCAGCAAGATTCTCTCCGATTACATGTTGTATATTTTACTCAATCAGTCTAAGCTGATGTCCGTTGTGGTAGGCATTGCCCAAACTACATCACTGGAGACGATAGAAAAGATTTATGTTCGCCAGGCAAGCAGTTTAGAGACGCTACGCATGCAATTGTTTGAGGATTACGACTTCGGAGATTCGCCGCTCGGAGCAGGGATCAGATTGGCAAAAGCATTGGAAAGGCTTGGGGAAAGGAAGTGGGAGGTGATGAGCGGAGTGTGGGTTGAGATGCTGTCATATGCAGCAATTCACATTAAGGGAGAAGCACACGTGCGGATGCTGAGCAAAGGTGGAGAGCTTCTTACCTTTGTTTGGCTGTTGATGGCTCATTTCAGTTTTTTATACAAACCTGCATGGGGCATATGTTTTGGACGCCGGAAGTGGTATGTTCGCGCCGTAAGCGAACTATATAATGTTTGATGTTATCATGAGATGCCGAGTAGTGAATAATCATCTAAACGGCAAGCCTTCTGCAGTGAGTTTACGATCCGTCGTGACACCAACAATCCAATCAATTTGCATTTCTCGTCTGATTATGTGTAAAATAATGTAGATTTTTGTTGTATTTTGTGATGGAAGCAATATTTCGATTGCTATGGAATAATTAAAACAAGATTCAGGACTCCGTGCGATTTTATATCTGTGATCTATGTTTGCATGTAATCCCTGTGCGAATAAAATAATAGATGGCATGTGAGAATGCAGTAGATGTTGCACGATGGATGATGATTGCGTAGAGATGTTAAAGCACGAGCAAAGAAGCGGTGTCGGATGAGAACAAGATGGAAAACGTACATAACTAGATTCATTGATTTCTATTCGACGACCAGTTTTTTATATTCCTATGAACCTAAAGAAGCCGCTCGATTCACCATGGTAGAGCGTAAACTATCGGAAAGGATCAATTCAACACAAAGTTATGTATTTAAAGTTGCGAAACTTATGTAGTTAAAGTCAAAAATTGAGAGAATATTTTTGTTGGCCCTTGACTCCTCGCCACATCACGCTTTACTTCACACGTCATTGTTCATGGTACTAATGCAACAACAAGCTTTAGCTTATTTATCATCCCCGAACTGTTATCTCATATTGCACAAACAATTAGAATAATAAACTCAAGGACATCTATTTGATTTTAATTATTATAAGAAAAAAGTAAAGACAATAATATCAAATCTAATTTATAAGTAGGTTAATTATAATTTGCACAGAACTTACTACATTGAATGAATAAATTTCACTTAGCATAACTAAATTTCACTGGAGTTAAGATAAAAACAATTATTAAACAATGTAAAATATGTATCAAGGAAATCACAGGGCTTAGGTGAAGGGACTAACATAGCAGAGGCCCTGATGGGTGGTGTGGCGACGCCCGGAGCGGCAACGGGCGGTGGCCGTCAGCAAAGGTAGTTTGTTCACATAGCCGTCTGTCCGACGCGCTCGTTTTAGTGAAGAGGCAAAGTGGCAAAGTGAAGGAGAAAGGGGTTCGATCATCCAAATTACATCTTTCCTTTTTCGTTAAGTTAGATAAGCTCCAGGTAGCATCCCACACAGGCCTATACCCAAGACAGTCCCAGAGAAATTTGCCAAGCATTTAAGAAGACGATAAGGAGAAGGATTCATTTCAGGCGACATGCCAAATTATAACAGTCGATTCAGACTCAGAAATGGGACAACCTTATCGCGAGAAGCACACGGTCACTTCAACATGATACAAGAAAAACAAACTAGACTTTTATGGAATTTCTGAATCCACCCTTGGCAACCGGCATTTTGATTCCTGAGCTAATCATCTGGCACTGTGACCATCGAACAAAGCCTTCATCGGTTTATGATGAGCATCACCCGATTCATTCGATCAATTACCTGGCGCCATCTCAAGTCAGGACCCCATGAGTCGATCCAGGACTAATTTCACAACAGAGGGAGCATCAACAGTCACCGCCACCTTCACTGTCGATTTGTCGGACCATTCCATGTGTTTGCCGAACCTATCCGACAAAGTGGGTATAGCTGGGTGGTTAGAACAAGCATACTCAAGTGAAGGAACTTCTACAAGCATAACATATGAGAAGGGCAATCCAACCTCCTACAGTTTAAATTAGAAACACTACCTATCCTCGATACTTCTATTCTTTGTTATTCAGCAACAATGGAAGAGGAAAAAAATAATATAATATTCTGTTCCTTGAAGGGTACTTGAGACGCAAATCTGGTTGGTCAATAATAGGGGCAACAAGAAGAATAATAAGGCTAAGACCGGAACCAGAACACTACCAAATTTGACAAATGGTGCTGTTGTTTCCATTGGTTGCATCTTTTCAAAATCGAAACTTCTAGGAACTAACTCTTTATTTTTCCAGACTTTAAGCAGATTTCAAATCCAGCAATGTGCCCTTCACAATATGTTAATTAGATCCTGGACTTTTTATTAGGTTTAACTAATATCAAACAGCCTTGCTCCATGACATGATGCCCCTCGAATTTTCTACAAAAAAACATTTTAATGATGAATTGCATTTCGTGTTTCTGACATATAAGTAACATCGTTCAGGGGCATTTTGGTTACAGTACGAGAGGGCAAATTAGTCAATTTATCGATTCAAGGGCTGTTTTGGTCATTTTCTTAAGTTTATGGGCGGTCTTTTATGAAGATTGATTGATAGGATTTGCAAGAGTCTGTACGAAGCTTAAACATTATTCAGCCTAGGCTAGGATTTTCAATAATGAAATCTGTAGATATGGGCATCAATCTCATAATATTAAAGTCGGATTGAATAGAAAAAAATTGCAGGCATACCATTTCTACGTGTAGTACTCACTCTAGATAGACAATTTCTTTCTTTCCTTTTTTTTTTTCTTCCCCGTTCAGTGACTTTAAATAGAATTTTCATCCACGTAACCCAGCTACTAAGGGTGGTTTTAGAATTACTTCCATAAAAACTCCAAAAAGTGACGAGGAACAAAGAAAGAAAGCACCACCGGCCACGGTGGCTCCATTGGATAAGGCTCTGTTGATCCTCAACGAAGAGGTGAAGGGTTCAAAACTCAGGAGAGGCGCTAGGTGTATTAAGTATAACTCAGGGGTGGTGGGTCCTCCTGCTTAAGTGTCACATGGGGGTTTATGGCACGGCTGTCGGCTGCAAGCCGGTTCCTCCAGTATCAAAAAAAAAAAAAAAGGACATTGAAATCTCTGCTTTTCACAGGTATAGAGAATTTACTTCATCCTTTGTTTCGTTTATCTAAAATGATCTCAAGGTAAGGTACGGGAAGAAAATGACTTTTCTTAATATCATAAAATATTTCAAATTATATCGGTTGCGATGTAAATATCTCAATTCTTTTTTTTTTTTTTTTGTATCATAAAAATCTTAAACTTGTCTATTGTGACGTAAATACGGTCAACTTTGTTTTTGTCACAAAAAAAAAAAAAACTATAACTTATACATGTGTAACATATCTATTTTCTATTTTAATTTCATCTGGTGTATATTTGTTACACTTGTATAAATTCAAAGTTTTTTTTTATGACAAAACCAAAGTTTAGAGTATTTGTCACAATGGACAAATTTATAATTTTTATCAACACAAATAGAAGTTCGGGATATTTGTGTCACAATTGGCATAATTTGAGGTTTTTTGTGGTATTAACTGCATGGTCATTATCTTACCACTCTTGCAATTTAAGAATTTTTAATATTAAACATCTGATATCTACAAAAACATACTAGAATGTCGCCAATTTTCCAGCATCTTTCGGAGCTTGAAACGCCTATTCGATTTCAGATTTTGGAACGAAAGTAGTAAATGCTGTGAAGTACAGTCGAATAAACCTTTAATTTTTCATGTTCTATAATTTTATTTTCTATGATCAGTGAATTTCGAATAAAGAGCCAAGGGCTGCGCGTCAATTATAGGACCCCAATCACGTAATTTTCATAAATATTTAACGTGACTCACGAATCACGTAATTTCGTGCAAGTTAAGGGTACTGCCTGGGGACCGTGAAAGAAAAAGGAGAAAGGAAAGAACATAAATGGGTCTACTTTAAAAGGAAAAGACAGAAAAAAAACAAAAAGGAAGTGGGTCCAAATTAAAGAAAAAGAGTCAGGTTTAGGATCGAAGCATCACTCTGTGGGGTGGCTAATTTTTTACACAACTCGGTAACATGACGTGAAAAGGAAGCATGATTGTGATTGAGTTTTGACGATTAATGTTTTTTTACATAAATTATAACTTGTCCTTTACTAATTAACCTCTTTAATCTAATTACAACATGTTTAGAAACAATTAGTTAAATATTATATGTCGACGTGATTTGATTAGATACATTTAGACATACTACTGCACATTTAAACATCCTTTCATTAGGGTTTATCTCTTAAAAATATCGTGCTGCGCAACTCATTTCACAAAGGTGTCGTGTTTGGCTTTTAAAGACATAACACGATCAATAAACAAGTCGAATATGTATGAATGATGCAGACTAGCTAATATAAAAAGTATATTCCTAAGAGTTACGCAGTGAAATGATGTTGAATGTGTAGAAGAGTTTGAAGCAAATGGTCATGCAAAAGAAATTCGCATGCGGATGAAATCAATTTGAAAACCAAACTTGATGGAGAAGATATTTAGCGAGCCCAATGCAATCCCATGAACTTCGAGGGGAAAAGGTTTGCTTGCTCAACGAGAAAAGTGGCTGCTAAGGGAGTGCATGACAAACCAGAATTTCTGTTCCAGAAATAATTTTTCTATTCCAAACCTGTTTCTGGAATAGAAATCCGTTTGATAAACCTATTTCGTTTTTCTATTTCTGGAATAGATTTCTGTTCCAAAAATAGATTTTGATTAGAAATCAGAAATATAAATTTTTACTTCTCTATTTCTGAAACAAAAATCAAAAATAATTTTTCCATGAAATTTTCTACTAAGATGAATATGCTTAGAAAAGTATTGCCAATAAGATGGCAAGAGATCATAATATGCCGGAGATTCCATGAGATCGTATTTTCAAATTTTGTAATGTATTTCTATTATTTTGTATTTAGGGATTTCCAATCTTTGCTTTTGTAATGTGATACTGTATTTGATGATTCCTATCTCAATTCTTGTAATGTAATATTTTACTTGAGGATTTCCCTTATTTGTAATGGTCCTTTATGACAAGCTCTATTACACTTCGTAAAATTCGCCGATTTTGTAAAATTTGCCACAAATTGCCCAATACACTTCTTTGTGTTTCTTTCTAAAATGATTGCTCGATATCATAAACCGTGGCGGTGATCGACATGACATATTAGCATGAAGGGGATTAGAATTTGGTTGCCCACCTTCATTCTACTAGAGTTTTGGAAACCTTCTATCATGCTCAAAAGTAATGCATATTGATTTCTTTTTTCTATTGTATGGAGACTATTGATAAGTATATTGTTTGACCGTAATTGCCTATCTAAGTGGATGCTAAAGAATTTTGTGTGAAAATTTAGAAAATTTGATATAACAACTCCTACTTTGTATTTTTTTTTTCAAAAAAAGGAGACTTTACTAAAAAAAAAAAAAAACTCTTATTTTGTATTTGGGTCAATGGGTTCATAAGCATATGAAATTTATAAGAATGGACATCTCATTTGCTCCAAAAAAAGAAAATTTTGTTTTAAGAAATAAAAATTTTATATTGTTATCAAAAGAATTTCTATTTCTAAAACATAAATTTTGTATCGTTATCAAACATATTTTTTTGCTCAGAAACTCGTCTAGAAATAGAAATAGAAAAATATATTTCTGTTCCAGAAACTATTTCTGAAACAGAATGGTTGTTATGCGCGCCCTAATTGTTATTTTGGTTTTCCAAATACGGAGGATAACCTACTTATCCTATATTCACTCTCATTTGACTCGTTAAATAGAATCTTATATTATAAAAAATATACGTGTCTAGTTAGATGTGGTATCATCAAATATTTCCCAAAGTTAATCATGGATAATGAAGTTTCGTAGTTCAAAATTCAGATAGTTACATACCAAAGTGCAAGTAGAATTGAGACAGGACTAATTTGACAATAAAATGTCAATCCAATAGAAAGCAATAAGCATTGTCCATAGATGGGATACTTTTTCTTTTCTTGCCATTTAATGTACAAGATCCCTCACTTTCTTGGGTTCTTGAATAGATTCCATCTTCCGACAAACAAGAAAGGAACTATCTCAGCATGTATATATACATTCCCCTTTATCCCTCCTATAAATTTGTTGTACCCAAAATTATATTAGAGAGGAGAGATAAAATCCAAACTAAGCAAAACATGGCATTTGGCTCCATTTCAGCTCTTTGAAAAAAGTGGAATATCCGAGGTTTCATCATACTAAGTCTCTCGCTTAACGTATTTCTCATTTTATTTGCACCAATTAGGAAAAAAAAAATGAACAATCGCATCGTTTTCCTCTTGTGGTTAGCCTATTAGTTGGCTGATTGGGTAGCTGCATTTGGGATTGGGCTCACCTCTCACAACCAATTTAATCCGTTTGCTATCGCAACTGAAGTAGATGGAGCACTTCAAGCATTTTGGGCCTCATTTCTCTTGCTACATCTTGGTGATCCAGACACCATCACCGCCTTCTCTCTAGAGAATAGCTCGCTTTGGTGATGACATATGCTCACTCTCATATTCCAAGTTGGTGCCGCTATCTATGTGTTTGTGCAAATATTTCCCATCAACAAGTCAGAGTGATCCCCACGATATTGGTGTTTCTTGTTGGGGTCACAAAAAATGTAGAGGGGACGAGCCTCCCAAGGCTTAGGGAGTCAATGCTCTCGGGTGTCCGGGGGCTTGGAAAAACGATATTCTCACATGACAAGTCTTCTCATGGTGCAGATGACAAATTAATTGAAGAACTCAATGCTCTAGGGGATGGATACTCTAATGGAGAAGAAGCAAAGCTTGCTGAGAGCACTGTGGTGAAGCATACTTACTATATTTTCAAATCTTTAGGGTCTTCATTGAGAACCTTATATTTAGACGTGAGGAACACAAAATGAGCTGAGAGTATTTCTGCAAAGTTTTTGTAATAGATGCATTAAGGGTGATATTTGTTGAACTTGATTTCATGTACAAGGTGCTCTACACAAAAGCTTTGGCAATACATTCCAGGTGGACCTACATTTTCCACTTCATAGACTTCAGTAGCATTGTGTTGGCTTTCATTTTATTCAATTGCTTGCAAAAGGATGGGCTCTCGAACTTGACGTTGAAATTACTTATTCCTTCTTTTAGGAGGAATTGCTCTTGACGTGATATCTCTATTCATGCTTGTTTTCTCAGATTGGACTATTGTTGGAATCAAGTGGTATAACATAGGATCATCTAAACTAGATTCATTTCTCCGCAAGTTGGCATCTGCCACGGATGAGCTGAGGAAGCCCCGCTTCATTGTAGGTGAAGTAGAACATAATAGCAATGTTACTTACATGGTCATAGATACACCATTAATATTTCGAAGGCGGTCAGAATCCATCTCTACTTGCAACCTTTGTTTTGAGATTTTGAAGGAGAGTCCGAGAAAATGTATAAGCGTGATCATCCACTGGGGCATCACCACTTCTTCTACCATCTACGATTTTCCATTATGTGTGGCTAAAAAGATCATCTCTCACTGCAAGAAGCTAGTGAGAAAATTGTAAGAGGTTGTGGTCGAAAGGAAAGACTAATGATTGTGAATACGAAGCACCTATCAAAGAATCCCTTTATTAAGAAACTATGGATTTATATCTTTAAGGAGGTCAAACGCAAATCCAAGAATGCAATGTTGGAAATTAATTTAGAGAAGACACACTGTTTGTTGTAATTAGTACATCAATGCAAAGAAGATGATAACAACTTTATAATATTCTTCCTTTTACAAATCTTGGGGAAGAAAATAATATATCATTGAAAAATAACATAAAATTGGAGGTGAGGTTGGATAACCGAATCTCCTTAAGGCGATTAGTTCCTGCCAATGGTGCTTCACAGCTTCACGAACTATGCCTCCCAAGATACAACACCTCAAACATGTTTGGATTAGCATTATGCAAACAAGGCTCGTCGAATCGTTCAATTGAACCAGCACACCCAGAAAAATCAAAAGAGTAGAATAGGACATCAAAGCTCTTTTTGGAATCGAATCGGGAAAACCAAAAACCTTTTTAATGAAGCTCTATGTTCCTATCTATTTATAGAGATTTTTAGTTCATGTACAAAAAGAGATTCATGAATTAAATAAACCCATGTATCCACGAAATTCATGAATCAAGAGATATGCGAATCCAAAAGATTCATGAATCCAAAGACACATGAATTCAAGAGATTCGTGAACTTAATAAATACATGAACTAAAAGATACATGAATCTAGGTAATTCATGAATTTAATAGATACGTGAATAGAAAAGTTTAAGAAATTCATGAATCCAAAGGAGATACGTGAACAGAAAATACGTATCTTAATTTATTGGCTTTCGTTGATCCATTAACCATAATTACAACAATCCCCCACATTAATGGATCAACAAAATATTTTTGACTCGAAGGAATCTGAGCATGCCTGTTGAAATACACCGCATCAAGATAGGTAGCTTTCGCTTTGAACCTTCTTTAGTGAAAGCCTATCGGACTTACTTAACTAGTCGATGGACTAAGGCTTGAATTGCCAGTTGTTTGTGTAAGCCTAGACAATAAACCTCACACAGAGTATTTCCAATTCAAGATTGATTCTCGGTTGCGTTCATTCTTTCGGTTGATTCTTGGTTGTGTTCATTCTTTCGGCCCTAAACCTCTTGGGATTCATGTGTGCTTTAGAAAATCTAGCTTTTAAAGATTTTCATAGAGTTGGCTAGCTCCACGCATATAGGTGCATTCCTATTAAAGATATCCTACCATATCTTACTTAGATGTTATATTCCAAGTTATATGAATCATTAAACGCATAGCGTACCCTTAATAACGCTGTAGGAAAGCACTGTTGCATCATAGGAATGTGAGACAATACTTACATTAGAATTTCCAAAATTTGCGTTGTCCTATTGAACCTAGACCATGAGATCTCCAATCGCATAGGTTAGGTTTCCACCCTGGAATCTCTTTATTGTGTTAAGGCTCTTAAACCCATTCCCTTGATGCGCAGTTTATTTGCTCTTTTAACACATATTTGTCAATGGATCCGCAATATTTTCCTTTGATTTTACAAAGTCTTAAAAAAGATTCTATTTGAGAGTAACTGCCTTACGGTATTGTGTCTACGATGAATGTGTCTAGACTTATCGTTATAAATCACATTATGCACCCCCACACTTTTAGAAAATTATAGGATGACAATTTTCTATTCCATAACTCGTATGGAGTTTTACCTGGCCTTTTGTGGGGTATTTTATTAAGAATAAAATTTGCAGTTAAAATTGCCTCCCCCCACAAGTTCTGAGGTAAACCTGAACTCAAAAGTATGGCGTTGACCATCTCCTTTAGTGTTCTATTCAATCGTTCAGCAACTCCACTTTGTTGTGGAGTATAAGTGCAATCGTTTGAAGAATTATTCCAAAACTAGCACAAAACTCTTTGAAATTGATTGAACTGTATTCTTCTCCTCCATCAGACCTAAACACTTTGATTCGTTTATCAAGTTGGTTTTCAACTTCATTTTTATACTTGACAAACATGCTCATGGTCTCATCTTTGCTAGTTAGTAAATAAATATAGCAAAATCTAGTACAGTCATCCACAAATGTGATGAAGTACTTCTTTCCACCTCTACTTTCTACAAACTTTAAATCACATAGATCACTATGGATTAATTATAGAGGTTCACTTGTTTTTCAATGGATTTGAAAGGTTTCTTGGCAAACTTGGCCTCAACACAAGTCTCACACTTGTAAGGGGCATCCAACTCAAATCTTGGAATTAACCCCAAGTTTGCTATTCTCTTCATTGTACCATAGTTTACATGTCCTAATCTACATGCCATAGATAAGGAGACACAACAGTGTAAACTGAAGACTTTTTTTTTTTTTTTTTTATTAATAGTCTTTGGGTACACATATTTTGAGTTTACATCAATGACAACCACATTGGCTTTAAATAGGTCATTGCACAAATACTCTTTCCCCACATACATCCCTCCTTTAGATAGTACAAACTTGTCAGATTCAAATACAACTTTGAAACGCTTCTTGACAAGTATAGGGCTAGAAATTAGATTTTTCCGAATCTCTAGTACATGCAGCACATTCAACAAGGCGACCTCCTTGCCAGATGTAAACTTCAGGATCACCTTTCCTCTTTTGGCAATCTTTGCTGATGCAGAGTTAGCCATATAAAGCTTCTCGTCTTCTTTAGCCTTCTCATAAGATGAGAACATATGTTTATCTGCCCATATGTGATTTGTGGCACCTATGTCTAGCCACCAGTCATTAGTGTTCGACATCGGAGATGCTTTAGACATTACCACAGCAGACAGTCTCTCAATATTGTCATGTTCTCTCAAATTCAGTTGCTGGGTTGCACCATCGCTCTTGCCTTTTTTCGGGCGCTTCTTGCAATCCTTAGCTCGATGGCCAAGCTTGTTGCATATAAAACACGTCCCTTGGAATTTATGGAACTGCACATTCTGCTTGCCTTTTCCTTGAAAAGACATATTCCTTTTTCTATCTTGCTTGGACTTGGAAGATTCTACAACGTTGGCCTTTGGCTCATAAGAAGGATTCGCACTCCTTCTATTGTCCTCCTCGATTCTAAGGCGCAAAATGAGATTTTCAAGGCTCATCTCCTTTCGTTTGTGCTTCAAATAATTTTTGAAATCTGACCAGCCCGAAGGTAGTTTCTCAATCATAGCCGCCACTTGGAATGATTCACTAAGTATCATTCCTTCAGTAGAGATGTCACTTTTGAATTAATTGTCATTTTTGAACCTGACTCATGACAGATTTAGAATCCACCATCTTGTAGTCCAAGAATTTGGCAACCATAAATTTCTTGGTGCCAGCGTCCTCAAGTTTGTATTTCTTCTCTAAGGACTCCCATAACTGTTTAGCGGATTCAATATTACAATAAACATTATAAAGATAATTCACTAAACAGTTAAGGATATAATTTCGGCATAAGAAGTCCCCATGCTTCCAAGCCTCCAATGCACCGAGCGTCATGACATCTTGCTCATTTGGACTAATTATCGGGCACACATTCGATAAATATTTCGTCAGATTGAGCATGGTCAGATAGAAGAACATCTTCTGCTGCCACTATTTAAAGCCCACTCCGGTGAATTTCTTCGGTTTCTTATTAGTTGTAACTGGAGGTGTTGCCATCACAGTAGGCAAGGTTCCTTGAACTATCCCTCTAGAAACGAAGCCAAAAGCCATTTGGCCTGTACTGTTATGAAAAACAGTCTCGGGCATACCGGTTGAATGACTTATACCCGCACCACCAAAATAGGTGTTGGCCCATGGGCCTGTAGCATTGGCTACTACAAATTCAAACCCCGAGGGTTGAACATCTTCCATAGCAACGGTCGAATTGACCATAGGAATGTCTCCTGAAACATTCGGGACATTGAATGGCACTTGATTGTTTTCAGTCATCTTAATAATTTAACAAAAACAACAAACGGTGAGTGAGATAATCGCCTTAAGATTGTTGGAAATTAATCTAGAGAAGACACACCGTTTGTTGTAATCAGTACATCAATGCAAAGAAGAAGATAACAACTTTATAATATTCTTCCTTTTACAAATCTTGGAGAAGAAGAAAATAATATATCATTGAAAAATAACATAAAATTGGAGGTGAGGTATGGATAACTGAATCTCCTTAAGGCGATTAGTTCCTGCCAATGGTGCTCCGCAGATTCACGAACTATGCCTCCCAAGATACAACACCTTGAACCTGTTTGGATTATCACTATGTAAACAGGGCTCAGTCGAACCGTTCAATTGAACCAGCACACTCAGAAAAATCAAAAGAGTAGAAAAGGACATTAAAGCTCTTTTTGGAATCGAATCGGGAAAACCAAAAACCTTTTTAATGAAGCTCTATGTTCCTATCTATTTATAGAGATTTTTAGTTCATGTACAGAAGAGATTCATGAATTAAATAAATGCATGTATCCACGAAATTCATGAATCAAGAGATACACGAATCCAAGAGATTCATGAATCCAAAGACACATGAATTCAAGAGATTCGTGAACTTAATAAATACATAAACTAAAAGATACATGAATCTGGGTAATTCATGAATTCAATAGATACGTGAACAGAAAAGTTTAAGAAATTCATGAATCCAAAAGAGATACGTGAACAGAAAAGACGTATCTTAATTTATTGGCTTTCATTGATCCATTAACCATAATTACAACATGCAAATGATCCGGCAGGGTGAGGAAAATATTTGAGGCTCGAGGTAATCTATTTCTCGAAAGTAAGCAAGTGGGGATTGAATTTGGCCATCTTTTACTGTATATCACCAATGCTAATTACAACGCTAGTATACTAATGTAGCATCTTGCTACTGAAACATGGTACAACAACAACAAAAAACTCGCAGGTGAAAACGATGAAAGGGAATTCATTAAGATTCGAAAAACTCACAGGCGAAAACGATGAAAGGGAATTCAGTAAGATTCTCTCTGACTACATGATGTATCTTTGCCTTAATCAGCCCAACGTGGTGTCTGCTGTGGAGGGGATTGCCCAAATGATGTCAGCACAGGTGGTGCGCGAACTATGGGGCTACGTCAATGATGCGACCAAGGATGCGAAGGGGCTGTGCAAGATATTGTCAGGTATTTTCGAACCGACACGGAGAGGGATTTTGGCCCTAAATTTGGGTAGCCTTGAGGATTTGAAGTGGAGGGTGATGAGATGAGTGTGGGTTGAGATGCCATCATATGCAGCAAGTCATATGAAGGGAGAGGCACATGTGCAGGTGTTGAGCAAATGTGGAGAGCTTATAACCTTTGTTTGGCTATTGATGGCTCATTTCGGCTATCTCTATGTACTCGAGTGGCGCATGCACTATGAACCCTCGGGGAAATGGACCAATTTGTCTAACTTCTGAATCACAAGCCTAAACTAGCGAATTTGCAATTCAGTACGTCACAGTTGATTCAATAACTAATATTTCGTGTATGTTTATGTATAAAATGATGCTAATGTTTGGTGAGGAAGATATTTGAGGCTAGAGGTGATCTATTTCTCTAAAGTAGCCTGGTGCAGATAGAGTGTTGCCATCTTTTGCCGTATGTTGCCTAGGCTAATTACGACACTTGTATAATAATGTGGCATCTGCTACCAAAACGTGGTACAACAACGAAAAGCTCATAGGTGAAAACAATGAAAGGAAATTCAGTAAGATCCTTTCTGACTATATGATGTGTATCTTTTCTTTAATCAGCCTAATGTGGTGTCTGATGTGGAGGGCATTGCCTAAGTTACATCGGCGGAGTTGTTGCACCAGCTATGAGCCCATGCCAATGGTGCGGTTGGGGATGTGGAGAGGCTATGCAGGAGATTGTCAAGAAACTTCAAAGCGGGAAATTTGGCCCAAGAGAAGAAAAGACTAAGGGATATGAAGTGGAAGGTGATAAGCAGAGTATGGATTGAGATGCTATCATATGTAGCTGGTCATATAAAGGGAGAGGCACATGCGCAAGTGCTGAGCAAAGGTGGGGAGCTTTTAACCTTTGTTTGGCTATTGATGGCTAATTTCGGCTGTCTATATATACCTTAATGGGGCATGCATTATGAATGTTTGGGGGAATGGACCAATTGGTCTTGTTTCTGAATTGCAAGCCTAAACAATTGGCGGATTTGCCATTCGGTACGACACCATCAGTTCAATTATTTAATATTTTGTGTATGTTTACGTATAATATGATGTTAATGTATTTGTGATGGAAGCTATAGTTCAATAGCTATAGAATAATTATTACAAGATTTAGTATTATGTTTAATTTCATATCTATGATTTATGCTTCCTTGTAATCCCTATGCTAATAAATTAATAAACGGCCTGTGAGAATGTTGTGGATATTGCTCAACGGAGGAAGATTATAGGGGTATGCATGGTCCGAGCAAGCGGTTCCCGACCTAGAACTGGAAACCACCCACTAAGAACTGGTTCCAAAAATTGGAACCGGGAACTGCTCGCTAGTTGCATGGATCCACTCGGGAACCGAACCGCCGCCCGGTCCGGTTCTCGGGTGGATTCATAGAACCGGTCCAACCTCCACACCTCCCCCTTTTTGCCTTCAACCGGTCGCGACCCTCGCTCCGCTTCCATCTCGGGCACCACTACCATCTTGGCCACCGCCTCCGTTATCTCCCACTCCTTGCTTGAGACCGACAATGAGGAGGACAACGGGAACGATGAAACATTCTTAGACCTAGAGTTCGCCTGTCCCCGAGGATGAGGATGATGGGGAGAAGCCTGAGGAGGGGGAGGAGGAAGATAGGAGGTAGAAGCGGGACGAGCCTAATAACGAAGATGACGATAGTGACAATGAGTGTTGAGGTGGCGACGGCGTGGAGAGAGAGTTCAAGTTCAAGGGAGGAAAAAAGAATTAACTCACTATTTCGCCGAGTTCGGACTAGGACTCAAAAGGA
The DNA here is from genome assembly GCA_014182885.2 of Eucalyptus caleyi. Taxonomy (NCBI): domain Eukaryota; kingdom Viridiplantae; phylum Streptophyta; class Magnoliopsida; order Myrtales; family Myrtaceae; genus Eucalyptus; species Eucalyptus caleyi. The sequence continues at coordinate 4,500,381 of CM024466.2, forward strand.
GATGAGTAGATCCGAAAATAAATTAAAGAGGAAGAGGGAGCTCGAGGAGATTTTGAACTAAGAGAGACGAGATGGAGTAGGAGAGTAGTGAATTGAGACAAGATGGTGATTGGAATCATAAATTTTAAATTTGCTAAATTCGAATTTTTTAATATTAAAAATTAATATATTATTATAATATAACCGGTTCGGTTTGGGTGGGCGGGTGGATGGATCTGCCCATGGAACCAGGAACCGAACCGGTTCCCTTAAGAACCACTGATTCCGTGCGGTTTTGGTCCGATTCCAGGCAATCTAGGTGGGTCCCCGTTCTTTTGCACACTTCTAGAATATTGCATCAAGATATCGAATCGAAGCAAAGAAGCGGTGTCGGGTTAGAACAAGATAGAATAAATGATCATAATGGATATGACAAAGGCAATTAAGAGGAAGACGATAGAATAGTGGAAACACAACTCCCCTAATTTGATTTTAACTGGTGCGATTTCAATCATTACTAATACCTATCGGTCATTACCAAAAAGCCTAGCTTCACTCTCATTTCCTTTCTAAGTATCTGGTTTTTATCAACAACTAGATTCATTGATTTTTATTATACAACCAGTTAATTAATTCCTCTTAAGGGTGCAATGTTAAAGCTTCCTTTATAGGGACTTACCCGATTATATTCTCATGACCCTCAACAAAGTTTCTCAATTCACCATGATAAAGCTAAGGTTACCAGAAAAAATTAATTTACCAAGGGAAATGGATTTTGTGGGAGAGGAAGAGATATTTCGGAGTCGCAGGAATTGATGCGCGTCGAAATGGAGGAGAGAAGAAATGGAGAGGGTTTAAGGGCGGACATAGGAGAGACCGCGAGCGGGGGATCGGGGAGAAGTGGGATTTATATTTTTGTGTTTTTTTTTTAAAGGAGAAAAATTATTAATTACCCGAAAAGGGGGGAAATGAATTTAAAAATTAAAAAAAAAGGGCAAAGGAGGATATTTTTATAGGCTGTGAAGGTGGAGTTTGCACCTACAGGCGCGTTTGAAAGTCAGTGTCCTTGCACGGGAGACCACCCTCGCTGTCTTGAGGAGCAAAGTATATCGCGTATGAAATCCAGTTTTTGATTTCTCTACAAAAAAATCAATCTAGCTCGGCTAGTCCAATTCCCACCCTGAAACTGGGAATAGGACTACCCATAGGTTCCAATTTTATGAAACTAGGAATCAGACTGATACTCCTGAAAACCAATTGATTTGATTCGGTCCTAGTTCAGATATTTCCCGTTGCACCTCCCAATAAATGGGTCTAAGTTAAAGTAGAAAAGGAAAATAAAACGACATGAACAAGTTAAAGAAAAAGAGTCAGGCAAATGTTTGTAGCATCGCTTTGTCAAGACAACCAATTTTCGACTCAACTCGTTAACAAGACATGAATGAGAGACATGACTATAAGAGTTTGAATGGATTAATCTTTTTATACACAAATAATGCATAGGAGTGGGTAACGATTCAGTTCTTGATTCCAGGTGTAGAATCGCCCACTTAAACCGGGCTAGTAATATATATATTTTAATTTTTCAGAAAATTTACTGATAAAAAAATTGAAGAAAAATGAAAATCTTAAAATCCCTAATTTGAAGCTTATCAATTGCTCTTCTTGTCTCACTCTCATCTTGTCTAAGTTGCCTATCCATCTCTCACTCGTGGCATCAACTCTCAAACTCAATGCCCATCGACTTGCGCCCTCGACTCTTAACTTTCAATATGAGCCTAATATTTTACTGATTTTGCAATTAAAAATAGGCAAGTTTTTTTTTTTTTTTTTTTTTTTGGCTTTTCTTTGGCTTGCTAAAAAACATTGCACTGAGTACGTAAAGCTTAGTGGGACAAGTTTCATGGATCCACTTGGAAACTAAACTACACCGATAGTCTAGTTCCTAGGTAGATTTATGGAATCAACGAGTGGTTCTTAGTTCCAATTATTTGGAACTGGTCGTTAGGGGACGATTCCATATTTTGGGAAGCATCCATCGGACTATGCTCACCCTAGAGGAAGAGATATAAGTTTAGGGGTATTATCTAAAAGATAGACTTATGGCCCTTGATTATGCATGAGCTCTCTCAAGCTCATCCCTTACGTGATGTTGGGATATTTGATGTTAAGTCAAATTGACGTTATGGGGATTTTCTAATGATGAGTCACCACTAGCCTATTAGAGAAAGTATACTTCACTTCCTATGTAACCAAAAAAATTAAAATCGGGGACTTAATAATACTAATTAATCAACTAGTGCTATTTGAATACTTAAACTTATTGTAAGAGGAATCGGGGACTTAAGATGTATAAGCGTGATCGTCCCTGGGGCATCACCACTTTTTCTAATATCTGCATTTCTCCATTCAGTGTGGCTAAAAAGATCATCTCTTGTCTCCAAGAAGCTGGTGAGAAAATTGTAAGAGGCCGTGGTCCGAGGGAAAGACTAATGATTGCGAATACGAAGCACTTGTCAAAGAATCCCTTTACTAAGAATCTATGGATTTATATCTTTAAGGAGGTCAAACGCAAATCCGAGAATGCAAATGATCCGGCAGAGGTGAGGGAAATATTTGAAGCTCGAGGTAAACTATTTCTTGAAAGTAATCCGGTGGGGATCGAATGCGGCCATCTTTTACTGTATGTCACTGAGGTTACTTATGACGCTAGTATAATAATGTGGCATCTTGCTACTGAAACATGGTACAATAACGAAAAGCCCACAGGTGATAACGATGAAAGGGAATTCAATAAAATCCTCCCCGATTACATGATTTATCTTTGCCTTAATCAGTCCTACGTGGCGTCTGCTGTGGAGGGGATTGCTCAGATGACATCAGCGGAGACGGTGCGCGAGCTAAGGAGCTACGTCAATGATACGACCAAGGATGTGAAGGGGCTGAGCAACATAAAGTCAGATATTTTTGAACTGACATCTCCTCTCTGTGCAGCGGGGATTTTGACCCTAAAGTTGGATTGCCTCGGGGATTCGAAGTGGAGGGTGATGAGTGGAGTGTGGGTTGAGATGCTATCTTATGCAGCAAGTCATATAAAGGGAGAGGCACATGTGCAGGTGCTCAGCAAAGAGGGAGAGCTTCTAACCTTTGTTTGGCTGTTAATGGCTCATTTCGGCTGTCTATATATACCTGAATGGGGCATGCAATATCAACCCTTGGGGGAATGGACCAGTTTGACTAACTTCTAGGCGAATTTGCAATTCAGTATGTCACTGTTGATTCGATAACTAATATTTCGTGTATGTTTACATTTATAATGATGCTAATGTTTGTAGTATATTGTGATGGAAGCTACAGTATGCTAGCTATAGAATAATTATTACAAGATATAGTATTATGTTTAATTTCATGATTTATGCTTCCATGTAATTGCCATGCTAATTAATTAATAAATGGCCTGTGCGAATGCCATGGATATTGCTCAACGGAGGAAGATCGCATCAAGATATCGAAGCGAAGCAGAGAAGCGATGTCGGGTCAGAATATGATAGAATAAATGATCCTAATAGATACGTCAAAGGCAATAAAGAGGAAGATGATAGAATAGTGGAAGCACAACTTTTCTAATTTGATTTTAACTGGTGCAATTTCAATCATTACTAATATCTTTCGGTTGTTACCAAAGAGCCTAGCTTCACCCTCATTTCCATTCTGAGTATCTGGTTTTTATCAACAACTAGATCATTCAATTTTTATTATACAACCAGTTAATTGATTTCTCCTAAGGTGCGATGTTAAAGCTTCCTTTACATGATTAAAATCTTATGACCCTAAATAAAGTTTCTCAGTTCACCATGGCAAAGCTAGAAATCATAAAGGATCAATTTACCACAAAGTTACGTAATTAAAAGTCGAAATTGAGGTAACATTCTTGCTCATTGTCGCCACAACTTGACTTCCCACTTGTGAAGATGAAAGTTCAGTTCATGCTCCAAGTGCCACGAGATGACATTAACTCATTAGAGTCGATGTTCCATGTTAAGAATGAGAGATTTTGTGGTATTACTACCAGCTATTTTAAAAGCATAAATTATAGAGAGATGTATGATTTATATTTAAATATTATAACACTCCCCCTCATGTTTAATATGGTTTTTTTTTTTTGTCTAATACTAAGTATGAAAATTTAATTGAAGAGAAAAATGGGGCCTAGAAAGTTTTGAACTTAGGACCTCTAGCTTTGATACCATATGAGATTTTGTAGGGCTGCTGCCAATTATTCTAAAAGCTTAAGTTATTAGATGGAGACATGATTTATTATTTAAATATTTTAATAAAGAAGAGTTGGGATATATTATCAACTGTATTGGGCGAGAGGGGGTCGTAACGTCAGATTGCACCACTACCATGTGTGTTCCGTAAGGTAGTGCAATTTATGTATCACCTGCTGTCATGTCAATATTTCCTACATCAAAGAGGTTTAATGTCATCCAGTCACTTGTATCTTATACCAAATTAGCCGTTCGTTGACAAAATCTTGTGGTTGCAGCAATTTAATCAATTAAAGCGTCCTCCCCAGGCGATGACTGATAAATCTTAGGCAGCTACGGTTTCGAAGCGTCTCTATTAGAATTATGTAAATGCTTTGAACATTTTTAAAAAATGTTATCAGCTAGCCTGCAAGGAAAAATGGAGGAAACTGACATTGTTTTCGCCAAACAAGTAGCCTTCCAAAAAATGATGAATTGCATTTCACGTCCGACGTACAAGTAATATCGTCACTTCACTCATAAAGCTGAGTTTAGGGGCATTTCTGTTAAGTCTGAGAACGCATATTAATCAATTTCTCTATCTAAAAGGTTATTTTGGTCATTTTCCTAGTTCATGGGCATTTCCTGTTTGAAAATGTTTGAGAGGCGCTATTAGTTAATTTATGGTAAATTTCATGTTTGGAAATATTTTTCTAGATTGAAAAGAGGTATCAATGCTGTAGGCAGATCTCTATACGAATATCTAGTTATAGCGATCTCTCGTATCTTATTAGGATCCAAACTAGTCTAGAATAGGTTAGTGGCAACTTTAACATAATGATGATTTAATTTTAAGAAAAGCGAAAAAAAAAAATTGCGATGGATAGAGTTTGGAAGAATTTATACTTAGTCTAAATGTTATCCGGGTCGAATGCAGTTCCTCTCGTTTTGTCGAGTTCCTCTCTATCGCTAGGGTAGAGTTTCTTCGCTGCTCCTTTCCCCTCTGATTTCTTCGACCGATTTTCTGGATATGCGGATGGCAATCCTTCCAACCTTAGTCCTCCTTCCCTCTTACAAAGATCTGGATCAGTAACCCTCATCGCATCACCTTCATTTCCCCTCCTCTCATTTCCGCTTTTCTGCACTCCCTTTACTTTCTTTATTTCTCCATCTGCATGTCGATAATTCTGATGATTCCGACCTTGCTCCGTTAAGTCGAACATTTCTTTCGTCAATGGCTACTGATGATGACCCTGATGCATCACGGATTGCCGCAATTTGTCAAAAACTGGGCCGATTATCAACAGAAAAAGAAATTGAAGAATTGCGAGTTGAACCTTCATTTGGTGCAGTTGAGGAATGCAAGCTACTGTTAGTTGGTAAAGTCCACTCCAACCCTTCCTTTAATTTCCAAGCTTTTCAGTCAGTCTTGAAGCATGCATGGCGGTTGGACCAAGCTGAAATCATTCAGAGAGAAGCTGGAATTTATCTAGCCAAATTTAAAACCCAGGCTGACAAACAGAGAATTCTTGATACCGGACCTTGGCAATTTTCGGGACATCTCATCAATTTTAAACCATGGGTAGCCAATACCCCTTTACACTGCTATAACTTTACTACCTGTGCTTTTTGGGTCCAGGTGATTGGGTTGCCTTTGGAATGCTGTACTGCTGAAATGATCTGTAAGGCTGTTAGCACGGTAGGCACTGTTTTGCAAGTAAAATCTGAGTTCGCCACTGGTTCCGCTCTGAAAGCCTGTCGAGCTCGTGTTGAGTTGGACTTATCTAAACCTTTACAAGTAGGACGACTCATTAAACTCACAAATCGAACTCTGTGGCTGGACTTTCGGTACGAAAGGTTACCTCATTACTGCTATTCTTGCGGACGACTTGGCCATTATACAGATTCTTGTCCATCCATCCCTTTTGAGGAGAAAATGATCATTGAACCTGACTCCACTCCTTACGGTCCCTGGTTAAAAGCCGAAGTTCAGAAGTATAGCCCTTATTGGCAGTGTTATTATGGCCAATCTACTTTGGAGGAGAACAGAGAAGAAACCGTACTTGAGACTCCTCCAACTGAGATCCGCACTCTTCCTCTTCTTCTACCACCAACTCCTGTAACAACCTCTCAGCCACAGATTATTGCTCCCATCTCTACACAGACACGAACTGATACATCTACAATCCCTCTCTCAGAGCCACATACCTTAACAACAGCTTTAATCCCAGCAACAGAGAAGATGAAAGCAGTGCAATGGCCAACATCACCTAACCAGGCAAAAAAAGGCCTCAGTATTCGACCGGTAAGTAAGATAAGTCCCGCAAAGAAACCAAGGCGCTATAATCCCTATGACTTACCAGGAGGGTATCAAGGGGCCTATGATGATTCTCTCTTGTTGGATGCGCCAATCATGGAGGCGTCAGAAGCAACTCTACGGGCGACGGTGGCTGGCCCTAAACAGTCACCAAATCAGAGATGAAACTTATAGGTTGGAACTGTCAGGGTTTGGGCAATCCCCTGACAGTCCTATCCTTAAAAGCCCTCTTGGCTAAGGAAAAGCCTGACCTCTGTTTTTTGATGGAGATGAAGAACGTGGATGAAGTCCTCCTCCGGTTGAAACGTTCTTCTGGTTTTTTGCATCACAGACTAGTCACCCCTGTGGGATCTGCTGGTGGCTTAGCTCTTTTTTGGAATGCAGGGATCTCTCTGTCAGACTTCTCCTCCTCTCCGCATTATTTGGATTTCACCTGTCTTGATATCTCAAAGTCGAGATCCATGCGGATTTCTTGTATTCATGCTCCTACAGTTTATCAAGACCGTCAGTATTTTTGGCAGACCTTGCGTCATATTAGTAACCTTAACACCTTACCTTGGATATGCTTCGGCGACTTTAATGAAATCTTGCACCGATGGGAGAAAGTAGGCTCTCGACCAGCAGATTCTTATCGCCTATCTTCTTTTAGAGAAGTTCTCAATGACTGCAGTTTGTTGGATCTGCCCTCTCATGGCTGCGCCTATACTTGGTCCAACAACAGAGAAGCTGAAGCTTTGGTGAAGGAGCGTTTGGATCGAGCTGTCTGCACTGCTGAATGGCGTATCTCTTACCCCAAAGCTCAAGTGATAGCACTACCTGCAGTTGGTTCAGATCACAGTCCACTGGTTATTCATACAAATCCCTGCTTGGCTCGACGAAAGAGACGCTTTACCTTTGAAGCTTACTGGAACCAAGATCCTGGCTGTCAATCCGTGATAAAGTCCTCTTGGAACTCACTCTCCCGAAGGAACTCTCCTCTCTCGGTCAAGCTTCGTGCAGTGGCCATAGCTTTATCGCGCTGGAGTCGCCGGGTTTTCTCGCATAACAAGCAAAAGGCAATGGAATTAGAGCATCAGTTAGAAAATTTAACGAACCAGCATCCTACTTCTCTAAACCTATCTCAGCTACAGAGGATCAAAACAGAACTTCATCAAGCATGGCAGAGGGAAGAGCAATATTGGGCAATGCGCTCAAGAATCAACTGGCTACAGTGGGGAGACCGCAATACTAAATTTTTCCATGCTACCACACTTCAACGACGACAACGTAATTAGATTACTGTCTTGAAAGACGAAAATCAGCAATGGGTTAGGGATCAGGATCAAATAAAACAAATGATTGTCAACTACTACTCTCAGCTTTACTCTACTTCAGGGCCTAGACCTTATACGCAGATATTAGAGCAGTGTCCACAGCTAGTGGATGCAGACATGAACGTAGACCTCCTGGCTCAACCCACTATTGAAGAAGTTCGTGTTGCCACTTTCCAACTAGGTGCGTCCAAGGCATCAGGACCCAACGGTCTGAATGGTTTGTTTTATCGAACGCATTGGGAAATCATTAAAGTGGACATTCACAGAGCAGTACAGCAATTTTTTCAGCATGGTATATTACCCCCATCTCTCAACAGCACTGCCATCACCCTAATTCCCAAAACTCCTAACCCGGAAAGCTTGGATCAGTATCGCCCTATCAGCTTATGCAATTATGGCTATAAAATTTTCGCTAAAGTGCTTGCTAATCGATTGAAACCCTTACTGCCTATTCTGATTACTGAAGAGCAGAGTGCTTTTGTTGCTGGAAGACAAATTCAGGATAATGTTCTAGTTGTTCAGGAGATCATCCATCAACTCAAGACAAGGAAACGAAAAAGTCATTTTCAAGCCATTCTCAAGGTAGATATGCAAAAAGCCTATGACCGTGTCGAGTGGGATTTTCTCCGAGACTACTTACTCCGCCTGGGATTTCACTCTCATTGGGTCCATCTAATTATGCAGTGTGTCTCAACGCCATCTTTCTCTATTAAAATGAATGGGGAGTTTTTACCGACTTTCCAACCAACTCGTGGGCTAAGGCAGGGAGATCCATTATCCCCCTACTTGTTTATTATCATTGCAAATCTATTATCCCTTCAACTGAGAAATGCTATGCATATGGGCTCTATCAAAGGTATCAAGCTGAACCCAAGGTGCCCTACCCTATCGCATCTGTTTTTCGCCGACGATGTTGTATTTTTTCTGAATGGTACCTTATTGGAGTGTCAGAATCTGTCTAACATTTTAAACCAATATTGCTTAGCATCAGGACAAAAAATCAATCGTAACAAATCAGGAGTTTTCTTTAGTCCCTCTTGTCCTATTGAACTTCAGGAAAATCTAGCTGCTGAACTACGGGTACCAGTTTTACAGCGTTGTGGGAAGTATCTCGGGATACCTACTGACTGGGGACGATCAAAAAAAGATATGTTTTCTTGGCTGCTGAGTAGAGTTCGATCGAAACTAGAAGGTTGGAAGGAGAAATTGATCTCTAAGGGAGGGAAAGAAGTTCTATTAAAGGCAGTTATTCAATCTATCCCTCAGTATGCAATGTCTGTGTTTAAAATCCCTATCTCTTTATGTAAAGTTATTGAAAAAAGCATGGCCAAATTCTGGTGGAACAACGATACAAGCAGATCTGGTGTACATTGGCAGAGTTGGAGACATTTACAGAACCGAAAAGATAATGGTGGATTGGGATTCAGGAATTTAGTGAGTTTTAATCATGCCATGCTCGGTAAGCAAGCATGGCGTCTAATGAATCAGCCTTCATCTTTGTGGAGTAAGCTTTTTAAGGGCCTTTATTTCCCTTCTTCTACATTTTTACAAGCCAACAAAGGCTCTCGCCTATCATGGGGCTGGCAGAGCTTACTTTGTGGAAGAAACTCAATTGATCCACACGTTAGTTGGTCAGTAGGAGATGGAAAAAGCATCAAGATAAGAGAAGACAGATGGCTTCCCATGGGTGTTCTAGCTGGACCTAAAGCCCCTGAAGAACCTACACTAGTAGCTGATCTTATTGACCCTGCTACCAGTTCATGGAGAGTTGATTTATTATCCAGGTTTTTCGATATGCCAATCATTCAACAGATCACAAGCATCCAACTTAGACCAAATTTCACCACAGATGCACTTATCTGGACAGCAACCAAGAACGGCACATTTACAGTCAAGTCCGCATACCATGCACGTACTCACTAACAATCAGATATCTCAACCTTAAATGCGTCATCTTCACACCAAATTCCTACCTGGTTATGGCGTTCTATATGGAAAATGCCTGCTGCTCCCAAGATCCGAGCCTTCCTTTGGTCCATCTGCAACAATGCCTTGGCGACGAGAGAGAATCTGCACCGCAGACACATATTAGATAGTCCTTGCTGTACTTTGTGTAAAAAAAAGACACCGGAAACTTTAGAGCACTTACTCTTACTCTGCTCATGGACTCAACGAGTTTGGACGCATCCCCGCATTCGGGTCTCCATCGATCCCATCAACATCCATCGTCTGGATTCCTGGATCATCTCTACGATCGAAACAGGGAATCGATTACCTCGGCTGGCCATAATCTCTCATATTCTGTGGCAGATCTGGCGGGCTCGGAATGCTTTCGTCTTCCGCGGTACTAATCCTAATCCCGATCAGGTTGTAGACACAGCACTGACTGGCGCCCAAGCGGATCGGCTTTCTTCCCCCTCAAACCTGCATCAGAACAGATCGGTCACACATAGCTCCCACCTATGGCGTCCTCCAGATCTCAAGGTTTTGAAAGCTAACGTTGATGGCTCTTATCATCAAGGCAGTAATAACGGAACGATAGCTTGTATCTGCAGGGACCATCAAGGCCGACTTACCGATGGGTTTTCCTTAGGAGTTGTCGCAGCCTCTGCTCTTCAGGTTGAGATCCAAGCTTTATCTTTCTCGCTTCGCCATCTTCTGCATCAAGGCCTTCAGACTGCAAAAATCGTGGTTGAATCTGACAATCTCTCTTTGGTAGACACCTTGAACAATCACTCACAGCCGCCATGGTCGGATCGCTCTCTTTTCGCTGAAGCTGCTTTCCTCCTAACCCTATTTCCCAATCTCACTCTAGGGTTCTGCCGCAGAGAAGCGAATTCTGTTGCTGACTGGGCTTGCAAGGCCCATAATCGTAGATCTTTGTCTTGTAATTGGGCCCTGATGGATTTATAAGATGGGCTTAAGGCCCATCAGCTCAAATTGGGCCCAAAAAGGGCCCGGCCCACGGGAATAGGGCCCGTGGAAGGGAAAGGTATAAAAGGGAGGAGAGAGAGAGAGAAGACACCTCTTGGTAATTAGAACGTACGTACATTCCTCTCCCTCTCTCCCAGAAAAGAAAAACTTTCTCTTTTTCTCCCAAACGCTCAAGGTGACGGCGTTTCCCTTTCAAGGCGAATTGACATCATCGGGGTCAGAATTTCTTCCTCTTCTTCAGCGTTTGGTGTTTAATCTGTGGCTAACAAGGTACGCTCGAATCCGTGGTGTGCTTTACGATCGGTGATGCGTGTTTTCCCGGGCTTCGTCTTCCGCATTGATTTAGGGGTTCGATTCGGTGTCGAATCCGGTTTTCGGGGATCCGTTATTCCCAACATTGGTATCAGAGCCCTAGTTCACGTTTTCCCGATCAATTTGATGTGTTTTGGTTGATTTTTCGCAAAAGGAACTTCGGCCGTACGGATCGGGGCGAGCAATCCCGACACCCGAGACTTCTTCGGCCATTTTTATGAGTTTTCGAATGTCAAAACCAAATTCTGAAAGCACTGGGAGAAAGAGGACGTCGAGACGAGTTTGGAGATGCCTCGAGCGCCGCCGTGCGACGCTGTACGCGCCCACACGCGCGGCCGGAAGGCGCTGCGCGTGGGCACGACGCGCCCGGAAGCGCTCGATCGCCAGGCGCGTGCGGCACACGCGCCGGTCGGCGAATAGGCGCGTGCTCGCCGCCGGCCGGCGAACCGGCACGCGCCGGTCCGCGGACCGACGCGTGCTGACGTCATCATGACGTCACCCAACGGTCAGTAACCGCTGGAGTGACGTCATCGATGACGTCAGCGATGACGTCGGTTGACCGGGCGGCGACCCGACCCGCGAACCGATCCGACCCGACGCGCTGACGATGGCACGCGCGCGGCACGTGCCGCTGACGTCATCCCGCACGCGTGCGGCACGTGCGAGCGGTCCGCCCGAACAGCCCGACCGGTCTGTCCGGTTCGACCGGTCCGACCGGTCTGACGACCGACGAGCGTTGACCGGCGACGACCGTTGAATTGATCGTTGACCGTTGACGACCGTTGACCGTTGACTTTGACCGTTGACCGTTGAGCCAAAAAAAAAAAAAGGAATTTGTTTTCTTTTTAAGTCATGCCTATGTGGGTTCTAAGTAATCCATTTTTAATTCTGCATTTGTTGCATGTATTTTGGAAAATTATGTATTTTCTCTTATATTAATTATGGATTATAAGTGATCCATTTTTAATTCTGCATTTGTTGCAGGAACTATGATGCGTTACGCAAGGATACCTGCAATCCCGAGAACGCACGAGGGAAATGCAAGACTTAAGAGGCTGATAAAAGAGTTAGCTGATTATCGGTGGCATGACGGTGATTTAGTATCACATGTGGTCAGGGTCAATCAGATGATACAGGAAATCATCTGGAATGGTTATCTTATGCCGGATTTTGAGAAGGTGCCGGCTTTGATGAACACTCTTCCTCCTGAATGGCAAGCAGTGTTGGATCGGCTATGGGAGGTCAACGTGGTCCCGGGTTATAGGAGGCTGGTGGAAGCTTTTGTGAGAGAGCACTATAGGATTGAGTTGGCCAAAACTTCAACCCTTAGATTGAGCGCCACATGGCGCCGAGTGAATGCGCCTTGGAGGCGACATGAAAGCTCTTCAAAAGTTTTTCCATGGTTGGCAAATGTGCCTTCAGTTTTCTCAGATGTTTTGACTGATAGATTAGAAGGGACATTCCCTATTTATTTCTTTGATTGATTATGTAATGATTACTACCTAATTTTGTTAATTGAAAGCATTATTGTTTTTAATTGTATGTCAATTATCTGTTGCTTTCTGTTATTGCTGGTTGCTGTGGGTAATTAGTGGTGGGTAGTAATAGAAGTTTTTGTAACTTCATAGAATTTATTTGCATAAGATAATTATATTAATAATAATTTTAAGTTAGGATTTTTGGAGGATGATTGGAAACATAGTGACCTTTTGATTCTGAAGCCTTACTTGAAATTATTTATTAATATGATGGGTCTATGAAAATAGGGATGCATAAATGATAGGCATTAATAATTCGTGCATGTATGTCTGATGTGTTCAGAACGATGGTTCAGCAACTAAGAATGTAATTGCTGATATGAATGGCAATAATTGTGAAATATTGAATATGAAGATTCAATATGTGCCTGAAAAGCAAGAAGCACTAGAAGCTCTTGACCACATTATGGAAGATATTGAGGGTGTCGTGCACCACATTGAGCTAGTAGAGGACCGCCTAACGGTATTTGAGCCGAAAATAGACATTTGCTATGCTGGTTCTAGCTCAGAAAGGGCTTTGTGCTCTAAGCACAAGCGTATTGATTCGTTCAATATGTGGAAATGCAAAGGATCAAGTCTTTATTGCAAGAAATCAAGAATTAACCAACAAGAGAGAGGAAAGCGTCCTCAAGTAAAGAAAATGTCAATGGTGTGATGTTACAATTGTGACAAGAGAGGTCACTATGCTCGCGACTGTCGTGAGCCAAAGAAGCAATGCACCTCTTGTACATTTGAGAACTTTGCTTATGTGTCAAGTTCTGCATTATAGGCTGAATCCAATCCTTTGTGGAATGTAGATTCAGGAGCGACAGACCATATAGCAAAGGATAGAGGATCCTTTGTGGAATTCCGACGAGTACCGACTGGAACTGAGTGGATCCATATCGGAAACAACTCTAGAGCTGATGTAAAGGAATTGGCACTGACCAATAGAACATGAGTGATTGACGCACCTTGATGTTCTATATGCTCCAGAGATTCGTCGAAATTTTAAGTGTCTGTCTTAGTGTTGGTTAAGCTTGTTTTTAGTATGAACTTCCATAATAATGGTGTAGATTTGTGTTTAGATACAAACTACTATGGTTGTGGTCACTTACTGAATGGTTTTATTGTACTAAATGTTGACTGTGATGATGTCAATATGTTATCCCCTTGTTTCACGTCTTCTATCTTATATGATAATGATGTGAATATGATGGCATGCTAGACTTGGTCATATGGGCCAACGACATATGAGAAGACTAGCCAAAAATGGCTTGTTGGGCAATATTGAAAAAGTTGATTTGTCCATATGTGAGCATTGCCTAGTAGGGAAAATGACAAGGAGACCATTTGGAAAAGGTAAAAGAGCTGAATTTCCTCAGCATTTAATCCATTTGGACATCTGTGGTTCAATGAATGTGAGAGGAAGGCAAGGGGCTGTTTGTTTCATCAATTTTATAGATGATTCTACTTGATTCGGATATGTCTATTTGATTTCTCATAAATCTGAAGCATAAGTTGTTTTAGAAGGTTTATGAACCTGGTAGAAAATCAATTAGACAGGAAAATAAAGGTATTTAGATCCGATCGAGGTTAAGAATATTTATCTGATAAGTTCAGAAAATTATGTGATGAAAAAGGAATAGAAAGATAATTGTTTATTCCATATACTCCTCAACAAAATGGTGTTGCGGAGAGAAGAAACAGAACCCTACTGGAATGGTTAGGTCCATGATGGCGCATGCTAACTTACCCATCACTTTTTTGAAGTGATGTGTTGTTAACTGCTGCCAATATACTTAACCGAATGCCTTCCAAATCGGTTATTTCCACTTCATATGAGTTATGGACAGTTAGAAAACCGGACTTAAGTTTTCTTAAGCCATGGGATTGTGCTGCCTATATTCATGAGTCCTCTCACAAGTTTGGGAAATTTGGTCCCAAAGAAAATAAGAGTATTTTCATGAGATACTGCGAACACTCAAAAAAAGTATGTGTTCATAGGTGAGCAGGAAAGTGGAAGTATAACTGAATTTGAATCACGGGATGTCACATCCTTAGTGGATGAATTTTCTAAGAGGGGCGAAATAAGGGAAAATAACTCCCTATTTGAAACCTTGGATCAAGATAATGATGTCAGTGGAGTTCGTTCAAGTGTGAGTAATATGAGATGTAATGAATTGAATTCAACTCATTCTCAATTGCAACCACCTGATGTGACGATATCATCATTACCTAATCCAAGTGGGAGCATGAATGGGAATGATGTGTTAAGTGTACAATCTCCTATACGGTGAACAAGTCGCCAAAGTATTCCCCGTCGATGTTTTGATATTGAAAGGGAAACTTTTATGGTTGCTCCACAAGATGAGGATGAGCCAAGAAATATTAATGAGGCTCTGAACTGCCCTAATAAGGAAAAATGGATTCATGCAATGAAAGAGGAAATGGAGTCAATGAAATCAAACCAAGTCTGGGAACTGGTTGATCTTCCAAAAGGACGCAGAGCTATAGGAACAAGTAGGTTCTCTAAATAAAGCGAAAGGCTGATGGCTCAATAGAAAGGCATAAGGCTCGCCTTGTGGCGAAGGGGTATAATCAATAGGAAGAAATTGATTATGAAAATACATTTTCTCCTGTAGTGAGATTTACCTTGATTCGCATTATTCTGGCAATAGTGACTAGTATGGATCTTGAGTTACATCAAATGGATGTAAAGACTGCTTTCCTCAATGGAGAATTAGAGGAAGGAACATATATGGAACTACCTGCTAGTTTCATAGTGAAAGGCCAAGAAGAAAAGGTATGTTGACTTTGGGGGTCGATATATGGCCTTAAGCAATCATCAAGACAAAGGTATATACATTTTCATAATGCCATAGTGGCATATGATTTTACAATGATTGACGATGATCATCATGTATATATCAAAAGATCCAATGATCAATTTATGATCATATCATTATATGTTGATGATATACTAATTGTCGGAAGTAATATGGACTTTGTTAATACTGTGAAGAATTTGTTGTCTTCCAACTTTGAGGTGAAAGATATGGGTGAGGCTGCATACATTCTTGGAGTTAAGACTTCAAGAGATCGTTTTTCAAGAGATCGTTGTCTCTTTCGCAAGAAACCTATATAAATAAGGTTCTTAAACGATTTAGTATACAAGACTGTAAACCCATAGACACTCCTATTGCAAAAAGGTGAAGGATTGAGCCATAGTCTGTGTCCAAGGACTCCACAAGAGAAGGAACAAATGAAACATGTTCCTTATTCTAGTGCTGTTGGGAGCTTGATGTATGCTATGATGTGTACAACACCCGACATATGCTTTGCAGTCGGAATGGTGAGCCGTTAAGAGAATACTAAGGTATCTAAAGGGGATTGCTGATCATACGTTGAGTTATTAAGGAAATGATCTGCAACTCAAAGGCTATTCTAATACTGATTGGAGAGGAGATTTAAATGAAAGGAAATCTACCTCTGGGTTTGTTTTCTTACCGAATAATAGCACCATATGTTGGAGCAGTAAGAAACAGAAGTGTATAGCCTTGTCCACGATGTAAGTTGAGTTCGTGGTATTATCAGTAGCAGTATAAGAGAGTGTTTGGCTTAAGAGATATTTTGGATCATTTAGGTGTTATTGGAAGTGCTGAAGATTCACTTGTTGGTTAACTGTGATAGCCAAGCAGCAAAAGTGTATACCAAAGATCCAAAATATCATGGCAAGACCGAACATAAAGATACCAAGTATAATCTTATCAAAGATATGGTTGCACGGAAAGATGTGAACTTAGAGTACATACTATGCATAGAATGGTAGCAGATCCTATGACAAAGCTAATACCTAGAGATGTGTTTTGTGGCCATATGAAATCTCTAGGATTGCGTAGAGACTGATGTACTGAATAAGTATTTTCCCTAAGTGTTCACAATTTGATGAATTTGTGTTTTCATCATTAATGCCTATGAATCTTTGTTTGATCTTTATGCATCTTAATGCTTAGTGCATTACTTTAAGTTGAGAAGTATGTCGGACAGATATAAGATTAGCCCACTCACACGGGTAATCGCCTCTATTTACTGTGTGATAAATAGAGATGAGACAGTATTTAAGCTTATTATCTAGGTGATAATCGAGAGCTCAAGCTCAAAATACGCATGTCACCTTAACTAAGTGTTAAGATGAGGACATAATACTTGTGATGTCCGAAAGTAAAATACCCCACACATTTTACTTTATCTGTCTATGATGCCAGATGTGAGTTCTGATGAATTTTGTGATTGAGTAGATACGTGAACTCAAGTTAGACATTGGGTATGTCTGAACTATCATCTGTACGGTATTGAAAGGTATAGACATACGCTCCATGGGAAAGGAGTTAATACCGTAATACGTATTTCATACTACGTATGCATGAGACGACCAATAAGAGTGGCAAAAGTTTGATCTTAACTTTTATGTCGTGTGAGACTCTTGAGGAAGAGAGTTCCTCAATTTCTTAGTCCCCTCATGACTCTTACTTATTCTCAAGATTTCTATTTAGTGTTTGCTATCTTAGGATGTTGCCAATGATCATAAGTGATTCGATCTAATGGGGCATTTCTAGAAAAGCAAGCTGGACTGAAATTGAGAGTTTGAAGGAAAGAGGAAGATCGATTTTGGAGAATCACATTATAGTTTTGTATTCACCGGTTAACCAATTATGACTGTCTTTGTGATAATCATAATTGTGAATACAATAAATATATCATTGTTTAAAAGAGATCAAGAGAGATATAAATGTGATCGATCGATCTAGGGTACTGCATACTAAATCTACTCGGAGTGTGATGCTCATTATGAGCTGCTATATATTCCTAACAGATGTATGGCAACGAGCTCTCAAAGTATGCTGGTCGCACGGATTATTCACCGGTATGAATGTTGAAGAGAGGAAAAGAGGATTTTGTTCGGCCCACCATGTTAAGTGAGAGTCTATGATGGATTTTTCTCTGATGGGACTGAGTAGGGCCTATCCGCCCATGTTGGTTTTGCACCACCATGTGCGAGTGGGAGATGATGGATTTATAAGATGGGCTTAAGGCCCATCCGCTCAAATTGGGCCCAAAAGGGCCCGGCCCACGGGAATAGGGCCCGTGGAAGGGAAAGGTATAAAAGGGAGGAGAGAGAGAGAGAAGACACCTCTTGGTAATTAGAACGTACGTACGTTCCTCTCCCTCTCTCCCAGAAAAGAAAAACTCTCTCTTTTTCTCCCAAACGCTTAAGGCGACGGCGTTTCCCTTTCAAGGCGAATTGACATCATCGGGGTCAGAATTTCTTCCTCTTCTTCAGCGTTTGGTGTTTAATCTGTGGCTAACAAGGTACGCTCGAATCCGTGGTGTGCTTTACGATCGGTGATGCGTGTTTTCCCGGGCTTCGTCTTCCGCATTGATTTAGGGGTTCGATTCGGTGTCGAATCCGGTTTTCGGGGATCCGTTATTCCCAACAGGCCCTCAATCCCCCCTGCTCTCTTGAACTTGCTATGCGCGGACGCTCTAGCCGCGGGTTGTATGTGCTATTCATCTTAATGCGATGAGGGTTTCTGTTCAAAAAAAAAAAATGTTATCCGGGTCTACCAAGCAATCCTGTTAAATCACTCCGGTTTGCTCGTTATCGTTCTATTAATTAGCATCGAAGAAATCTGATGATATGGACACCAATATCATAAAGGTAATGCGGGATAGAGAAAATCTAAGAATTAGGTGTCATGCACGGAGTTATTAACTTGAATCGCAAAATAAAAATTGCACAGACACCATTCGTACATTTATTATAGTACCTACTTTGGATAGAATTTTCATCCACGTAACCCTAACTATTCGAAGTGGTTCTGGAATTACTTCCATAGAAACTGGAAAAATCACAAAAAGAAAGCGATCAAAATCTCTGCTTTTAACAGGTATGGAAAATTTACCTCATCCTTTCTTTCTTTATTTAACATGATCCTAGATTCCGTGCATGAAAATTCTGTTTAAAGAAACCGAACCAAAAAATAATGTTTACTCTTTATATGGATTCTCCTAAATCCTACAAATTGCAACTTGATATCTCACATTATTGAGTAAATCATTATTTTGCTAAATTTGTCCCAAACCTATGCTAAATCATTTAAGAGTCCATGTAGAATTGGTGATCTATTGAAAATCACCAAAAGTAAATCATGCAAATAAGACAGTAATTGTGTAAGAAATTACCAAAAATAGAATGACCGTAAAAAAAAAAAAAAGAGATATGCTGGAAAAAGATACCAAAAGTGTTGTAATTTTTGTACAATAATCATTTAAATGCCATATTTTTTTTTCGATCAATCAAATGACGCGTTAATTAAAGATTGTTCACTTGAATTGCCTCCAAAAATAAATATTCGGTGATTCATCTTATGAGCCTTTTTGTAATAAAATTTAAAGTCTAATGGGGTTTTCTTCCCAAAAAGAATTAAGCCTAGTGGCCAAAGTTTCCTTATGGCATCAGGAAGTTTCCTTATGGGATCGGGAAAGTGGGGCGTTCGATCCCCACTTCTGGGAATGGGATCTATGGGGTCATCATATTTTAAGGGTGGGCCCCTTGTGGGCCATCACCCAGCTCCTCTAAGGAGCTCATCATTGTAATGTACTCCCAAAAAAAGTATTTTAAAAGAAAATAGATTCCTATTTCTTAAAATAATGGGACCTTTATATCATAAAAATCTAAATGCACTACCTTACAACAATTAGAAAATGATCATTAGTATCGTTATCCATCTTGCCGACGGCAAGAGAAGCAAATTCTACCCATGGAATAGCTGGGGACTAGCTTTTGGAAGGCTAGTTGTCTGGCAAATCTCCCAGTCATTTCCTTGCAGGCTATGGATTTTGTGTCGCGTAGCAAGCCAGATGGAGCAATGGTCATGCAAGCCCAAAGAGAGTTTACCAAGGGGAAGTCACGAAACTCCAATCAGTTCTTTTTTCACCAGTAATTTTCGAAAAAATACACCCGTTTACATAATTTCTAATTGAAACCCTTCGAAACTCTACCTGCCAAAGATTTACCCATCTCGCCCGTGGAGGACCCTTCAGATGATTACATTACTGGCACCACCAGATTGTTGTCGAAGGATAGCTAATTTGATATAAGATGCAAGAGACCGGATAACAGCAAGCCTCTTTCACGTAAGGAAATGTTTATATCGCAGTAGCTGATACATGAATTGCACCACCTTACGGATTATAAGAATATAATCATGGTGAATTGCAAATTTTCATCCTCATAAGTGTGAAAACAAGTGCGACGTGGCAAGGACAAGTATGAATGTTATCTCGATTTTGACTTTAATTTGTAATATTTTCAACATCAATTATCTAACTCTGTGGTAAATTAATTTTTTCTGGTAACCCTAGCTTTATCATGGTGAATTGAGTAACTTTGTTGAGGGACATGAGAATATAATCGTGTAAGTCCCCGATAAAGGAAGCTTTAACATTGCACCCTTAAGAGGAATTAATTAACTGGTTGTATAATAAAAATCAATGAATCTAGTTGTTGATAAAAACCAGATACTTAGAAAGGAAATGAGAGTGAAGCTAGGGTTTTTGGTAACAACCGATAGATATTAGTAATGATTGAAATTACGCCAGTTAAAATCAAATTAGAGGAGCTGTGTTTCCCCTATTCTATCATCTTCCTCTTAATTTGCCTTTGTCATATCAATTATGATCATTTATTCTATCTTATTCTGACCCGACACCGCTTCTCTGCTTCGCTTCGATATCTCGATGCAATCTTCCCCCGTTGAGCAATATTCATGGCATTCTCGCAGCCATTTATTAATTTATTAGCATAGGGATTACATGGAAGCATAAATCATAGATAAGAAATTAAACATAATACTAAATCTTGTAATAATTATTCTATAGCTATTGAACTATAGCTTCCATCACAGAGTAAAATGATTATTTACATCATGTTATACATAAACATACACGAAATATTATATAATTGAAACGATAGTGTCGTATTGAATAGCAATTCCGTTAGTTGTTTAGGCTTGCGATTCAGAAGCAAGACCAATTGGCCCATTCCCCCAGGCGTTCATAATGCATGCCCCATTCAGGTATATATAGACAGCCAAAATGAGCCATCAACAGCCAAACAAAGGTTAGAAGCTCACCGCCTTTGCTTAGCACCTGCGCATGTGCCTCTCCCTTTATATGACTTGCTGCATATGATAACATCTCAACCCACACTCCGCTTATCACCTTCCACTTCATATCCCCAAGCCTTTCCATCTCTTGGGCCAAATTTCCCGCTTCGAAGTTTCTTGACAATCTCCTACATAGCCCCTCCACATCCCTGGTCGCGCCATTGGCATGGGGCCGTAGCTGGTTCAATAATTCCGCTGATGTCACTTGGGCAATGCCCCCCACATTGGACACCACGTTAGGCTGATTAAGGAAAAGATACATCATATAGTCGGAGATGATCTTACCGAATTCCCTTTCATCGTTTTCAGCTATAGAATCTTTGTTGTACAACATTTCAGTAGCAAGATGCCACATTATTATAGAAGTGTCATAATTAGCCTGAGCGACATATGGCAAAAGATGGTGGCACTCTATCCCCACCGAGCTACTATAGAGAAACAAATCACCTTGAGCCTCAAATATCTTCCTCACCTCTCTCAAATTATTTGCATTATCGGATTTGCGTTTCACCTCCTTGAAAATATAGATCCATAACTTCTTAATAAATGGATTGTTGGACACGTACTTTGTATTTGTAATCATTAGTTTTTTCCTCAGACCATAGCCTCCAACAATTTGCTTACTGGCTTGATGGAGACAAGAGATATTCTTTTCATAGAGTCGAAAATTGCTAGAGCAATGATGATACTTATACATCTTTCTCGGACTCTCCTTCAAGGTCTCAAAGCAAAGGTTGCAAGCAGAGATTGATTCCAACCACCTTCGAAATATAAATGGTGTGTCTAAGACCATGTAAGCAGCATTGATGTTATGCTCTACTCCACCCATGACAAAGCGAGGCTTCCTTATGTCATCCGTGGCGGATACCAACTTATGGAGAAATGAATCTAGTTTAGATGATCCCGTGTTGTACCGCTTGATTCCAGCAATAGTCCAATCGGAGAAAACAAGCATGAATAGAGCTATCACTTCAAGAGCAATCCCTCCGAAAATAAGGGATTAAGTAATTTCCACATCGAGTTTGGAGAGCCCATGCTTGTTCAAGCGATTGAACACAATAAAAGCCAACACAATGCTAGTGAAGGCTATGAAGCGGAAAATGTAGCCCCACAAGGAATATATTGCCAACACTTTTGTGTAGAGCACTTCATAAATGAAGTTGAGTTCAACTGAGATCACCCTCAATGCATCTATTGCAGAAACATTGCGGAAATATTTACGGCTCATTTCACGATCCTCATATATGAAGATGAGATTTCCAATGAAGACCCTAAAGATTTGAAAAAAGTAGTGAGCATGCTTCACCACAGTGCTCTCAGGAAGCTTCACTTCTTCATCGGAATATCTAGCTCCCTATAGAACATTGAGTTCTTTAATCAATTGGTCACCTTCATCATCATGAAGAGACTCATTAGTTAAGAGCACAATTTTTTTAGATTGAAGGCTCAAGAGCATTGATTTCCTAAGCCTCGAGAAGCTAGAGAGATTAAGTGCTTGTAACCTCTCCGCATTTTTTGTGATCCCAGCAAGAAACACCAGCATTGTTGGGATCGCCAACAAGTGGTTGCTAGGAAATATCTGCACGTACACATAGATAGTGGCACCAACTTGGAAAATGAAACTGAGCAGGTGTCGTTGCCAAAGAGAACTGTCCTCTAGAGAGAAGGCAGTGATGGTATCTGGACCACCAAGGTGTAATAAGAGAAACGAGGCCCAAAATGCTTGAAGTGCTCCATCTACTTCAATTGCAGAAGTGGACGAGCTTCCTTGATTGTGAGAGATGAACCCAATCCCAAATGCAGCTACCCAGTCAACCATCAAATAGGCCAACCACAAAAGGAAAACGATGTGGTCGTTCACTATTTTTTTTCTAAGGGGCACAAATAGAACGAGAAAGACTTGAAGCAGGAAGCTTAGTATGACAAAAGATCGGATGTTCCATTTGTTCCACAGCTCCGAAATGGAGATAAATGCCATGTTTTGCTTAGTTTGAATCTTATCACTCCTCTAGGGAATGCATTTATACTTACTAAGATGGTGCCTTGCTTGTTTGTTATAAGACAATTACTATTAAAAAAAAAATTTCAAGAAGCTAAAAGAATTGATTCAGTCCATGAGCGAAGACAAGTATCTGATGCATTAATTCATAGAGAAAAGTAACACATGCACTATCAGGTTGAACATAAAACTATGCACGTGAAACTAGTTTATGAAATCGAGTCGTAGATGATGTGATGCATCATTATTGAATATTTAAACATGACTCACCTGAAAACAACTGGGCTCAACCCGTTTGAGTCCTTTTCTATTAAATAACAACAAATATCGGAGAAAAGTTTCGTAGGTTTAAGATGAGATGGGGTCTTTTATTAAGCCTGTAATAGATTATGAAATCAAAGCTTCCCCTTTATACGTTGGTTTTTTTTATCTTCTCCCGCTTCGTCTGTCGTTGGACAGTGAACCTATATAAGTTACTCATTAAGCTACATAGTCAGTAGTGGAACTGATAAATCTGGCCCTACGCTAGATTTCTGTCTGCACCAGAAATTGACCAGGTCGTCGAGATGTATAGACCACTAGAGTGCAGGTTATTAAGTACGTGATCCATTGTTTATGATAATAAAGATTACTACTGATATTGACGTACTTCGATGACCATTGATCAGTGGTTGATACACGACGACCTATAGCTAGCGATAGTCAACAAGGATATCAATTGGAAGGGGCGACTGATTATCGATTAGGAAGAAAAGTTGGATGCCAGAAGACGTCAGGATGCAGTTATAAGTTTTCAAATTTTAAATCACTAGTGAGCAATGCAACAGAATCAATGAAGTCGTGGAGTAACCAAAACACAAATTTAAGGGAGTAACTACTTTAAGACAAGATCATGACATCTTGAAAACATAGGCACGAGAGAATTGCTCAAAGATGGTTATAGCATAATCACTTTAAACACCATCATTCGTCTACTGGAGAGCCCTCACGCACAAACAACCAAATCTAATATCTTTTGGTTATCTTTACTTTCTTGCACTTTAATTTCTAGGTTCTAGACTCGAGTTGTATATTGCATTCCAATATGATTCTTAGCTATAGTTTCCAAATCCACGTCGTCGATAAATTTCGGCATGTATTTGTATCTCAGTTATAGCGTTGATGATTAAATTTTGGCATTGCATATTTGCATTCTTGAGCTTTGTCATTGATTGAATTCCGACATAGTTCACTTACATTCGGTTCCATTGAAGTGGCTGTATTTTCCAAACTTTGTTGTCGATTATATTCCAAAAAGGTCTGTATATGTACAATTTTGTTGAAAGTAAAGATATCCTTTTTCTTGTCTACCTATATCATTTCCATATGAAGTCATCATAGGACCTATAAAACTAAAGAATGACTTTCATTGAAACATATTTAGTCACCGAGCCCAATTCATACGAAACAATTACTATGACGGTTTCCAGATAGAATGATATTGGAAGTATTCCTCACGCAATGATGGTTGACAATTCAGGTGAGCATCACACAGGACGTCATCAGACACTCTATTTGGTTCTAGGGTGAGTAGATTCTACTGTTGGAATTTGGCTCTAGAACTTGAAACTTATCCTATTTACCTAGAGCTAGTTTTGAAACCTATCCTATTTTTACGATCAATCCTATTTTGACGATCAAGTTCCAAGGACTACCTGATATCCTTATTATTATTATTATTATTATTATTATTATTATTATTATTATTATTATTATTGTTCTTATTATTCTTATTATTATTGTTCTTATTATTCTTATTATTATTGTTCTTATTATTATTGTTATTATTATTGCTCTTATTATTGTTATTATTATTGTTATTATTGTTATTATTATTGTTATTATTATTATTATTTTTATTATTATTATTGTTATTATTATTGTTATTATTGTTATTATTATTATTATTATTATTATTATTATTATTATTATTATTATTATTATTATTATTATTATTATTATTATTATTATTATTATTATTATTCCTAGTTTTTGTTCATTTATTTAGAGCAAATCATATGAGTTTATGAGTAACAAAATGAGTCAAAGTAAAAGATGAACAAAAGAAATGCCTATTCACCATAAGATGAACAGTAGTCACCTACAATTACAAATAATAAAAAATCAAGCATGTAACATAAAATATAAATTATAAAACTCCATTCCCCATTCTTCCAAAAAAATCTAGGTGAAAAGGAAAGACACGTAAGGAGTTTTGAGGAAGGACAAACAACAAATGAGTGTTGACTTTTTCACTTATAAACTGGTTTCATAACAAGGTAGTTTGTCTTGGATACTAGGGTGGGTATTGACTCAAGACCTATACTTGTACCAATTTAAACTGGTTCAAGAAATTTGGAACCTATTTTGAATCGATTATAGGACCTATTTTTTAGGTAGTCTAGTTCTTGGGTAGAACCGATTCAATTACACACCCTCACTTGATGGCATAATTGAGTTGAGAAATACATGCCATGTTTGCCAATGAGGGACATATGATACTCATCACCTGATACTTTTTGTAGTTGAGGTGGTGCATCAAGGAAGTTAGGTCCTACTTTCGAAAAGTCAAGAAGCGATTATGAGCTGATTTCTCTAACCATTTAGGCTATGTTTGGTAGTCAAAATAAAATTTAGGAAAATGATCAATTGATCCTATCCTGTGTTTAGTTTCTACCCGAGACAAGATGAAGTTAGATATAAAAGGGATATAGTCTAGATAAAAATATCCCATGAGAGATATGGGATGAAAATAGACATGATTTCTAATATCTATAATATAAAAATTATTTTTTAAAATAAAGAACGTCTTAAATTAATAAAATAAAGATAATATTTGAATTCTAAAAAGGAAATTCAAAATAAAAAATAACAACAACTTCTATTTTATGTATTCCACACAAAGCAATAAGCATCATCCATGCATGAGTCTACCATTTAATGTATGAAATACCTTGCTTGCATTTATTCATGGAATGGATGATGTGTAGTAGGACTTATTCGACGATAAAGCCTTAACCTAGTGTAAAGCAATAAGCATCGTCCATAAATGAGATACTTTCCTTTTGACATTTAATGTATAGATACTTTGCTTGTGTTTATTCACTAAATGAATCAATTTTTTTTTACCACTTTGGATCTTTTAATTAATATCATCTTTGGACAAACAAGCAAGGAACTATCACAAAATGTGTATTCTCGATTTTAAAGTTTATATGGTATTTTAGAGAATTATTGAGTTCTTTAACTGGGTTTATCTATCTTGGATTGATGCAAAGTTATTGGATATGTCAAAGAGAGTAACCTATAAATAGCAATAAATTTGAAGTATCTTATTCGTCAAGTTTTTGATACTCACAAGGATGAGAAGAGACAACTATTATAAGTTTGACCCGTCAAGTTCTCAACTTTAAGTTGGTTTGAGACAATTTTATTTTCTTAATAAAGAAGATAACCTACTTATCATATACAAGCACACTCATAGGACTTGTTAGATATATTCTTATTCATCAATAGTATCAAGTGTTGTGTTAGATGTGGTATCACCTATCATAGATATTAAAGTTTCATTCATGCATTAGATACTTTTCTTCCACTATTTAATGCACGAGATACCTTACTTACATTCATTCGCAGAATGGATAAATGTGCAAATAACTTAGATTGACTCAATTTGATGATAAAACATCAATCTGACACAAAGTAATAAGTATCATCCATGCATGAGTCTGCCATTTAATGCATGAGATATCTTGCTTGCTTTTATTCATGGAACAGATGGATGTGTAGTAAACCAGTGCAAAGCAATAAGCATCATCCATAAAAGAGATGCTTTTCTTTTGATATCTAATGTATAAGATAATTTGTTCTTGTTTATTCACTAAAGGAATTGACTTTTTTTACCACTTTGGATTTTTTTAATGAATATCGTCTTTGGACAAACAAGCAAGGAACTATTGCTACATGTGTATTCTCGATTTTAATGTTTATATGGTATTTTCAAAATTATTGAGTTCTTTAATTGGATTAATCTATCTTGGATTGATGTGAAGTTACTGGATATGTCGAAGAGAGTAACATATAAATAGCAATAAATTGGAAATATTTTATTTGTCAAGTTTTTGATACTCAAAAGGATGAGGAGAGGACTACCATGATTACCTCCCATGAATATAAACCATACATAAAAAGTTTGGCTTGTCAAGTTCTCAACTAAGTTGGTTTGAGAGGATTTTATTTTCTTGATACAGAAGATAACCTGCTTATCATATACAAGCACACTCATATGAATTATTAGAGATATATTCTCATTCATCAATAATATCAAGTATTATGTTAGATGTAGTATCATCTATCATGGATATTGAAGTTTCATTCATGCGTGAGATACTTTTCTTTAACCATTTAATGCATGAGATGCCTTGCTTCAATTAATTTGTAGAATGGATGGATGCGCAACTAACTGAAAAAGGACCAATTTGATGAATAAACATCAAACGCAAAGCAATAAGCATCATCCATGCATGAGTCTTCCATTTAAAGCATGAGATACCTTGCTTGCATTTATTCGTCTAACGGACGAATGTGTAGCAGAAGTGATAAAGCACCGATTCAATGATAAAGCATCAACCCGGCACAAAGCAATAGGCATCATCCATAAATGAGATAATTTTCTTCTAAATTTTAATGCATGAGATTCCTTGGTTATGTTTGTTTGCTGAATGGATTGATTCTTTTACCACTTTTGATAAACTATCGCAACATGTGTATTCTCTATTTTAATGTTGATATGGTATTTTGCAGAATTATTGAGTTCTAGTTAGTTAATCTATCTTGGAAGGATGTAAAATTACTGGATATGTTGAAGAGAGTAACCTATATATAGCAATAAATTTGAAGCATCTAACTTGTCAGGTTTTTGATACTCTCAAGGATGAGGAGAGAAAACTACCATGATTACCTCCCTTGAACGTAAACCATACATAATTATAAGTTTGGACCGCCAGGTTCTCAATTTTAAGTTGGTTTAAGTGGAGCTACATTTTCTACTTCATCTCCTTCACAAACATTGTGGTAGCTTTCGTCATGTTCAATCACTTGAAGAAACATGAGCTTCGCAAACTCAACGTGGAAATTACATTAGGGCTGAGCGTGGTTCCCGGGTTACCCGGGAACCGGAACCGAATCGGAGGAGGGTCTGGTTCGGTTCCCGGTTCCAAGGGGGACCGGTTCCAGTTCCGGTTCCTTTTTTCTAGGAAACGGAAACCGGAACCGGAACCGGAACCGGAACCGATTTCGGAACCGGAACCTGTTTCGGAACCGGAACCGGAACCGGAACCGGTTACTTAGGGCAGAAAAAGCTCGACCTTGGATGTTCTAGTGACTTGTATGTGATGTTCTAGTTGAAGTTTGGCTTCGACCTATAAATGAAAGTTGTAAAGGACTTCTTGGAGTATAACATACTCAAATTTGGGACAAAACAAACAAGTATAAGTGGGTGAAATCGTTATTCTTTGGAAAGACTGGATCTGGAGATTTTGGGACCGACCCTTGATGAATGCATGGACTGTAAGGCAACCTTTCTGTCGAAATTTCACTTCGATTTCTTAACAAAAGTTGTAAAGAACATCCTGAGGTACCACATATAAAAAATTTAGAGAAAACAAACAAGAATAGGTAGGTGAAATCTTGGTCCTTTGGAGATGGTTAGATCTGGAATTACGGTACTATGAACAGGGATTTTAACTGTCCATATTTAATTATCTAGGACGAATTTGACTTTGATGTTTTCATGAAGTATCTACCTTATGGTCTTGGCTATCACATAGTCGAATTTCATAATTTTTTAAGGTCATTTGGGTATTTAATCGGAAATGTTTCTAAAACTGTGCAATCTGATGTGTTCGGATCTTGTAAGTTGCAATGCGTGGACTATATCATTTAGTATGAGGTTCTTTTGGAAATGTGTTCTGCATGAAATATCTCTCTTCATGTATTCCCTACAACATATTTAAATTTTGTAATTTTTGTAGTTCATTTGCCTATTTAACCAAAAAAATTTCAAAAACTGTGCAAGTAGAGAATAGGAAAAGTAAATCGATTATATCTTTTAATCTAGAACAAATTGGACTACGATTTCTTCATGAAACTTGTACCTCTAGGTTTTAAATACAACGTGTCCAAATTTCAGAATTTTCTGAGTTCATTTAAGGGTCTAATCGAAATTTTTTTCAAAACTTGTACATCTAGACATTTTTGTTCTAGTGGTGTTTTATTTCTACTTTCTAGTTTGCTATTTGTTTTGAAATTTCTAATTATATTCTATTATTGTTGTGCAGTGCGAAGTTAATGTATCAAGATAACATGTCAATGGGAAGTTACCGTGTAGTATACACGTACATTATAGTTTTTTTTTGGGTAACGTGCGCATATGTTATATTTTTTTTTAGTAACGTGCGTGCACGTTATAGTTTTTTTTTGGTAACATGTGCATACGTTATATTTTTTTTGGTAACGTGCGCATATGTTATAGTTTTTTTTTTGGTAACATGCGTGTACGTTATAGTTTTTTTAGTAACGTGCGCGTGCGTTATAGTTTTTTTGGGCAACGTGCGCATATGTTATAGTTCAAATATGAAAATAAAAAAAAAAAAAAAAGGAACCTGTTGGAACCTGGAACCGATCCTGGAACCTGTGACAGGGTAGGTTCCAGGTTCTCGGTTCCCACGGGTAGGTTCTAGGTTCCTCATTTTGAGGAACCTGTACCCGAGGGTAGGTTCCAAACGGAACCGAACCGGAATCTGGAACCGCTCACCCCTAAATTACATATTCCTAAATCATGCTCATTTCATCTAATTGGATAGTTGCCAGATCATGTGGTGGGACCCACGATCATCTAAAATAAATTCAACTTTTCACAAGTTAGTATCCGCCACGGATCACTTGAGGAAACCTCAATTCAACCCATGTAAAGCAAAGCCTAATGCCAGTGTTGCTTATGAAATGTTAGATAACACCATTAATATTTTGAAGATGGTTAGAATTGATTTTTGATTGCAACCTTTTATCCATGTATCTTTCAAGGAGTTCGAGAAAGATTTATAAGTGCAATCGATGCCAGAGCATCACCACTTTTTCTAAGAGAGCAGGATATCATGACTGGAGCATATATCATAGAGAGCAGGTGGGGAGCAAAGGTGGAGAGCTTCTAGCTTTTGTTTGGCTGTTGATGGTTCGTTTCGGTTGTTACTACAAACCTGATTGGAGCATATATCATAGAGAGCAGGATATCATGTTGTCCACGTTATTCATATAACTTGAATACGATATTTTTTGAAGTTATCATAGGATGCCAAGGAGTGGATAATCATATGAACGGCAAGCCTTCTATGCCAAATTTACGATTCGTCGCAATGCCATCAATCCAATCAATCCCCGCAACGCCATCGATCCAATCAATCCCCGTTTCTCGTCTGATAATGTGCAAAATAACGTAGATTTCTGTTGTATTTTGTGATGGAAGCTACATTTCGATTGTTATGGAATAATTAATACAAGATTTAGGACTACGTGAGATTCTATATCTGTGATTTATGTTGACATGTAATCCCTGTGCGAATAAAATAATGGATGGCGTGTGAGAATGCAGGGGGTGTTGCACGTTGGATGGAGATCGCGTCGAGATATTAAAGCACGAGCAAAGAAGCGGCGTCGGGTCAGAACAAGATGGAAAACAGATCCAAACTCGATTCATTGATTTCTATTAAGACAACCAGCTTTTTATATTCCTATGAACCTAAAGAAAGTTGCTCAATTCACCATGGCAAAGCCTAAACCATCGGAAAGGATCAATTCAACAAAACGTCATGTATTTAAAGTCGCAAAACTTAGATAGTTAAAGTCGAAATTGAGAGACTATTTTTGTTGCGTTTGACTTCACACGTCATTGTTCATTGTACAAATGCAACAATAAGCTTTAGCTTATTTGTCATCCTCGAACTGTTATCTCATATTGCATAAACAATCATAATAATAAACTCAAGGACGTCTATTTGATTTTAATTATAGGAATACAAAAGTAAAAACAATATTACCAAATCTAATTTATATGTAGGTTAATTATAATTTGCATAGAACTTACTACATTGAATGAATAAAATTTCACTCAACATAAATTCATTTCACTGGA
Organism: Eucalyptus caleyi; assembly: GCA_014182885.2. NCBI lineage: Eukaryota > Viridiplantae > Streptophyta > Magnoliopsida > Myrtales > Myrtaceae > Eucalyptus > Eucalyptus caleyi. The sequence goes on from CM024466.2 coordinate 4,531,460, forward strand.
GTTACAACAAAAACCATTATTGAAAAAATGTAAAATATGTATCAAGCGTAGCTTATTATTCTCCTCTCTCCCCGAGAAATATGAATTGTTCTCAGCCTCTCAAGGATATCACAGGGCTTAGGTGAACTCAAATCACAGAGAGAGAGAGAGAGAGAGAGAGAGGAGAAGAAATATGGAAAAACCAAAAAAGAAAATAGTAACGCACCGTCGCCACACGCACGTTTTAGTGAAGAGGCCAATTGGCAAAGTTAAGGAGAAAAGGGTTCGATCTTCCAAATTACATCTCTGCTATTTCGTCAAGTTAGAAAAGCTCCAAGTAGCTACCCACACAGGCCCACACCCGAGACGGTCCCAGACAAGTTTGCTAAGCATTTAACAAGGCGATAACGGAAAAGTTTCATTTCAAGCGACATGCCAAATTATGATGGTCAGTCGGAAGCAGAAATGGGACAACATTATTGCAAGAAGCAAACGGTCACTTCAACATGATACAAGAAAACCAAATCAGACGTTCCAGTCAGTGGCAAGGAGCACAGACCTAAGGAATTTCTGAATCCGCCATTAGCAACTGGCAATTTCATTCCGCTCATCTGAGCAAATCATCTAGCACTGTGACCTTCGAACAAAGCTGTTATTGGTTTACAATGAGCTTCACCCGATTCATTCGATCAATTACCTGGCGCCTTCTGAAGTCAGGACTCCATGAGTCGATCCAGGACTAATTTCACGACAGAGGGAGCGTCAACAGTCACCGCCACCTTCACCTTCGGTTTGTCAGACCATTCCGTGTGTTCACCAAACCTATTCAACAAAGTTGATATAGCTGAGTGGTTACAACAAGCATACTCAAGTGGAGGAACTTCTTTACAAGCATAGCATATGAGAAGGGTAATCCAACCTCCTATAATTTAGATTAGAAACGCTAGCTCTCCTCTATACTTCTATTCTTTGTTATTCAGCAACAATACAGGGGGAAAAAATTCTTTGTCCCTTTTAAGGGTACTTGAGATACAAATCCGTTTGTCGCATCTTCTCAAAATCGAAACTTCAAGGAAATAACTCTTTATTTTTCCAGAGTTTAAGCAGATTTCAAATCCAGCTCTGTGCCCTTCCCAATATATTAATTAGATCCTGGACTTTTTATTGGGTTTAACTAATATCAGACAGCCTTGCTTCATGACATGATGCCCACCATCAGTGATCGGCACTCATAAAAATTATATTGAATTAGTAGAACAAGGGATCTGAAAGGGCCCCTGATAATTGAGCTGCGCATTCTACCTACCTTTTCTGTCCATTATATAGTATAGTGAGCCCTCTTGTGATACCGGTCGTTTGCACTCTAACCACACCTTCAGTGAAAGTTACAAGTGAAGGGTTAATAGCTGCAAAGTATTGTTGTTGGATCGTGGAGGTAAACTCCTGCACCAAGATGACATATAAGTGTTAAAAATAAATGATGGGAAGATAATAAAAACCATGTCCTGAATCAAGATGTTTCAGTAAGCATACCTCTGGTGAAGTATGCTTTGCGATGATAGGAAAAGTACACTTCCAAGATTCTGGAGAGGTATTGAGCAAATCTTCCATTTGATTGAACCAACTTATCTCTATCTGCATCTGTAGTGTCTCAAAACAGTTCAGATTAAAAAACCTGGCAATCCATAATTAAATATGTAATTGACAATACCAGGATTGTTATACAATTCAAATCTTTTATTAAATGGATTAAGTTTATGGTTGTTGACTGGCCTGACTTTTGGTGTCACTACTGTTTAGGCAGAAAATACTTCAAACAGTAAGAAGCCAAATACTTGCAATTTGTCGCACTCAATCAATGAAAAGCATTCTTTGGCCAAAAAACAGAAAGATCCATAGAGTAAGCAACGAAAGTGGACTTGTGAAACTATGCTGGAAACAGTTCTGACCCTTAAGTAAATTTACCCTTCAGTTAAATCATCAGAAGAAAAACTAACACCATAGGTTTCTCCAAAAGCAGCAGATAGGATGCTTTACTTATAACTAGAATGATTAAAGAATCACTAGAAAATCACTAGCATTATCTCTCCATGCTCTATGCTAAATCTCTATTTAAGTCCATCGAAACATGCGCACTATTAGCAAATTTTAACACTAGCTGACTTTACCTGTCAAAACAACCTGATGGGTTACATTTATTCCTACAGCCAGAACATCAGCTCCACTGGTAAATACAATGTCTACAGCATCTGGGACGCCAAAAATCTGGTCAGCCAGTCAAAGATGTACAAGATTAAGAAAAAGAGTTAAAGCTCTAGACCTGAGCAGTCAAATAACTTCAGGTTGGACTAGTAACTCGCTCCAGGCATGTCCAACCCTGCATACACCACACGGTATGATAGGACACTTCGCAAACAAAGTTAGGCCACACAGACTTCCAAGCCACGGTTAGTTAGAGAAAGAGAGCCTTTAAGCGAACTTATAGCAGCTGTTCAAGTTTTACATTGCAGGTTTTAAATATTGTCTTGGAAGAAAAAAGAAGAAATTTGACAACTCATATTGGTTTCAGCTGCTGGATTCACATTGCCAGTAATAGAAAAAGCTCCACCAAGAAGCACGGTCTTCCCAATCTTTCTGGAAAAGGTTGGATCTTGGTGAAGAGCCTGGATTACATATCCATTTGACAACTTATGAATAAGCCCTGTTAAACAAGCATGATTTGTGTATGCTACCAAGTGAAACAAGCATGACAAAAGATCAAGATTCTGAACAGTGCAATATCTAGGAGCTGGCCCCATGCAGCCACAGTAATTTCCCCGAGATGAAGGTTTGCTTGCTCGATGAGAAAAGTAGCTGCTTACTGTCCTATTTGTTTTTTCCTTTTGGTGGTGGGAAGTTTTGATTGCCAAGTCTGTTAGCGCCATGGACAAAATTCACAATTCGAAGCTTTGTACCTCTCTATAAAAGAAATGACGATGAATCGAACAATTGATCATGTTTCTTTTAAGATAAACAAATGGATTTTAGTTGTTTAGGAGGGCGTATGAGAATCACCTCACAGTCAGAATGCCATCAAAATTCACCGAGCTTAAGTATGAGATTTGAAAATTGCGGTCCAAGAACATCACAGACATGACGTAAAGGATCCAAGAATTCCCGGTAATTAAAATGAAGAACCGAGAACCAGCCTTGCGGCCTTGCAGGGTTCCCTTGCTTTACAAATGAACTTCTATATTGCCAACAATGCCTGCCGGGAAGGTGGGTCCCACGATGAACTGGACATTACCCGATCCGCGTACAAAACGGAAGGACTTTATTAATCTTCTTAAGCAAAAATGAATTTTAAATTGTTGAAGGTTTCTTCTTTTTTCTGTTTTTTTTCCTCGACCTACATTTTGAGGAGGTTTGGAACATTCTAATAAGACATAAATGACAGTAGAGGACCTCAGATACCTCCATCACGGTTTTTGTTAAAATGTTAGAAAAATTTCACATTAAAAAATTGGTGCAGTGTAAAATACTTAATATATTTTAATTGGTCCGTAACTCATTTGCTTGAACTTAGTAAAAGTGGATTCACCTCAATATGTTAACGGATTTGAACTTGGGCTCTTTAATACCTTCCAGTAAGAAATATGTTGACCAATGTGCTCCCAATGGTAGCCTTCATGGTTTGGTCACGGGAGAAAAGGAAAGATTGTTAAGATGTATGGATGAATTGTGTTAGGAAGTCTCACATTGTTAGCCTTCATGGTTTGGTCCGTGAGAAAGGGGAAGATTGTCAAGATGCACATTTGAATTGTGTTAAAAAGTTCGACATTAGAAAATTGATGTGGCAATGTGGAGCAGTTAATATATATCATATTTGGTCAATAAATCATTGATTCATGGGTTCAACTAGATGTATTGATGTGTTTAGATTTGGAGTTTCTCTTGGTGATCTCCTTAGGTATAGGTATAGAGCTTCTACTGCGCACTCCCAATAATTTTGTACATGAAACTATTGGACTTTTTCCGACACTTCTCGCATTTTCGTCCCTTTTTGGTTCTTGTGCCCATGAGTAAACCATATCCAAAAGCAAATGTGCTGGAGAATGAATGATAATGTTTTGCTTGGAAAGGAAATGCACATGAATCTGTACAAGCATGTGAAGACATACTTGAACCGACTCTTTGTATGATACTAGCTTGCCTGATGACATAAACTGCTGAAATCTGATCGCTTGAGCAACTAGAAGTCAAATGAAACTCGAAGCTTAAGCCTAATCATGACCATTTCTTGGTTACCTCGTTCATACTCACGAGGCTTATTTGTGATGGGTCGTTCTTGCTCGGATATGAAGAGGCAAGGGATAGGAGAATCTTTTGATTGTTGAAACTTCTATATAATCGTATCTTGGTATGCTTTGTTTATCTCACTTGTGGCTTACTAGGAATGCCAGGTCGCACGCATTTTTGTTAGGAGGAAAGTTCTCTCTATACGCACCGCGCAACTACCTTCCTTTCCTTTTCGACGAGGAAAGCTATTGATGATAGCCATGAACTTTTATGGTACTGAGGAGTATTCTTCGATTTCTGGTGATTGTTGCTGAGATTGAAGTGAGCTTATGACAAAGGTGGTCTTGATTAATTGAATTTGCCTATTTATATAGAGAACTTTCTAGTAAACCCTTCCACCATATTAAACTTTTGAGTTTTGTTCTTGACTTAGCCTTTGTTCATTTATTGGAAAATGTGACTTTTTGAAAAGGAAAATAACAATATTTTCTTGTATTCAACTAAAACCTGAAATGAACTAGAAATATTTTCCATCATTTGATAGGAAAAAATTACCAAAGGAAAAAAAAAAAAAGGAAAGGAATAAAAAAGAAAAAGAAAAATAATTCAAAATTTCAAAATTTTAAATATTTGTATAAGAACGAACATTTCATTAATTAAAGACTTGAGCTTGAGCATCGGAGACTTGTACATGGCCTTTGTGGACTGAAACTTGAGTATTGAGGACCTAAGCATGGCCTTTATGGACCTTGGCTTGGGTGCCGAGGAATCGAGCACAGGCATTATGGATTTGAGCCCAGCCTCAATGCACCCAAGCGCGGGTGTCAGGGGCCTGGGCCTGGCCGCCAAAGACCTGGTCTTGAGCACTAAGACCCAAGAACTAGTGTTAGGGTTTTTGTGCTTAAGTATAAAGTTTTCGATCTAAACGCTAATATTTAGTCATATTTTGAAAAATGTTTCAGTTTTTTAAAAAGAAAAAAAATTATTTTTTTGAATTTAAGTATAAGTTTTCCGTTGACTCATTTTCCTAAGCGAACCGAGTCACGGAAAATGAGAAAAATGTTTTCTATGAGATGAATGGAGCCTAAACTTTCCTTTATTATAGAAACCTATACATACTATCCTGTTGATTGGCTGTTGCTACCCGATTCTAGTTTATCAACTTATAAAATGCAAGTTCACATATAATACATCTCTCGAAAGAGCTGTCACCTGGTAATTGACGGTTGTATAATTAGAACCAATTTAAATCAACCAGCTGAAGAGAAAGGCAAGGAGCATTGTATCCAAAATTCGATCATACGGGACATGTGTCAGATACGACATAATCCATTAATTAATCTAATTCATCCAAATACTATATAATCATGTATATATAAAAGTGGGTGAAGCTCGTGCGAGATTGATACATGTGGCATGCTCACGCAAGATTTGCCCAGCTATTTGCTTTGAAAGTTCTCCGGGATGCTGCTCTCCAAAATAAGCCTGTGGTTTTGACACCTTCTTGCGACCTATCTCAAAATTGTGTGCGTAATCGATTACCACGACCACTCACGTAGTCAATTGCGCCATCTCCTCTCACCGTATGTGTATAATACCTCGGACGTCATGCTTGAGAATACACATTGGATCTCTCCCAACATGATTTAATCTCTCAATTAAACCAATCCGCTCTTCAAGTTCCCTGAAAGACGCCCCTAGGCTATCTAGATCCTTCACCTTAGTCTCCGACTTCTCAACTCGTTTCCAAGCTTCAGTGATTCGACTGTCCACCATGACTTCTAAGTCTTTCACAATAACTCGAGCTCTAATATCAAATGTCATGATCGAATCTATTGACTCAGCTTGAAGTCCAGGTGGTGTGTACTATCCCTGATCGCGAGTAGTAGATCAACCTCCTCAAGCGTCTAATGCCCCAATGCTAAGACGCATGCACAATTCTCAGGGTTGTATGTGAAAGAACAAGAATGGAAACGGGTAATGAAGAAATATTTTACTTGGTTGCATTGATTATCAGTACAAGCAATGCACATCAAGGGACTACAGGGATCTAAGCGGCTATGCACAATGCCCTTGGACAAGCCCGGACCAAGGCACTTACAGAGGACTTGTGCCACCCGGTCACTGACTAGGCCATGGCCGGCCCAATCTTGGCCCGACCACACTCTCTTCTTTAAAAAGAGTCTTGATTTATGCCCACTTCCTAAGGATTCACCTGGCCACTATGTTACAATTTAGAAGGATTGGAATCTTCTTCTGACTTTGTTCTTGCGGACTTCAAGCGTTTGTCGGCCTTATGCTACATTTTTTTTTTTTTTTATCTTATTTATTTATTTATTTATTTTTGTGTTAGCTTTTGTAGTTTCTCCCTTTCTTTTCCTGTATATTCTTGATGTACTTGAACAGTTTTCCCTTTTAGTAAATTCTTTATCAAAGGAACAGTCTAGAAGCTGATTAGGGAGACATCTAAGGTTTGCCTTTTTTTGTTTTTTGTTTTTGGGACATACAAAGGGAAAGAGGGGACACGGAGAGGTGGTGGGAAAGTGAGAGAAAAGTGAGAAAAAGAGGTGATTTCTAAAGCACCTATATTCTCACAACTTCCAAATCGACTTCTGTTACTTTGATGTGGCGATGTGTCAGTAGGGTGACTAACGATAGACTAGCTGCTACAAGCAATTTTCGGCAAAAATTAACTAGAATGACTACATTAAAATTTTGCGCAAAGATTTAAAACTAGATTGATAAAATTATAAAGTTTAAAACTGAATTGATATTTATACGATATATTTAAGATTGATTGGGTAATTTTTCTGAATATCCTAGGCTATGTTCATTTCTCTACATAGATGCGCATTGTAGGAAAGTACCTCAATTTGGTAGTATTTTCTGCATGTCATTTCATATTTGTATGCGTTATTTAAATTTGATCATTGGCGCATTATGCCAAACTTATTTGGAATTTCTTTAGAGGTTTCCATTACCATTCACAGGTTCTTATCCCAGGACATTATACCAAAGCCGTGTTTAATGTTGTCTGAGAGGGCTCGGGTTATTTCATTTTTGCTTGTTTTATTTTGCTTCCTTTCATATTTATGCTTTTTTTTTCCTTCATCATTTTAGACATTGCACGGTATAGTGCCTTATTTAAATAATTTACTTTTGGTGATGCTCCACAGATCGTCATTTCTACATCGACACTTCTATTAAATTTTAGGGAATAAAATGAACCGAGATCACATGAAAACGTTTTCCTTAAAAGAAAAGAGGTACCAATGAAATGGGGTTAGTTTAATCTAGCATGTCTGCTTTGTAGAGTAAGGCGATTAGCCGTCTTACTAGACTCCTAATTGGTTTAAAATAGGTTAATGGAAACTCTAATATAATAATGATTTAATCTAAAGAACGGGAGAAAGCAAATTGTGATCGGTGGAATTTGAGGGAGTCCATATTCTGCATAAATGTTATTCGAGCCTATTTAGTTTGACTGTTCAAGACTCAAGTAGTTACTAATGGATGTGTGAGTAAAATTAGATATGATCAATTTGACAATAAAAGTCAACCTAATACAAAGCAATAATCATCATTCATACACGAAGAGATATTTTACTCCTACCAAGCAAATAAAAGCAACATATTCATACTCATTTTCACATATCAAAACTGTTTTGATTACATGCCCATCCTAGTCCTGGGCTACTTATTTTTGTTTCCATATATATAGTCAATCAAAAGGCTGGGGTAGCCTAACTCCTCTACCGAGCTGCTCCCAAAAGTGGCCCCCATACTATGTGCATTCCCCATCTTGAACCTTGATTTGTCCATCACACACCTGAAATGGTTAGAACAACAAGAGTGAGTCGATAATTCAATAAGTACAAATTCCTAATTCTCATATAGGAGGACATCTCGCCATCGATCGTTGGATACAAGGTCAGCACCCACTTGTTGATGGCAAATCAATAGCAAGGTTCATGCCTTGCCTTGCTTATGCATATAAGAGGCTATCAACCGTCTATGTACTTTCAGGAATCAAAGACAATGAGCTAGTGCATATAAACAAGCTTTCCAAATATCCGTGGCTTATTATCATTTCGGTCATAAAAATGGATGCTTGCATTTCATGAAACTCATTCAAGCACTAAGTGACCCAATTCAAACATATGCTCAAATTGATGCAATGACTTAACAATACATATCAAATAAACCTAGCTTTTGCAAGCATCACACATGTATTAGTCATGAACCACACGTGAACTTTCATTTTTTTCCTTTTTCGTATAATATTAGTCAAACTTAATCAACTCTTCTGGTAACAACCGAGCATCGGTCCCCCCTTTGGCAACCAGCATCGTCCTAATCTCATTATCAGGACGGCATCTAGGGTGACCCCCAGGTATCGGCCTCACTCGGGCTAGCATCGTCCACGACCTCAATATCAAGACGGCATCCGGGGCTTTACCCCAGGTAACGACCTGGCATCCCCCAAGGTTAGCATATAGGTCCATTGTGTATCCATGCATTTCAAGCATCAGCCGATTCATGTCATGTTTAAACTCTTAATCGAATAAAAGGCTTGAAGGCGTGCCATGCAAGGTGAACTAATGGACGACTCTTGTGTTTTATTAAATCAAACTCATGCCGGATGCAATTCAAGCTTGTAACCTTGACTTGGAATCATTCGCTTAGGCTTTAGCATTGTCCATAGTCACCGAGACCTTTCCTCGACATCCGAGTGTGCTTGACACTCATGCAGGATCATGAACTTACTTAATGCAACAATAAGCAAGAAACACAACAATCATAACAATACAAAGCCAACATAAGCAAACGATGACATGATCCTAAAATCGATAAGCGTTGCACATCGCCCTATCGAAGAGTTGGAAAAATCTACTTACGTTCGATGAACCTCGAGCTAAGACACTAACTACAAAGGAAGAGTGGCTTACTTTGGAGGACGAGAGGGAGAGACGTGAGGTGGAGGGCGTTCAAGGAGATGGAGGGTGGAGAAAATGGGGAGCAAAGTGAGGAAAATGAAGAGAGCTTCTCATATTTATAGCCCTTGGAGCCATCATTACCATGCCAAACGGTCCATTCTAATGTTTCCAAGTGTCCCGCCTAAATTCCTTGGGTGGCAAGGCTATGGGTCCAATAATTGAAGCCTAAATGATAAGTTGGAAGGCTAAAAGGCCTTACTTGGCAACCTAAGCTCATAGGCGTCATTGATAATAGACCCGCTTTTCACTTTTCCATTGGTCCACCTGTTTGCTTATCCTCCAAGGCTCACTCTAGGCTCATTATTGCCTATGGCGCCTAAGGGATACATAAGCCCCTTTAATGCCTAATGTATTTTTCTAATTGGTTGGTGCTTACCTTAATCACCAAGGCTACAATCTAGGGCCATTATAACCTAAGATTCACCTAAGATTCTAGGGGACACCTAAGTAGGTTAATCACCTCACTCATTAATTGCCAAGATTTCATGCAATTATTAGGCTTAGATGTGTTCATACTAGTCAACTTGCTCTCCAAGTTTCTTCTCTTTAATACACTAAGGTCCAAAAGCATTTAATGCATTCTTATCTTCAAGCTAAGAAGTTTCTAGATTAACTTGCTCCTCAAGTTAGGCATGCAGCCCCCCTTCCCGTCAAAGTTGGGCGGTTCTCACATCCTAAGGCAAAAACAGTTTTGAACAACTTTCAAATCAGTACCATTACCTTATCAAACGGATTCGAAAAATTATAATATTTTAATATGTTATAAATAAGACCTTAGAAAACATTTTTATGAAGCAATCCAAGCCAAATTCGTTATGTGGAAAGAGGAGCAAATCAGTGAACATAACCCAAAAATTCATCCATCGAACAGATTCAATGGTCAGAGAGAGAGAGAGACTCCTTTGAAATCCAAATCTTCACAAACCCTTTGAAATTGTAATATGTTATAGATATGGATGTCCTTTAAAACTTTTGTGATGGAATCATGTCCAAATTTGAAAGGGAAGATTTTATAAAAATTCGAGAAAGCAACTTGGTTACGTCTTCACTATACTAGGCAGGTTCTGTACGGTAATTGATTGGGCCTTCGTATCAATCATTTTATCTCAGAAAAATATGAAATTTAAGTATGTTATAGAATAAGATATTTTGAACAACTTTCAT
>CM024466.2:4541977-4650133 GCA_014182885.2 Eucalyptus caleyi
TTAAAAAAAAAAAACAGAATAAACGCTAGTAACTAACTCAAATAAAATTTGGCATTGAAAAACTAAATAATAACTTAATCAGAGAAAAGTTGTTAGTCACTTTAATTCAGGTTGGTAATTTCTAAAAGGATTTGGTAAATTTTAAAATAGGCAAGGAAAATAAATGTAACAACTCAATAGAAAAGCTGTTAACTTAATAACAAAGACAAATAAACGTTGGTAAAAAAAAAAAAAAAACTTAAATGGAGTCGGTAACCCAAAATTATTTGGGACTTAATTGTAGAAACGTTGATAAGTGACACAAATTAAAATTGGTAATGTCGCATAGTAGTTGGTGTTTAAGCCATTGGAAAGAAAAGTAAATCATTAAAAGTCAGTACACCAAGAAGAAGTTTTCATTTGGTTGGAGATGAGAGAAGTTAGTTATTTGATTAAAACTAAATATCGGTGACAAATCCAAGCAAGAGTTGGCAAAGCCATAGTTTGTAAATTAAGACTCCGTTCATTTTGTGGAAAAAATAACATTTCTGGAAAATATGTTTCAAGCCATTTTCCAGAAAAATGTAATTATTTTCTGGTATTCGACTGAAACCTGAAAAAAAAAAATGGGAAAATATTTTTTATTGTTTGGTAAGGAAAATTTTTGCTTTCATGCACTTTTTTTCAATAGTTTTTATTATTTTATTTTAAAATATAGTTTTTAATCATTTTGTATATTTAAAAAAATCAATTGTTTATTTTATATATATATATATATATATATATATATATATATATATATATTTTGTCTTCTTCTTCAGCCGATCCTTGGCCACAATAACGGCCTACAACTGGTTTGAGGCAAGCTCGCAGCTCGCCAAATCGATAAGCTAGAGGTTCCGCTTGCGATTTGGCGAGGCCCAAGCTCGTCGATCTGGCAAAGCTCGAGCTCACTGCTCACTAGATTGGTGAGCTTGGTGAACAACAAGTGGCTCAAGGCCAGCGAGCTCAAGGCTCGCTTATGGCCAGCCACAACTTGCCTTGGCCAGTGATCAGCGGTCATCATGGCCGGTGATCACCAAGACAAATTGGAAAAAAAAAAAAAAAAAAGAATTAAAAATTCGATTTTTTTAATGAAAAAAAGATAAAAAGAAAAGGAAAAGATAAAAAGGTTAACATGGTGTGAGATAAGAGAAAGTGAGTGAGGAAAATATTTTCCTCTTTCTCAAAAGTGGAAAACATTTTCCCCTATCTTAGAAAACCATTTTCCTTCATGGAAAATGTTTTCCCTAACTAATTCATTTTCGTAAAATGAACATCAAAAATTTGGAAAACGTTTTTGGAAGTTATTTTCCGTAAAATGAACGAAGTCTAATAAAAAAATAAGTTTGGTAATTACTCTAATTAAGGTTGGTAGTTTCTAAAAATAATAGTAAATTTAACGAATTGGTAAGCAAGAAAATTAAAAGTTGGTAATCGGTACAATTAATATTTGTATTTCAATAGTTGGTAACTTTAGCTGGGTTTTAACTAAGGCTAACAACAGATAGCAACTCAATAGAGAAGTTGCTAAATTTAAGAAAATGAACAATTGCAAGATTGTAAGCAACTCAAATGAGAGATGGTAAATCAAAAATAGTTGGTAGGCTAATGAAGAAAAGCTGGCAAATCACAAAAAAATTTAAAAAAAAATTGGTAAATTCATATAAGAGCTGATAATTCAAGACATTTGTAAGAAAGATGAAAGAAGTTGGTAAAAAGATTTATAAATCAAAAAAGCCAAATAAATGTTAGTAAGTAACTCGAAACTAGTTGATAATTTAATCGAAAAATATAATAAAAAAATAACTAGTAAGTTACCAAAAATATTAATAAATTCATAAAAGAGTTGGTAAATTTGAAATGTTAATAAGAAAGGCAAAATTAAAGATTGTAAAAGATAACAAAAGTTGGTAATTTGTAAACTATCAAAATGATTAATAATTCCATAAAAGTATCGGTGAATTACCAACGAATTACCCAAAAATTAGGATACAGTATTTCTTTTTACCAAAAGATTTTTTAAAACTTATCAACTCTTTCATAAATCCATTGACACGAAGAAATAAATACGCTTTTCGGGACCAGATTAGAAAGAGAACAGCAAAAGTGTCCAATGAAATAGATTTCCTGCTTGTCAATATAATTAGATGCCTCCTTTCTCCTTTTCCATCATTTTCTATTCCATTATTTGCTCGTCGAGTTATATTTTCCAAAATCAAAAGAACGCTTAGATTGCTAGAGAGGGAACTAATCAGTAATTACCTGATTCCAACAATTTTCTCAAAATCATTTCTCACGACATCGATTATGTAGTTGCTAAAATCTTCCCCCGGCTTATCGACATCGCGTGCTTGTGGAGAAGACTGAGAACCTTCCCTCTTCTTAATGAAATCGTGTGCATGTGGAGAAGACGGAAGTTTTGCGTAAGGTAGAAATGGGGCATGAAAAGAGTTATAGTTTCCAGAAGAATGGCATACCATGAAATTCAAATGAAGCGCGAGATACTCGAACTTGGTCACAGAAGGATAAAATTGCTTGAAAAACGAGCACTGCAACATACCAAAATGTATAAAGAGAGATCTATAGCTCAACATGAACTTCTTCAATGAAGAGTATTGTCGCATTATATATCAAGAGACTCGTAGAGACTATTACCATCCAGCCAAGCCCTTTCGATTTATTTCCTAGGTTAGCGAGACAACCTCGGTCTTTCTGCTCCTTTAGTAATTCTGCAGCTCCAAACGATATAGATATGACCACTTCAATCAGATTCGCAAGAAACGGAGATGGTTCATACCAGAAATTCGAGAAGCAAATAAGTCCAGTGTGAGGGTCTTCGCTTACCGCGTCGCAGTTCGCAATAAGGGTTGCTTTCGACATCATGAGCAGCCGATTTGGCCGATTTGGCCGATTCGGCCGATTTGTTCCATTGATGTATCTAATGAACACGGCAACGTGAAGGCGAGTGTCGCGGAATTGGTCTGAGATACGTTTCGAGAGATTTAGAATGTAGTATGCGTGCCATACCTTTATGTATCCAAGCACTATCTTGACCACACATAGAATCACGTGGGAGGTAGCTAGCACAAATATGAAGATGTCCAGGTCATGGAGTGCTTCAGCAGTCAGCAGTGGTACCTTCCCCTAGAAAAATAAAAGTTGCACCAAAATGTTCTTTTTGAGACCTTGTATATTTTTCTCATATTATTCTCGGATTGACCTCTCCTCTCTCTCTCTCTCTCTCTCTCTCTCTCTCTCGTGACGTTATAGATGTGCAGAGACTAAGTTGTGTTGATTTATTCAAGAACGTGTTGGATTATTGGCGGATGTTTGGAATAATGCATGATCCGATTATTTGACATGTTCACGAGGCAGCGCGTCATGCTATTGTATAAACAGATTAATAAACTGGCATACATATCCTTGAAACTTAATATCATCTCCGTTGTTACGGGAAGGATAATATACAAAAATCAGAATGAAGACAAAGAGCCCTGAGGGGCGGGACTGGACAATAGAATCACCTTTTCACTGCAGAAATCGGTTGAAGCAGAAGCTTCATTGAGGAGGCTGCGTCCTCGTGTTCTGCCAGTGGTGGAAGAAGGGCCGACTTCTTGCAAGGAAGCCACACGTTGGCAAGCCTCTCCGGGATGCAAATCTTCTCTATCCTCGTTTGGAACACCGCCAGGAGCAGTGATATGAACCCTAGCAGCATCAACTCTGCGCCACCACCAATGACGTTAATGTCAAATTCATAAGCGCATCAGTAAGAATTCGGCGTTTTCAAAGGAGGGGAGCAAAAATGGATCCTTCACCTTCTTTGATCTTTTGAAAGGCACCGACAAGCATCTTCCGTTCGAACTTCCGTAAAAGCTGCGTTAATTCGACGGTAAACTCAAAGTTAAGTTACGCATTCTTTGATATCAAGAGGAGTATTGGAGCTTAGTCTTTAGGAGAGTGATGCGAGCGAAAAAAGATGGTCACCTGGCCGACACAAAGTAGGATTTTTTCGACAGCAAGAGAAATCAGGACTATACCGAAGCAAACTGAAGCTACCACCCACGACGGCGTGAACTCTAACGTCTTACCCTCCACTTCGCTGTCCGCCATTCTCTCTCTCTCTCTCTCTCTCTCTCTCTCTCTCTCTCTCTCTGCGTGTTTTTGATGTACCCGCCTTCATGTCCACACGTACCCGTACATATAGGATGACATAGATGCGCAAACACGTAAGCAAGTGCCATTCTTTATGACGAAGATGGACTTAATCAAATGGAAACATGGCAATAAAAACATCAAAATTCTTCCATTATCTCGAATAAAACTATGTATCATATTGAGACAAACCTCATCTGGTGAAAAGAGATCTTTTTTACCTTCTGTTTTTATTGATTTATTTATTTTTCTTCTTGGAACGGGAAAAGGCGATGTATTTCAGTCGACAATGACCGTCAAGAAATAGTAATAACTCTCGTTGATTCCAGCTAGTCACTAACAAGCGGGAGAGAGACTAGCGTTGGTACTTGTAGGGAGAGAGAATTCACAAACGTAGCCGCCGATGCTAGCAACACTCTTTGCCTCAATTATTCTCGTGTGACCGAAACAGAGGATTAACATAAAATGACCTAGATAAAAAAAATTTAAGAAATGTACGGTAATACATCAACAAATACAGACATAAAAATATACAAGTAGTTACAACTAGAGGTGAGCGTTTTCATGTTCTGTATAGATTCCACCAATAACTTAAAACGTATCCGTTGAAATAGATTACTCATTTTTTGGAACCTAGAAGCTACCATGTATACTTTAAAACCCGGAATCTACTTTGTCATAGGTTTTAGGGTTGATTCTAGTATCTACATAAGTTCCACATGTATTATTAATTAAGTGACTAAGCAATTATAGTGAATCATCATATTTAATTGCCACCGCTTGCTATTATAATCCACTGATCACAACTTACATTTAGACACACAAAAGAAATGAAATAGTAACAAAATAAAAGTCTTAGTCATAAAATGGAAACACAAACTAGTGATTTCAAATTATACACTCATCATCAAATGCCATGAAATACCACAAGATTGCACAAAGACAAACCAAGAAAAACACAAAAACTAGTTCCAAATTCTAGGTCCTATCTACCTAGAATCCGAAATTTGAAATCTATTATGCATATTCTGGAATTTGGAACTTCTACTAGTCCAGTTCTCTACTTTCAAGTTAAACTCCAGAACATGCTCACCCCTAGTTATAGCTATATCAAAGAATAAGATATGAGTATATTAGACCTTGGACAACTATTTTTGATCTATGTGTAACCTAGAAATAATTATCATGACCCACCCCATTGGTGGTCGCGTGGTTTGTGCTCTATCCCTCTTCCGGAAGGGAGCGAGTTCGAATCCCCGCGTTTGCTTGTGTGACTAAACTACGGTCCGTGGGATGTGAGTCCCCGCAGGTCACCTTGGGTTTACGCTACCGGCTGCTTGCCATACGGCGATTCTTGGATCATAAAAAAATAAAATAATAATTATCATGTAACCACAACAACAAATACTTCGAGAATGATGACTTCGAATAAGGTATCACTCCCCGAGAAGCACTTAGAGATTATTTGGTACAACTTCTGCGTGTTTCGACATTTTTAGGTTATTTGGCATACAAGGGACAGTTTTAACATCCGCATGATATTACTATTCTCAATAACTTTTAAGAAGTCTCACTCGATTCAAGGGATTATACGTTTGAAACGGACATGGTAAGAACCCTCACCAATATATCAAACAGACAGCTAATCAATTGCATGATCATGGTTTGGGACGTATCAAGTTTGTCGCCGGGGTGCGTGGGGTTCGACCTCATTGAATTGGGGACCACTCTTAAATAGCGAATTGATATTTAGCTGTGATTGTATGGAGATGGGGTAATTGACTTGACTAAGAGGATGAAGAGATATGTGGCGTGATTAAAGTTCCGTTTTTACGAAAAATAAATAATTTAAAAAATATTAATCTAAAAATGATTATTTGTATAGTTTTTAATAAAAAGCCAATGAAAATATTTTTATAATTGACAAAAATTTATATATGAATATTTTCGTGAACAATGAATTTTTTTTGTTTACATTCATTCGCTTTTGTAAGCATTTCCAATAATCAATTTTTAGAAAAATATTTTTCAAATCATTCATTTTTTATGAAACAAATTGAGCTTAGCTGAAGCTACTCAAGTTGAGCAACATCTTGTTACGCACACTGGATGGTGTAGTTGGTAGCATAACCTTGCATTTTCTAATTTATCCTTACCTTCTAGATAATTTCCTTAATCACGAGATACAACATTTCAAATCAGTTTTATAACTTTTCGCTCAATATATTATTGTACTTTTGTTATTATAAGTTAATGTATTTTTTGCTAGAGGTATTATACGTTAATGTGCTTCAAAATAAATTGATAAAGTCCTTTCGTGGAGAGTTCGTCCATTAGTGAGATACTATGCCCCATTCGAGAGTTGTATATTTTAAAAGACATGACAATTCGCTCAAAAAATGTGTGTTTCGACATATCTATTTTTTTACCATTAAAAAAAATATTTTTTAACAAACAGTTACGAGAAGTCCGTTCATATTCAAGTTAGTCTTTATTCATCTATTTGTACTTGTTTATAATACTAATATTAGGAAACAATCACATCACTTTAAATTTTCCTACCATTTAAGAAATTACCACTACGTTACCTTTCATTCCTACGATTTATGTATTCTTTCACATTTAAATTTATATCAAATTAAAGCCACCATTTTGTGCTTACCTCCTTCCATATATTGATTTTCAATTTTCAATGCTTTTTTGGGCAAATAATCTATTTATTATTCAAACACTAAGAGAGTTTGAGTGACTTGGATATAGTTATAATCTCAGTTGGATGACTTGACCCATAGTAAAATCTTTTGCTACTCTGCCCGTGGACGCTGGTCACTTCGACTAAACCACATTAATATGGTATCCAATCTATTTCCTTGTTCAGTTTATTGCATTGTATTGCTTGGTTTCTTTAGCAACAGTTCTAATGCATTTAAGATGAATAATATGAGGATCCCGAATAATGATAAGATGTCGCTCCTCGAAGAGTATTTAGAGATCATCGACACAGCTTTTGTGCGGTCGTTGCAGTCATGAAAGAAATGGTGTTTTGGCTCTTATGTTATTTGGCAACATGTGATGGTCGCAACGCCCCCATGGTGCAGTACCCTCGACAACTTCTAAGAAGCGGCCACACTCGATTTTGAGGCGTTGTGCCTTGAAAATAAACATCATCAAACACAAATATCATTGCACGCATCGTAACTAACAACACATCGCAATTGCAAAACATTAAAAGGACTGCTAATCTATTGCAACTGTGGATGACTCCTTAAATAGCCGATTTAACTGTTCAATTGACAAAAATAAATGTTTTTATGGATTTATAGTCGAAAGGACTGCCTGAGAGTGACCAATTATAAGAATTGATATTTAGTTGTGATTGTACGAGAAGGAGGGAGTTGACTTGACTAAATGGATGATGACAAACGTGGCCTCACTTAGGGGTGAGCATCGGTCCAAGGTTAACCTTGAATCAACCTTGAACTGGCCCAACTCTGCTGGTCCTGATTTGGTTTCCAAGGAGACTAGGTCGGTCATTAATCCTAGAATTTCTAGACCAATACTATGTGGGTCGATCTTCGGCCCTGAGGGTTCCGAGTCATTTTTATATAAATAAAACCTTTAAAATAAATGGTGTCAACAACATTAAACATCTCTTTAGTAAGGAAATCAATTAATTTTACATTTTTTTAATAACTTAGATTTTTAATGTCTTTTACAACATCAATAGTCATAATTTATGAAAGTAAAAATATTTTTGTAAGGAGTCCTCGCAATGTCCAAAAAGACATAAACAACTCCTTATGGCATCATCCTCTAATATTTGTTCTCTTATGTTTTATTTGTCCTCTTAGTCTTCAATTTTAGTCTTCAATTTACAAAAATTGAAAGAAACAACTTCTCTGCTCGCCACTCGACACTCGCCTCGCTTGCTTTGGGTGACTCGTGCCACTCGTTGCTTGATGCTTGCTTGGCTTGTTGCTCCCCGCTTAACATTTGATGCTCATTTTGTTCAATGCTCACCCCACTTGACCCTCATCGCTTGCTTTTCTTTGTTGACCTCACTCATCATTGAATTCATTTGGTCGATAGGTCCTCAGTTGCCCTTTCAATGAGTACAACAAATGAAATAAAAAATTATTGGTTGGTCTTGGGTTGACCTTGAAACTAGACCAAATCCATTTGGTCGATCTGGTTCTCAATCGCTTTTTTAAGGAGTATAAAAAATGAAATAAAAAATTATTGGTTGCTCCCAGGTTGACCTTAGAACCGGACCGAATCCATTGAGTCGGTTTGATCCTCGGTCCCAAGTTCAATAGGGTTGGTCTTTGATCCCAAAAATTAAGGACCAACACTGTGCGGGTTGGATATAGGGTTAGGAGGAGGATCGGCCTAACCCTGACCATGCTCACCCTTAGCCTCATTAATTGAGCAATATCGTGTTTCCGACATTGGACGTTGTCGTTGGTATCATGATACAATATTTCAAACTCTATATATTAGTGTATTTTTTATTATAATAAACTAATGTGCTTCAAGACTTATTCGTAAAGCTATGTCATTTCATAAGGAATTGTGTCCATTAGTGAAAGGAGTATGCTCATTCAAGAGTTGCACTTTCAAAAAGCATGATATGACAGTCCATCCAAAACACGTGTCTTTCAATTTATTTTGAACAAATAGTTATGGGAAATTATCTCACGTTCGAATAAGTAATTATTCATATATTTATACTCGTTTATAATACTAACATCATGAAACAACCACATCACTTCAAATTATCCTACCGTTTAAGAAATTTTCCACCACGTGACTTTTCATTCCTACGATTTAAGGTATTTTTTTTTTTTTTTACATTTAAATTATATTAAAGTAAAGCCACCATTTCGCGTTTACCTCCTTTCATATATTTTTTCTTTCAATTTTCATTTTTTAACATATAATCTATTTATTATTCAACTAGACAACTCCCTCCCTCTACCGAGCAAAAAAAATAAAACTCTCTCTCTCTCTCTCTCTCTCTCTCTCTCTCTCTCTCTCTCTCATGCCTTTATTTCATGCTTTCTTTTATATAATATATATGTGCGTATATATATTACGATTTTACTTCTTTTCATGCTTTCTTATATGTATGTATGTATGTATGTATGTATGTATGTATGTATGTATAAATTATCTATTTCCTTGACGGGATTGCCTTTATTTGATGGTGCAGAGTAACCATCTACTTATTCATAAAAAAGCTTTTATCTTTCTTCTTATTTTAAGCCCTTCCAATAAATCATTGGATAATATGATCAATCAAAATAATCATCTCACATACAATTGTACGTACACACAAGGAATACAATTTTATATTCTTATAGACCCCTAAGTCAGCAATGACGACTAGCGGTCCACCAAAGGCTACTAATTGTGCATAGATTTTACATATTGACACGAACAGTAAATGCTCGTATAAATCGTATTTCATTATTGATGTAGTGGACAAAAGCAATCACAATATAAAAGATAAATACAAATAGATATGTCTGACATGATTGTGCAGTGACATAATCATCCAAACTGAGTTTTTAGAGAGAGAGAGAGAGAGAGAGAGAGAGAGGGGCCATTGGGTCTTCCAATCAAGAGGGAGCAGAATTAAAAGTTGGCAGGTATGATTAAGAAGTGGCATGAAAGTTCTGAGAGAGAGAGAGAGAGAGAGAGAGAGAGAGAGGGGGGGCATTGGGTCTTCCAATCAAGAGGGAGCGGAATTAAAAGTTGGCAGGTAAGATTAAGAAGTGGAATGAAAGTTCTGCGAGAGAGAGAGAGAGAGAAGGGGGCCATTGGGTCTTCCAATCAAGAGGGAGTGGAATTAAAAGTCGGCAGGTAAGATTAAGAAGTGGCCTGAAAGTTTTGCTCCCCTTACTAATTAAATGAATTCTCCAATTCACATTGACTCTTAGGTCACTAAGCAACATGGCAAAGCCCAGTGGGACAGAGAGACAACAGGGACATCCAACAGAGGATGGAGGAGGAGAGTAATGACGAGAGAGCACAAATTTGTCAATGGCAGTGTCTTCTTGTGCAGACCCCCGAGAGATAATTTTTCCCTATAAATTGTAATTTAACATTTTCCCATATGGACAAAATTGGAAAAACTTCTCAGGAAATGAGACTTTTGAAAAGCTGGGAGTAATTGGGACTCCACCAATCTATTGGTAAGTGACTCAAATGAAAGTTGATAAGCTAAAAATATTTCATCACAAAAAGGGTTAATAATCACTCAAACTAATTTTGGTAATTTAATATAAGAGTTGATAACTTCAACACTTTCCTAAGCTTCGCTGATAAAAGTTAATAATTTATTGAAACCATTGGTAATTTATAAACAATTAAATAAATGTTGGTAATTTAATATAAGAGTTGGTAACTTAATAATAACAAATAAACAATAAGCAATTTACCAGCAACATCTTTTCTTGAAAATAAAATATGAAACTTACCACGGTTTTCACAAATTTACATAAGACTGGGAATTTTTGTCCTTTTCGTTTGCAAATGGAACGAGAGAATCGTCCCACCCAATTATATTCTGTTTCTCCAGTCTAACTACCCACGTTTCGTCTGCCAAAGCCATCGCTCTTCTAATGGTTAGATAAGTAGAGAGCTTTAAAAGGAGCGGTAGGATATTGCATAGACAAATTTACATGTTGTCAATGTTGAATTACAGTTTTGAATATTTAAGCGAGAAGTCCTGGACATATTACAGATACCGAGCTCATTAATATATCTCCTTTCGACGAGATATGACTATGCTTGTATGCTTTGTCCGCTTGCAATAGTACTAGAGTGCTTTAGCTTTTTCTATGTTTTATTTCAAGAATAGTGTCAAAAAAGTTCTAAATCTTTCATATTGGTGACAATTGAGTCCCAAATCTTTTATTGGTGCCGAGTTAGTCTCAAACATTTTGACTTTGTGACAATTCAGTCCCAAATCTTTTATTGGTGCCGAGTTAGTCTCAAACATTTTGATTTTGTGCCAATTTAGTCCGTCCGATTTATTTTGGCTAGATTTTGCTAACATGGACACCAATTGGCTAACGTGGCACGACCAAAGCAAATGTTGACAACTTTTACTAATATTTTGATGTTTTTTTAATTTTTCAATTTTTATTTAATTTATTGTATCTTTTATTTTCTTCTTTCCTTCTCCTCCTCCTTACTCTAGCCAATTGTTGGACCTTGACGATTGGCAAGAGGCGATGGCTAGCGAGCCTTGCCAAAGGTCCTAAGGTTGCGCCTACAAGCCCTACAAGGGCTTGAGCCCTTGCCAATGGCTGGATAGGCTCAACCTTGCCAACTTGCTAGCCCATTGTGATGCTGCCCTCATGGCTTGGGCTGCCACAAGCTAGCCTCACCGAGTTTGGCAAGGTCAAGCCTCACCATGGCAAGCGAGGGTGAGCCTCGCTGCTTAGCGCGAGGCCACCCTCGCAGCCTCTAACGAGGACTTGAGCCTTGCCAGTGGTCGGCGAGGTTGAGCTTGCCGAAAGTCACCTCTAGCTAGTTGTCGAGGTTCAACGATTGGCTGGAATAAGGGGGAGGAGAAGGAAAAAAGAAAAATAAAAGGAAAAATAAAATAAAGTAAAATAATAAAAAATTAGAAAAAAATATTAAAATATTATACAAAAGTCAATGTCTTTATGGATTTAACCGTTCAATTGACGGCTAATCAATCGCACCTGCGGACGACCCCTTAAATAGCCGATTTAACCGTTCAATTGACAAAAGTCAATGTCTTTATGGATTTATGGTGGAAAGGAATGCCTAAGAGCGACCAATTATAAGAATTGATATTTTGCTGTGATTGTGCGAGGGATTTGACTTGCCGAAATGGATGATGACAAACGTGGCCTCATTAATTGAGCAATATCGTGTTTCACGCATTGGACGTTGTCGCGCCATGATACAATTTTTCAAAATCTATATGTCACTGTATTTTTGGTTATAATAAACTAATGTGCTTTCAAGATTTATTGGTAAAGCTGTGTCTTTTCATAGAGAATTGCGTCTATTGGTGAAGTGGTATACTCATTCAAGGGTTGCGCCTTCAAAATGCATGACATCACAATCCGTTCAAAACACGTGTCTTTCAAATTATTTTTGAACAGGTAATTACGGAAATTCTCTCACGTTCGAATAAGTAATTATTCATTTATTTATACATGTTTATAATAAGACCATATCACTTCAAATTTTCCTACCGTTCAAGAAATTGCCACCTCGTGACCTTTCATTCCTATTATTTAAGGTATTTTTTTTTTTACATTTAAAGTATATTAAATTAAAGCCACCATTTCCCGTTTACCTCCTTTCATATATTTTTTTCAATTTTCATTGCTTTTTGAACATATAATCTATTTAATATTCAACTTGATAACTCTCTCTCTCTCTCTCTCTCCTTTTTTTCATGCTAAGCCCTTCTATTAAATCATTGGATAATATGATCATTCGATGTAACCATCTCACATACGATTATAGGTGCACACAAGGAATACATTTTTACTTTCTTGTAGACCCCTAGGTCAGCAATGACAACTAGTGGTCCACCAAAAGTTACTAAATATGCATTGATTTTTGACATTGACACGAAGAGTAGATGCTTAACTTAGTCATGGTTCATTATTAATGTAGTGGATAAAACCAATCATAGTAGAAAAGATGAATATAAATAAACGTGTCTCACATGATTGTACAGTGACAATCATCCAAACAGAGTTTTCTGTCGGAAGAATATTTCTCATGAGAGAGAGAGATCACTGGATCATCCAATCAAGAGGGAGCGAACTTAAAAGTTGGCAGGTGAGATTAAGAAGTGGCATGAAAGTTCTGCTCCCCTCAATAATTAAATGAATTCTCCAATTCACATCGACCCTTTGGTCACTATGCAACACGGCAAAGCCCAGAGGGACAGAGACAATGAGGACATCCAACAACGGATGGAGGATGAGAGGAAGAACGAGAGAGCACAAATTTGTCGATGGCAGTGCCTTCATGTGCAGACCCCCGAGAGATAATTTTTCCTTGTAAATTGTAAATCAATATTTTCCCATATGGACAAAATTGGAAAAACTTCTCAGGAAATGAGACTTTTGAGCTGAAAGCAATTGGGACTTCGTCGACCTGTTGATAAGTGACTTGAATGAAAGTTGATAATCTAAAACTAATTGACAGTTTTGTTGGGGAAAAAGCTAATAATCACTCATTAATTTTGGTAATATAATATAAGAGTTGATAACTTCAATACTTCCTTAAGTTTCACTGATAAAAGTTAATAATTTATTGGAACTGTTGGTGATTTGAGGACAATTAAATAAACGTTGGTAATTTAATATAACAAATTAACAATAGCAATTTACCAGTAAAAAATTTAGATGTCAACAACATTTATTTTTATTATTTGAAAATGTTTTGCTGTTTGACACTTGAATATATGCAACTATATATTGTTCCGTGCATATCTTATCTTTGGTAGTTTTGCTCGTTTTTGAAAGTGATTTTTATAAAAGTTTTCATGATCACTATGTCTATTTATACATGAAAAAAAATTTGTGCCTTTATTCAGTTGACCCTGGTGAATTTATTCTGACTCCGTCACTGATATTCAGGTCATGTGTACGCATCAAATGTACATCAATGTGAAAATTGTTGATATAATGTACGTAAATATAAAAGAAACTGAAGCCGTTGTATCGTTATGAAAGGAAACACTTTGGTCTCTAGCAAAACTATGCATTTTGTGGTTGATCCTCTAGAAACTTGAGGCAGGTAAACTGGCTATTTTTGTTAAATTTAACGTAATTGTCGTTTTTTCTGTTTGTTTAGTGAGAAATCACATTTTTACTCCACTGTCCACCGTCATCAATCAGATCATCCAGAATTAGAGGAGCCCCAAAGATGATGGCCGAAATAGTTAGTACCAATTGAAATAAAAAAGAATGATTGTCCAAACTAGATAATGCCAACGGAAAAATAGACGAATCATGTTTTGACTAAATCAATTTCTGCTCTATTTGTTTCTTATGTCTGCTGTACAAATTATCTGGTTTCGGGCACTTCGATGTCTACTTTGGTCTCTAATTCCACTTCACCGACTTTCGTCTGCTCGGTTGTTCCTGCAGACCTATGTCTGGAACCATTTTCGGCGCATTCATTTGTGGCCACCCTCTTTGATTTCCTTCTCTCATTCCAGTTCCTCATCTGGGTCAAAAGCCACATATCTTCCTCTTTGCCCGAGTTGTTCCTGCCCGGATGAATCTTAGTTTCATCTCGACACTGAACCCAAAAAAAGGTTTGCATATCGAGTCCGATCATTAGTATACAAGCTTAAACTCTGGCCAATTGCAACTCATGAGCATGTCGTTGGTTTGTCGTACCTGCGATTTCATAATCGCATTTAGGGGTAGCATCCCGTAGATGCACATTAACTGGACGAACACTATGCGCAAAACATGCCACAAAAGTCAGTTTGATTGATATAGGCATTTGTATAATCGATCTAATATGGCACACAGGGAAAACCGAAGGATGAGGATATGAGCAATCAGTAGCCTTACCCGATCACTATTCTTGGGACAACAAAACCAACCTTTCCCATAATGCAAGAGGGAAATTGGTATTCGAACTGCGTAGAGATATGAAGTAACACTCCACAGTTGGAACTTCACCAATACGACCAGAAACATTGCTTAATACAAATAAAAAAGACAATTTGAACTATATGATTACTCACCAATATAAAGAAGAAGAAAGCAAGCTCTAGGGAGTTTCCAAACAGCACGATGAATCAAGTGGAGGACGAATTGAGGCCTACGGAACCAGAAATAGTATGTCAGAGTTTGAGGAATATGCCAAGAAAGTGAGAATGTCTTGTAATTTCTATATATTCAATCGTATCTTTTTACATTGTCCAAACTCCTATTTATAGTACAATGAATGTTGAACTGAGGAAAAAATAAATGAAGATACATTAAATCAAATCCAATCACGGATTGATATAATCTATCAATTACAATCATCTACAATCTTGGATCGATATCAATCACAACTTTCAGTCCAATTAATCTTTGGTCCAATCCTCGCATATCTCCAACATTCCCCCTCAAGCTGGTGGCTGATATATATTCAAGACACTAAGCTTGCTTAGCAGATATGCGTGCTGTCTTTGACATAATGGTTTAGTAAAGATGTTTGCAGGCTGTTCTGTGGTTTCAATTCCATTTGTCTTGATTACTCCTTCTTGGATCTCATCTTAAGTGTAGTGACAATCTGCTTCAATGTGTTTCGTTCTCTCATGAGATATGGGAATCATCGCAAGTTTGAGTGCTACATCATTGTTATAGAATAAGTTCATTGGCCCTTTGACTCGAATCCCGAGGTTTGAAAGCAAGCCTTGTATCCAAATTATTTCATAAACGGTTTTGGCCATGGCTCGATATTCAGCTTCAGTGAATGATAGTGATACGATTGACTTCTTCTCGTCTTCCATGAAAGTAACAACTTTCCCCATTTAATACAAGAACTGGTAATTGATCTTCAACTCATAGGACATGTGGCATAGTCTATATCATAATAAGTATTCATTTCCAAATTGCAATCTTGAGAGAGGGGTATTCCAAGTCTTCAACTCTTTTTAAATATTTTATAACCTTCAAGGTTGCATTCATGTGAGATTCCTATGGGTTATGCATAAGTTGACTGAGATTCAGCACTACATAATATATATCTAGCCTGGTCATAGTGAGTTATATAAGTTTACCTACAAGCCTTTGATAGTGGGATGGATCTTCGAGTAATGGGTCATCAATCTCAGAAGATGATCTGATTTCATAATCAATGGTAGTTAACTTGATGTTCTAATCAATAGGAACAGTAGTTGGTTTACATTATGATAAGCCAGCTCTGTCACACCCCGAACCCCGAGCGCACGCACATCCCACTGCGGTCGATCAAATATGCGACATCCCAGGATACGTCGCCAACCCATTAAATTTTATTACGCATGCGGAAGCGAAACAAATCCCCTGACAACATTTAACTTGGGATAGAAAAGCAGGCAATCAATCATCATACCAAACACTCGTTTACAAACACATAGGTTTAAATACAACTCTGGACTGTCTACAAAATAGACCAGCTCGACGAAAGGGGACTATCCTAAAACCAACTAGCAGGACACGATCACCGATACTTCAGTCTCCACCTTTCCAGACTTAGGGCTTCGGGTCCTCCACAACCGCCATCTAGGGACCTGAAATTTTAATCCCACAACCGGGATGAGACGATGTCTCAGCAAGTTCAACCCCCTAAACCCCTATTAGAAAGAAAATACGCCCCGGGTGGCCTAGCCACATCACACAGAGAACTTACCTCGCCTCAGTTCCTTCCTGCAGGTTAGCACAATTCAAATCACCCAATCACATATAGTAATAGGAACTCAAACAATTGGAACGCCATCATTTTCAAATAATCACAATCGCACTTAGCACGCATTCCAATTATTATTCACTGCCACACAAGGGCATAGTCTACTCGCAGTTCGGCTATCTACTGGCATATAGCCAGCCATCGCCTCCCCCCATGGAGCGCGGCTTCGTCAATACGTCGACGGCATTCCCAAAGGAGCATAGGCCCATAATCTACTGCAACCCGCAACCACCGCGTGGACATCCCATATAGGGGCAAGTCCGGCTCAACAGCCCATGACGATTCCTCTTAATTATCACACAGCCAAATCATACTCGGCCTCGGGACACTTTACATTTAAGTCAACGCTTCCACTTAAAATAGTGATCCCGGCCATTTTTCTTCATATTAAAAATATTTCATAAATTACTCACGTGTGTGGGGACATGCTGATTTCAAATCCAAAAAGCCAATATCTCACTTTTTCAAACCCCACTATTTAATATAATAATTAAAATCCAATTTTTGCATCAAAACCCGACACTTGGATTTTTATGAATAAAATCCTTATTTATCCCAATCAACACTCAATTTGCCACAATCAATCATCAAATTCAAATTCTAAATACACAGCAGCGATCGGCACGAAATTCTGAGAGTATAAGGTCCCGACGAAATTTTCGAACTTTAATCAATAATTAAATTTATTCCGAAAATTAATTAAATAATAATATTCATATTTTTCGCAATCCACATTCAATTTATAATATCCGACCATCAATTTCAAAATCTGAATACACAGCAGCGACCGGCATGAAATTCTGAGAATTTAAGGTCTCGACAAAATTTTCGGAATTTAATAAATAATTAAATTTATTCCGAAAATAATTAAATAATAATATTTTAATAATTTCGAATAATTATATATTATTAAATTATTAAATAATTTCGAAATATTTAAATAAATGAAAAGCAAATTCCTTTATGTCACATCAAGGCTTATATTAATATAAACCTTCATTTAGCCTTAAATTAAACTCACTTTAAGCTAATTAAACACATTAATATAATCCACACTTAAATAAATTAAACTAACCACCTAATCACAATTAGCATAAACTAAGCACACATAAAGCATAATTAACCCTCTAAGCGAGGTTTAGTGAGTTAAACTCACTAGATTAGCGAGCCGAGTGAACCAAAACGACGAGGATGACGCGAGGATCGACTTTCCTCAAGGCGGGCCGAGCATCCGGGCTCAGGAAGGCGGCCAAAACGGGCCAAAACTCCGCTGCAATACCCATTTTTCTTGGCTGCTGTCCATGGCGGTTTGAGGCCGATAATGGGCGGATCCGGCGCCGGGATGGGCGGAGGGACGGTGGAGGAGCTACGGCGATGGCTGGCGACGACGAACAGCGGTGCACGACGGTCGGAGACGAGCTCCGGCAGCTCCCGGAACCCACGAACCGAGATAGACGCGGATGGCCAGGCGCGGGCGAGGCAGCGGCTCGAGCAGTCGAACGGCGGCGAGCTACGACGGCGAGGAGCTTCGGCTGGCGGCGAACGGCGATAGGTAGAGCTGCTGGTTTCAATCCTTCTTCGGCTTGTTGGCGTGCGAACGAAGCTGGAGGCGGTAGAGGCGGCTGGGCGGAGCAGCTCGCGGGGCTAGTTATCGCTTCCAATAGAACAAGAATGAGTGGCAACAGTCGGATGCATATTCATGGAGCTGAGAGCATTGATCAGGTCTTTTTTTTGTCTTTGGCATAGAGAAACTGGTAAAGAATTGCTGAGTATGTGTGGAGGATGCACGATATAAAAAGGTTTTCAGAAAATAAAGATATGATGGTCCCTTTTTGACTGGAGACTTGGGAGCCGCCTTGTCCTATATAGAAATGACCAAGTCAGCCAACGCAACAACGGTGCGGAAGGCAAGAAATTAAGGGAGGTGGACCCGAACTGAAGTTCCATTATTAGGAGAGTCGTGTCCCGACTCTAATGGAGAAAACTCAAAAGATCTCGATTCACATATGATCTTTCTTTGACCTGTTACATCCACATTTCTTCCCCCCTCTCCACGGGATTGTTGGGTACGCATTCCATCAACGGACAAATCCAACTCTCTCCCTCTTTCCACATCACTTCCTTCTTCACCCCACGAATCTTCCTTCTTATTTTCTTCTTCATTTTCTTTTCCTTCTCCCTTCGTTCTTCTCCGTCTTCTTTCTTCGCAGCGGGAGTCATGATGATCATATGCGAACCACCATCACCAAGCCGCGTGCATCCGTCATGCCTAGCGTCGCTGCTGTCTAATGCAAAAGGTATAAAATATCAGAAAATCAACGATAAACAATTAAAAAAAAAAAAAAATCAGGGACTCACATGTTTTAGTCCAAATGTCAAAATCAACTCCGCGAGAATTGTTGTATCTCTTAATGAAATCTTCCAATAAACAAAGGCATAATTAATTAGAAATCGACCATTTTTCAATCCATACGCAATTCAGGTACGCAAACCCAGTTATTCTGAATTGCATGCTCTGAAACATACCTCAACGTGTGTCTTCTCGAACAAAACTAAGAGGATGCACTTAACAGCATCATGATGTATACCTAAATTAATCGTATTTATTCTCCTGACTACACGTGATAGATCAAGCTTAGTATTATCCATAATAAAACTTAGACAACCAATAATACTAGCATTTGAAGCATAGTACAATGCTCCACCTCCATCTAAGTACATAGTGACAATGTAGATCATTTATGTAATGCAACAAGTAGGGTCTCCATTGCATGTTAAGTGCCTCAATGCTTTCCTAACGTAACTCCTTCGAGTCATGCACAACATTATGATTGTCTTCGCTCTCTACATCTCCATATCTGAAGTTGTCTGTATTACATCAAATTATCTATTTTAATATATGCACATGAGCCTAGTCAATCTTAGACATTGAATCACGTGAGCCTCATTTGGGGTCCAAATAACTCATCAACAAATGCAATGGGCTCATAAACACCCGAATCATCTAAAAACTTTTCATCATGTTGATGTGTTATATTGTGCGTCAGCAGCTAAATTTTTTTTTAGTAAACTATTCAGGCATTTCATAAGAAAATTGGGAATTGAATTTTTCAATACGATATAATTTGACCCTAAAAAAAAAAAATATATCGGCATTGCATAATCTTGCATTCGCATTCTTTATTGCATTTTCGGCATTTAGAGATTAGGCATATTTTTCTAGAATGGCATCTCCGTATCGAACATGGACTTATGGCGAGATCGCGAATATCTTGTGAACAGGCCTATTAGGTGACCTGACCCGGAGTTTTTCATGAATTTAAACAAGAGTTTTTATGAAGGTTTTGGATAAGGCCCTAACATCTGGGCGAAGCCTAAGCCCATTCGGTCACTTTAGGTCGATCCCACAAGCCCGACCTCCTTGTCCATCTCTCAAAATTCATCCTTACCGTTCCCTCCCCGTTGATCGAAATGGCCCTAGTTTAGGCCACTTTCAGCAAGACAATCGTGAAAGAAAAACTGAGGGAGATAATAACAAAGTGGGAACGTTCAGTCGGTGCTGGCAAGAACAGGGAAAAACGAAGAGTATTCGGTATTTGTACAGGTGAGGATAAGCCAATAGAAAAAAAAAAAAAAAAAAAAAAAACAGAGAAAGAGCAGAAGGTTGAGAGAAGCAAAGAGATAGCAGGGCATGGACGCTGAACAGAGGAGGTAAGTAGAGCCTTGGTGTAGAAAGAGGCAGAGATAGAGAGAAAGAGAAGAAAGCGGTGCAGTTCGGAGATACAAAGGAGAGATGACAATCGGCCAAGGGGAGAGAGATATCCTCGGTCACAGGAAGCTACCGAAAATAAAAGAGCAAAAACAGAGAGGACGAGCTCCGGAGGCAGAGTACACGCACATGCATAGCAGATAACTCATGGCACAGACGTCAACCTCTCGCACAGGATTCCTGAGCAAACTACGACAGAATTCTGGGCATACTGAGCAGTATATGCGAGCCAGAAGATAGAAAAGCCGAAGGGGAATAAAGACATTGAGAGGAAAAAAGGATTGGTGCATCCGATTCGAGGAGGATTCGGAATTCTTTAGCAACCACTCTAGAGCAGCAACCGGCTTTCCAGATTTTATCTTCAAACTAATTGCTTGTGCTAGGTAAAATATCGTTTCAGTCCTTGAAATTATTGGTTCAAAGCGTCACTCGTGTCCTTCCATCTTATGTAGATCGAACACTATTTCTTGTTGATGAGTTTTCGCACGAGGAGATCGAAAACTTCCTTCAAATGACGGCTATCACAGTACTGAGCGACGACTAAACGGGGGCTGGTTTGCGACCGAGACACGGCTTGGTCCGTGATCGAGACGTGCCCTGGTCCGCCTTCTAGTACGCCCTGGTTTGCCGCTAGGATTGTGTGATCGAGACTGAAAATGGACCAGAAGACAGAATCTCAGCACTATTCGTTGTAAACATTATGACTATCGCTAAAATGCAGTGTAATATATGCCCACTTTTATTGTTTTTTTTTTCTAGTATGTGACTTTATTTTCCAGGTTGAAATTATCAACATTTTTATAGTTTGCACATTACAATCTTTAAATTTATTGTCTATTTCATAGTTGAAATTACCAACATAAACTGAAGTTATTCACCAATTTTTTAAAATTAAATTATTAACCGACGTTTAAATTTTTATTTTTTATTTTAATTTACCAACTTTTTATAGGGTCAACAAGCCTTATTTGCGTTTGTTTTTAACCCCGTACATTTACGAACTCTCACCAACTTTTCTCCAAAATTGCCATATAGGATGCAGTTATCAAGTCTCATTGAGTTACTAGTTGACACTAATTTGTTTTTTCCTTTGCTTTGCCAACTTTCTTGTCGTTCACAAACTTTTATTTGCAATTGTTCACCACACCTTAAATTTACTGACTATTTTTAGATATAACCAACATCATTTAGAGGGACTTATTAAGTTTTCTGTGATTAAGTTACCAACTTGATTTAGATAACAGCTCTAAATTGAATTACTTATCAAATTTATTTTTTGTAGTACCAAGTTTTCTTCTTTTACCCACTTTTCTTATCGCTTACTGACTTTTGTTTACCTTTCTTAATTGCACCTTAAATTTTAATAACTCTTATATGATATTACTAATCGAATTTTAAGTGATTTACCAATTTTCTCAAATTAAGCTATCAATAAGTTTTGGGTTACCACAGATTTAGCTCAGTTTCCATTTTTTTTTTTTTTTTGGTTCTTTCTAATTTACCAATTTTTCCATTGATTTATTTGACCAGGAAATTTTTTTGCAAATCACTAGAAAAAAATTACTTAAATGTACGAATGCAAATTTAGTCCTAAACTATTCAATTTTGCCAATATAGTCTTAAATTATTATGCAAAAATCCAATGTAGAATTTCGGCTAATTTTTTCCTAGAAATTGCTAATGTGGTAGTCCGGTCATCACTAATCATTCTACATGACACAACATTAGTGATCTCTGAAAAAAATTGACCGGAACAACTATATTGGAATCTTGTGTAGAGATTCAGGATTAGATTAATAGTGACAATAGGGTTTAAGACTAATTTAACAATTTTCTTCTCAAATTAAAGGTTGATAATTTCACATAATACTTGCCAATTTTAATGCATTGGTAAGAAAAGTATATAAAAGGCGGTAAAAGACAAATATATTTTTTTTTTTTTTTGTGAAAAATAAGAATATAAGTTGGAAAAAAAGAGTTAAATGTTGGTAACTAACTCAAATAAGAGTTACAAACCAAAAAACAAAAACCCAACTAAGAATTGGTAACGCAAGACTATTTAGCAACTTAATCCTAAAAAAGGGTGAGTAAGCGAGCTAAAAGTGACATCTCAATAGTAAAGTTTGCAAAATTTTAAAAGAGAAAACGATAAACCTATTGTTAAGAAACTCAAATGAGAGTAGATAAACCAAAACCAATTGTCAACTTAACCAGATAGAATTTGGTAATAACACAAAAAGGGCGGGTGATTTCCTAATAGGTGGTAACTTTACAGTGTTAATAAGAATGATCAAGACTCCTATTCGGAATCACCACAAAATCCATCTCCTTTTTAGTGAAACTAAGATCCAATATTGGTAAAACATATTTTGTCAATTGGGACACTTTCTAGCGAAATGATATCACATGTGCTATGTCTTGTCATTTGGGAGAAAGAGCGCTAATATAAGCATGAGACCGAGGCTTTCTCGGAATCATACTTTCGTAATTTAGATCACAAGAATATATTAATCCATCCATGCTAGGAAATTAAGATATCCCTCTCTTCTATTCACATGTGCGAAATTTTTATGATATATAACCTTATTACTTCCCAAATGACCAAAGGATAAACTTCCCAGTTTGAAGCACCCATAACACATGAGGATTTTCGGCCGCTATCGGGATTATGGCCTTGACCGAATTTCTACTTCATGTGGGCTATGTCCTGGAAAATCAACTAAGATTGGGGCTTCTCTTTTTAAACCCATGCAGCACTCAAGGATAAATCCAAGGCAATATATGACTGGAACGACTTAAATGCAATTTATGTGGACCTATAATTATAAAATGAAAATGCGAGGCATTTTCATGATATTTTTGTTTAGAGGTCAAGTCGACTCCTAATTTTCTCATGCGGTAAATAAATAAATTATGATAACCAAAATTTAGGGGCTTCACAACTTTTATTTGTACTCTTCTGACAAAGTTTACTATTGGATACTTGAATATATGCAACTAGGTATTATTCCATGTATATCTTATCTTTGGTAGTTTTGCTTGTATTTTGAAGTTCGATTTTAATAAAAGTTTTTATGATTGCCATGTCTATGCGTATGCATCAAATGTATATCAATGGGAAAATAGTTGACATGGTGTACATAATTAGATAAGAAAGTGAAACCGTAGTATCATAATGAAAGGAAACACTTTGATCTCTAGCAAAACTATACATGTTGTGGTTGATCCTCTAGCAACCCAAGGCATGCAAATTGGCTACAGGTCAATAGGCATGTTGCTCCTGACCAAAAAAAAAAAAAAAAAAAAGGCATGCTGCTCTGCTGGTAAATGGATTGCAAGCGTGGGGCCGGAGAATACTAGGTTTAGGATTCGATCCCCGTTAGCACTGCACACATTTGTACATAGAAAGAGGAGTGGGACAAAAAAAATTGGACTACTGTTGTTAAATTAACGTAATTGTTTTTTTTTTTCTGTTTAAATCCAATTTTTTAGTGAGAAATCACATTTTTACCTCCACTATCATCAATCAAATCGTCCAAATCAGAGTGGCCTCAAAGATGATGACCAAAATAGTTAAGCAGTATCAATTGAGATAAAAAAGGATGATTGTCCGAAGAGACTTGCTCTCGTCATGTGTACATATAGCGTAATGCCAACGAAAAATATAGACGGAAACATGTCTGGACTAAATCAATTTCAGCTCTCAATTGTTTTTTGTGTCTGATGTACATTCTCGGATTTCTGGCGCTTCGATGTCTGCTCTGGTCTCTAATTCCACTTCACCGCCTTTCATCTGCTTGGTTGTTCCTGCAGACCTATGTCTGGAACCATTTTCGGCGGATTTATTTGTGGCCACCCTCATTCTCTCATACCACTTCCAAATCAGGGTCACAAGCCACATATCTTCCTCTTCACCTGAGTGGTTCTTGCCCAGATGATTCTTAGTTTCATCTTGATACTGAAACGAAAAAAGAATTTGCATATCGAGTCCAATCATTAGTATACAAACTTAAACTCTGGCTCATCACAACTCATGAGCATGTCGTAGGTTTGTCGTACCTGCGATTTCATAATTGCATATAGGGGTAGCGTTCTGTAGATGCACATGGACTGGACAAAGGCTCTGTGCAAAACATGCCACGAAAGTCAATTTGATTGATGTAGGCATTCCTATAATCGATCAAATATGGCACACAGGGATAATCGAAGGATAAGGATATGAGCAATCGGTAGCCTTACCCAATTACTATTCTTGAGATAGCAAAACCAGCCTTCCCCATGATGCAGGAGTGAAAATCATATTGGAACTGCATAGAGATACGATTCCAGCATTATATAATTGGAATTGCCCCAGTATGGCCAGAAACTTTGCTTAAACCAATGATGATAAGCTGGGGTACATTAATGCTTACCAATACAAAAAAGAAGAATATAAGCTCTAGGGAGTTCTGAAATAGCACGATGTGAATCAAGGGGAGGACGAATTGATGCCAACGGAACCAGAAATAATCACTTGGAATGAAAACCGACTCCTCTTCGCTTTTTCCGGCGACCTTTTCTGCAAGCCGTGTTATCGTGTGCTCCAGTATGGTGCCGGCAATGAGCAAAAGCTGCAGAGGAGCGAGAAACCTAGTTATATGTGGAGTCTTTTTATTTTTCCATTAGAGAAATAAACATATCTTTTCGGAAATTTACAGTATGACACATCTTGTTGTTTAGATTGAAATGTTTCTTAGGGACACTCAGTCTATGGAGTAAATTCCAGGATGAGCAAAATGCCATATCTTCAAGGGCCAGCAAACATAATGATCCGTAATTTATCACTACTTACAGTCAATGGAATGAAAGATATCCAAAAGTACGCATGCCATCCTGCAAAAGTATAAATAAACTTGTCAAGACGTAAATTGAAATATGATATGAGAGCTTCATGAAAAAAAAAAAAATTTGTTCACCAAGGTCTGCAAACTTCATTCATCCTTCTGATGGTGAATTATTTTCAGATGTCACTCTTTATTTAGAGATGGTTGTAATGTGTAATCAATTTCATTTGTTACCAGACCATTAATACCATACACAAACTATCTGGTCAATCGCCAGGTTCTATGCGCTACATGATATCAAGGGACTATCATTTCATGGACCAGAAAATATCAATTTTGGCGTTATTCGATAACTAAACATTATAACTATCATTAACAATATAATGCTGCGTAACAAGTGCCTAAGTCACTCACCGGCCACATTCACGAGCAAAAAGATCACTGCGAGTATCCACAAGTACCAACTGCAATGACCAAAAACAGAAACCAACAAGCCAAGAGCTCAGCATAATGCACTTTCTTTTTACTACTGCTTTAATTCTTTTCACTCTCTTTAATTGAACAATTGGTGCTTAATTACGAGAAGAGTTTGGAGATTAGAAGTGACAATTTTTTCCACCACGTTCCAGAGGACAAGCAAACTAAAATAGCAGCTTTCTATTGTTCCGTGCCAAAGTTACCGGTATTTTTTTTTTTACCATACCACTAAATTTCACTAAATGTTGGTTGGTGTCAATAAACTATTGGTAATAAAAAAAATAATGACCGCTGACTTTCGTTTTAGGTAACTTCTTAGTAATTTACCAACATTTCTTATAGTTTAGAATTTACCATTCCTTGTACTAATTTACCTACTTTTATCAGCATATCTTACGGATGTTTCAAATATACTAACTCTCATATGAAATTACCACCCCAAATTAAAGTGAATTACTCGCCCACATATAATAATTTTTTTTTTATTTACTAGCGTTTCTATTGAGTCATCCACTATTGCGTTGGTTTGCAACCCATATATTTATTAACTTTTGCTAGAAATTATCGATCTAAATTAATGTAACTCACCAATTTTTTTTCTGATTATAGTATTGGCTTGCCAACTCTCAATAAGTTATTTGCCAAGTCTATTTTTCTTTTGGTTACCAATATTTTTAATATTTTAGCAACTTTCTTTTACCTTTCTTAACTACAACTTCAACTTATCAACTCTTATATGAATTTACTAATTTAACTTTGAGTGTTCACTAATTTTCTCAATCTAAGTTATCAACTAGGTTGGGGTTCCCATGAATTTGAGTAAATTTCCAATATTTATTTTGTTCTTTTTAATTTACTAAATTTTTAATAACTGGGGGAATAGAATTGATAAATAACTCAAACGAAATGTTGATAATTTCATATAATAGTTGAATTTATGGGCATTTTTAAGAAAGGTAAAGTTGTTCGAAAGATAAGATTTTTTTTTCATAAATAAGAGAAATTAATAAGTTGAAAAAAAATGTTGGTAACACAAGACTAGCAGCTAACCTAGTCATTAGAAGAAAATGTCGTTAAGCAGTATACTGAAAGTGATAACTCAATCATAAAGTTTGTAAAATTTGAAAAAAAAAAAAAAAAGAATCAACATGTTGGTAAGTAACTCAAATAAGAGTTGATAAACCAAAATTAATTGGCAACTCAGAATAGTTGGTAATCAAACAAAAACAGTTCATTGTTTCTTATAATAGGTCGTAAATCTGAGACGTTAATAAGAAAAGTAAATAAAAGTTGGTAATTAAAAAAAAAAAAAAAAACAGAATAAACGCTGGTAACTAACTCAAATAAAATTTGGCATTGAAAAACTAAATAATAACTTAATCAGAGAAAAGTTGTTAGTCACTTTAATTAAGGTTGGTAATTTCTAAAAGGATTTGGTAAATTTTAAAATAAGCAAGGAAAATAAATGTAACAACTCAATAGAAAAGCTGATAACTTAATAACAAAAACAAATAAACGTTGGTAAAAAAAACTTAAATGGAGTCGGTAACCCAAAATTATTTGGGACTTAATTGTAGAAACGTTGATAAGTGACACAAATTAAAATTGGTAATGTCACATAGTAGTTGGTGTTTAAGCCATTGGAAAGAAAAGTAAATCATTAAAAGTCAGTACACCCAAGAAGAAGTTTTCATTTGGTTGGAGATGAGAGAAGTTAGTTATTTGATTAAAACTAAATATCGGTAACAAATCCAAGCAAGAGTTGGCAAAGCCATAGTTTGTAAATTAAGATTCCATTTGTTTTGTGGAAAAAATAATATTTATGGAAAATGTGTTTCAAGAAGCCATTTTCTAGAAATTTTTTTTAATTATTTTCTAGTATTCGGCTGAAACCAAAAAAAAAAAAAAAAAAAAAAAAATGGGAAAATTTTTTACTGTTTGGTAAAGAAAATTTTTCTTTCATGCACTCTTTTTCAATATTTTTATTATTTTATTTTAAAATATAGTTTTTAATTATTTTTTATATTTTAAAAAATCAATTTTTATTATATTTATATTTATATATATTTTTCTTTTTTTGTTTTTCTTCTTCTTCAGCCGATCCTTGGCCACGATGACGGCCTACAACTGGTTTGAGGCAAGCTCGAACTCGCTACTCGCCAAATCGGTAAGCTAGAGGTTCCTACTCGTTGATTTGGTGAGGCCCAAGCTCATCGAGCTGGCAGAGCCTGAGCTAGCTGATTTGGAGAGCGACAAGCTTGAGGGGCTTGTCGAGGCATCAAGCTCAATGCTCACTAGATTGGTGAGCTTGGCGAGCAACAAGTGGCTTGAGGCCAGCGAGCTTAAGGCTCACTTATGGCTAGCCACAACTCGCCTTGGCCAGTGATCGGTAGTCATTGTGGTTAGTGATCAGAAAAGACAAATTGGAAAAAAAAAAAAAAAAAAAAAAAAAAGAAAAATTAAAAATTTGATTTTTTAAATGAAAAAAAAGAGAAAAAAAAAAGAAAAGAAAAAAAGGTTAACATGAGTGAGAGAAAATATTTTCCTCTTTTTCAAAAGTGGAAAATATTTTCCTTATCTTAGAAAACCATTTTCCCTTCTGGAAAATGCTTTTCCCAACTAATTCATTTTCGTAAAACGAACATCGAAAATTGGAAAACGTTTTCTTGAAAGTTATTTTCATAAAATAAACGAAGTCTAATAAAAAAAATAAGTTTGGTAATTACTCTAATTAAGGTTGGTAGTTTTTGAAAATAATAGTAAATTTAACGAATCGGTAAGCAAGAAAATTAAAAGTTGGTAATCGGTACAATTAATATTTGTATTTCAATAGTTGGTAACTTTAACTGGGTTTTAACTAAGGCTAATAACAGATAGCAACTCAATAGAGAAGTTGCTAAATTTAAGAAAATGAACAATTGCAAGATTGTAAGCAACTCAAATGAGAGATGGTAAATCAAAAATAGTTGGTAGGCTAATGAAGAAAAGCTGACAAATCACATAAATGAAATTTAAAAAAATTGGTAAATTCATATAAGAGCTGATAATTCAAGACATTTGTAAGAAAGATGAAAAAGTTGGTAAAAGATTTATAAATCAAAAAAGCCAAATAAATGTTAGTAAGTAACTCAAAACTAGTTGATAATTTAATAAAAAAAATAACTAGTAAGTTACCAAAAATATTAATAAATTCATAAAAGAGTTGGTAAATTTGAAATGTTAATAAGAAAGGTAAAATTAAAGATTGTAAAAGATAAGAAAAGTTGGTAATTTGTAAACTATCAAAATGATTAATAATTTCATAAAAGTATCGGTGAATTACCAACGAATTACCCAAAAATTAGGATACAGTATTTCTTTTTTACCAAAAGATTTTTTTAAACTTATCAACTCTTTCATAAATCCATTGACACGAAGAAATAAATACGCTTTTCGGGACCAGATTAGAAAGAGAATAGCAAAAGTGTCCAATGAAATAGATTTCCTGCTTGTCAATATAGTTAGATGCCTCCTTTCTCCTTTTCCATCATTTTCTACTCCATTATTTGCTCGTCGAGTTATATTTTCCAAAATCAAAAGAATGCTTAGATTGCTAGAGAAGGGAACTAATCAGTAATTACCTGATTCCAACAATTTTCTCAAAATCATTTCTCACGACATCGATTATGTAGTTCTGAAAATCTTCCCTCAGCTTATCGACGTCGCGTGCTTGTGAAGAAGACTGAGAATCTTCCCTCGGCTTATCGACGTTGCGTGCTTGTGGAGAAGACTGAGAATCTTCCCTCGGCTTATTGAAATCACGTGCCTGTGCCTGTGGAAAAGACGGAAGTTTTGCTTAAAGTAGAAATGGGGCATGAAAAGAGTTATGGTTTCCAGAAGAATGGCATACCATGAAATTCAAATGAAGCGCGAGATACTCGAACTTGGTCACAGAAGGATAAAATTGCTTGAAAAACGAGCACTGCAACATACCAAAATGTATAAAGAGAGATCTATAGCTCAACATGAACTTCTCCAATGAAGAGTGTTGTCGCATTATATATCCAGAGACTCATAGAGACTATTACCATCCAGCCAAGCTCCTTCGGCTTATTTTCTAGGTTAATTCTGCGCTCCAGACAACCTCGGAAAAAGTTGGCGGAAACAAACCGGTAGAAAGCAAGCCTAGAAGACTCTCCAACGTCTTTCTGCTGAAGAATAGAAAAATTCGGAAGAAGCCGTAATTCAGGAGATAAAAAGCAAACTTGCGGTGAAGGAAGCTGACA
The DNA here is from genome assembly GCA_014182885.2 of Eucalyptus caleyi. Classification (NCBI taxonomy): domain Eukaryota; kingdom Viridiplantae; phylum Streptophyta; class Magnoliopsida; order Myrtales; family Myrtaceae; genus Eucalyptus; species Eucalyptus caleyi. The sequence continues at coordinate 4,571,947 of CM024466.2, forward strand.
CGCCTGTAAATAGGGGTTTGGTGTGTGTTTTAAGTTGTAGAAAAATTACACCAAACGATATAGATATGACCACTTCCGCAAAAACACCAACAATATGACCACTTCAGTTTGATTCGCCAAAAACGGAGACACTTCATACCAGAAATTCGAGAAGCAAATAAGTCTAGTGCGAGGGTCTTCGCTTACCGTGTTGCAGTACGCAATAAAATGGTTGCTTCCGACATCATGAGCAGCCGATTTAGCTGATTTGGCCGATTCGGCCGATTTGTTCCATTGATGTATCTAATGAACACGGCAACGTGAAGGCGAGTGTCACGGAATTGGTCTGAGATACGTTTCGAGAGATTTAGAATGCAGTATGCGTGCCATACCTTTATGTATCCAAGCACTATCTTGACCACACATAGAATCACGTGGGAGGTAGCTAGCACAAATATGAAGATGTCCAGGTCATGGAGTGCTTCAGCAGTCAGCAGTGGTACCTTCCCCTAGAAAAATAAAAGTTGCACCAAAATGTTCTTTGTGAGACCTTGTATATTTTTCTCATATTATTCTCGGATTGACCTCTCTCTCTCTCTCTCTCTCTCTCTCGTGACGTTATAGATGTGCAGAGACTAAGTTGTGTTGATTTATTAAAGAACGTGTTGGATTATTGACGGATGTTTGGAATAATGCATGATCCGATTATTTGACATGTTCACGAGGCAGCGCGTCATGCTATTGTATAAACAGATTAATAAACTGGCATACATATCCTTGAAACTTAATATCATCTCCGTTGTTACGGGAAGGATAATACACAAAAATCAGAATGAAGACAGAGCCCTGAGGGGCGGGACTGGACAATAGAATCACCTTTTCACTGCAGAAATCGGTTGAAGCAGAAGCTTCATTGAGGAGGCTGCGTCCTCGTGTTCTACCGGTGGTGGAAGAAGGGCCGGGCTTCTTGCAAGGAAGCCACACGTTGGCAAGCCTCTCCGGGATGCAAATCTTCTCTATCCTCGTTTGGAACACCGCCAGGAGCAGTGATATGAACCCTAGCAGCATCAACTCTGCGCCACCACCAATGACGTTAATGTCAAATTCATATGCGCATCAGTAAGAATTCGGCGTTTTCAAAGGATGGGAGCAAAAATAGATCCTTCACCTTCTTTGATCTTTTGAAAGGCACCGACAAGCATCTTCCATCTGGACTTCTGTAAAAGCTGCGTTAATTCGACGGTAAACTCAAAGTTAAGTTACGCATTCTTTGATATCAAGAGGAGTATTGGAGCTTAGTCTTTAGGAGAGTGATGCGAGCGAAAAAAGATGGTCACCTGGCCGACACAAAGTAGGATTTTTTCGACAGCAAGAGAAATCAGGACTATACCGAAGCAAACTGAAGCTACCACCCACGACGGCGTGAACTCTAACGTCTTACCCTCCACTCCGCTGTCCGCCATTCTCTCTCTCTCTCTCTCTATATCTCTGCGTGTTTTTGATGTACCCGCCTTCATGTCCACACGTACCCGTATTTATAGGATGACATGGATGCGCAAACACGTAAGCAAGTGCGATTCTTTATGACGAAGATGGACTTAATCAAATGGAAACATGGCAATAAAAACATCAAAATTGCTCTTCCATTATCTCGAATAAAACTATGTATCACATTGAGACAAACCTCATATGGTGAAAAGAGATTTTTTTTTCCTTCTGTTTTTATTGATTTATTTATTATTCTGCTTGGAATGGGAAAAGGCGATGTATTTCAGTCGACAATGACAGTCAAGACATAGTAATACCTCTCGTTGATTCCAGCTAGTCACTAACAAGCGGGAAAGAGACTAGTGTTGGTACTTGTAGGGAGAGAGAATTCACAAACGTAGCCACCGATGCTAGCAACACTCTTTGCCTCAATTATTCTCGTGTGACCGAAACAGAGGATTAACATAAAATGACCTAGATAAAATTTTTTAAGAAATGTACGATAATACATCAACAAATAGAGACATAAAAATATACAAGTAGTTACAACTAGAGGTGAGCATTTTCATGTTCTGTATAAATTCCACCAATAACTTGAAACGTATCTGTTGAAATAGATTTCTCATTTTTCGAAACCTAGAAGCTACCATGTATACTTTAAAACCTGGAATCTACTTTATCATAGGTTATGGGGTTGATTCTAGTATCTACATAAGTTCCACATGTATTATTAATTAAGCAATTAGGCGATTGTAGTGAATTATCATATTTAATGATCACCGCTTGTTATTATAATCCACTGATCACAACTTATATTTAGACACACAAAAGATATGAAATAGTAACAAAATAAAAGTCTTAGTCATAAAATGGAAACACAAACTAGTGATCCCAAATTATACACTCATCATCGAATGCCATGAAATACCATAGGATTGCACAAAAGACAAACCAAGAAAAACACGAAAACTAGTTCCAAATTCCAGGTCCTATCTACCTAGAATCCAAAATTCGAAACCTATTATGCATATTTTGGAATTTGGAATCAGACATATTTCTACCAATCCAGTTCTCTAGTTTCAAGTTAAACTCCGGAACATGCTCACCCCTAGTTATAGCTATATCAAAGAATAAGATATGAGTATATTAGACCTTGGACAACTATTTTCAATGTATGTGTAACCTATAAATAATTATCATGCAACCACGACAACAAATAGCTCGAGAATGATGACTCCTAATAAGATATCACTCCCCGAGAAGTACTTAGAGATTATTTGGTACAACTTCTGCGTGTTTCGACATTTTTAGGTTATTTGGCATACAAGAGACAGTTTTAACATCCGCATGATATTACTATTCTCAATAACTTTTAAGAAGTCTCACTCGATTCAAGGGATTGTACGTTTGAAACGGACATAGTAAGAACCCTGACCAATATATCAAACGGACAGCTAATCAATTGCATGATTATGGTGTGGGACGTATCAAGTTTGTCACTGGGCTGCGTGGGGTTCGACCTCATTGAATTGGGGACCACTCTTAAATAGCGAATTGATATTTAGCTGTGATTGTACGAAGAGGCGGGAATTGACTTGACTAAGTGGATGAAGAGATACGTGGCGTGATTAAAGTTCTGTTTATTTTATGAAAAATAAATAATTTGAAAAATATTAATTTAAAAATGATTATTTGTATAGTTTTTAATAAAAAGCCAATGAAAATATTTTTATAATTGACAAAAATTTATATATGAATATTTTCGTGAACAATGAATTTTTTTTTTTTTTTTTTTACATTCATTCACTTTTGTAAGCATTTCCAATAATCAATTTTTAGGAAAATATTTTCAAATCATTCATTTTTCACGAAACAAATGGAGCTTAACTAAAGCTACTCAAGTTGAGCAACATTGTGTTACACACATAGGATGGTGTAGTTGGTATCATAACTATTATTGCGCGCATTTTCTAATTTATCCTTACCTTCTAGATAACAACATTTCAAATCAGTTCTATAACTTTTCGCTCAATATATTATTGTACTTCTGTCGTTATAAGTTAATGTATTTTTTGCTAGAGTTATCATAAGTTAATGTGCTTCAAAATCAATTAATAAAGTCTTTTCGTGGAGAATTCGTCCATTAGTGCGATAGTATGCCCCATTCGAGAGTTGTATATTTTAAAAGACGTGACAATTCGCTCAAAAAATGTATGCTTCAACACATCTATTTTTTTTACCATTAAAAAAAAATCTTTTTTAACAAACAGTTACGAGGAGTTCATTCATATTCAAGTTAGTCTTTATTCATCTATTTGTACTTGTTTATAATACTAACATTACAAAACAATCACATCACTTCAAATTTTCCTACCATTTAAGAAATTACCACTACGTTACCTTTCATTCCTACGATTTAAGTACTCTTTCACATTTAAATTTATATTAAATTAAAGCCACCATTTCCCGCTTACCTCCTTCCATATATTGATTTTCAATTTTCAATGCTTTTTGAGTAAATAATCTATTCATTATTCAAACGCTAAGAGAGTTTGAGTGACTTGGATATAATTATAATCTCTGTTGGATTATTTGACCTATAGTAAAATCTTTTGCTACTCTGTCCATGGACGCTGGTCACTTCAACTAAACCACTTTAATCCAGTATCCGATCTATTTCCTTGTCCAGTTTATTGCATTGTATTGCTTGGTTTCTTCAGCAACAGTTCTAATGCATTTAAGATGAATAATATGAGAATCCCGAATAATGATAAGATGTCACTCCTCGAAGAGTATTTAGAGATTATAGGCACACCTTTTGTGTGGTCGTTGCAGTCATGAAAGAAATGGTGTTTCGGCTTTGATTTGCAAGCATGTGACGGTCGCAACACCCCCATGGTGCAGTACCCTCAACAACTTCTAAGAAGTGGCCACACTCGATTTTGAGGCGTTGTGCCTTTAAAATATACATCATCAAACACAAATATCATTGCACGCATCGTAACTTACAACACATCGCAATTGCAAAACATTAAAAGGACTGCTAATCTATCGCACCTGTGGACGACTCCTTAAATAGCCGATTTAACTGTTCAATTGACAAAAATCAATGTTTTTATGGATTTATAGTCGAAAGGAATTGAGAGCGACCAATTATAAGAATTGATATTTAGTTGTGATTGTACGAGAAGGAGGGAGTTGACTTGACTAAATGGATGATGACAAACGTGGCCTCACTTAGGGGTGAGCATCGGTCCAAGGTTAACCATGGATCAACCTTGGACTGGCCCAACCCTGTTGGTCCTGGTTCGGTTTCCAGGGAGACTAGGTTGGTCCTTGGTCCTATAATTTCTAAACCAACACTATGTGGGTCGGTCTTCGATTTTGAGAGTTCCGAGTCATTTTTTTTATATAAAGAAAACCTTTAAAATAAACGGTGTCAACAACATTAAACATCTCTTTAGTAAGGAAATCAAGTAATTTTACATTGTTTTTTTTTAATAACTTAGATTTTTAATGTCTTTTACAACATCAATAGTCATAATTTATGAAAGTAAAAAATATTTTTGTAAGGAGTCCTCGCAATGTCCAAAAAGACATAAACAACTCCTTATGGCATCATCCTCTAATATTCGTTCCCTTATGTTTTAGTTGTCCTCTTAGTCTTCAATTTTAGTCTTCAATTTACAAAAATCGAAAGAAACAACTTCTCCGCTCGCCACTCGACACTCGCCTCGCTCGCTTTGGGTCACTCGTGCCACTCGCTGCTTGATGCTTGCTTGGCTTGTTGCTCCCTGCTCAACATTTGAAGCTCATTTTGTTCAACGCTCACCCCACTTGACCCTCATCGCTTGCTTTTCTTAGCTGACCTCACTCATCATTGAATTCATTGGGTCAATACGGTCCTTGGTTGCCCTTTCAATGAGTACAACAAATGAAATAAAAAATTATTGGTTGGTCTTGGGTTGACCTTGAAATTAGACCAAATCTATTTGGTCAATCTGATTCTCAATCGCTTTTTTAAGGAGTATAAAAAATGAAATAAAAAATTATCGGTTGCTCCCAGGTTGACCTTAGAATCAGACCGAACCCATTGAATCGGTTCGATCCTCGGTCCCAAGCTCAATATGATTGGTCTTTGATCCCAAAAATTAAGGACCAACACTGTGCGAGTTGGTTATAGGGTTAGGAGGAGGATCGGCCTAACCCGGACCATGCTCACCCCTAGCCTCATTAATTGAGCAATATTGTGTTTCCGACATTGGACGTTGTCGTTGGGATCATGATACAATATTTCAAACTCTATATATTCGTGTATTTTTTTATTATAATAAACTAATGTGCTTCAAGATTTATTCGTAAAGCTGTGTCATTTCGTATGGAATTGTGTCCATTAGTGAAAGTAGTATGCTCATTCAAGAGTTGCGCTTTCAAAAAGCATGATATGACAATCCATCCAAAACACGTGTCTTTCAATTTATTTTTGAACAAATAGTTATGGGAAATTCTCTCACGTTCGAATAAGTAATTATTCATTTATTTATACTTGTTTATAATACTAACATCATGAAACAACCACATCACTTCAAATTTTCCTACCGTTTAAGAAATTGCCACCACGTGACCTTTCATTCCTACGATTTAAGGTATTTTTTTACATTTAAATTATATTAAATTAAAGCCACCATTTCGCGTTTACCTCCTTTCATATATTGTTTTTCAATTTTCACTTTTTTGAACATATAATCTATTTATTGTTCAACTAGACAACTCCCTCTACCGAGCAAAAAAAATAAAACTCTCTCTCTCTCTCATGCCTTTATTTCATGCTTTCTTTTAGGGATAAGTACACTAATGGTGCCATAAGTTGTGTACGGCGCTCACTTTGGTGCCAAAAGTTTCCGTCGGATCACTTAAGTGCCAAAAAATTTGAAAAACGCTCACTTTGGTGCCAACTCCGACGAAATTGGCCGGAAATCCGACGTGGCCTTTTTTTATTAATTTTTGACGCCGACGTGGCTCGTCGGAGAGCTGAGTCAGCATCCAAACACCAAAACGACACCGTTTTGGTGTCTCCCCAATTCAAAACCCTAATCTCCGATCGTCGCCGTCCTCGACGGTCCTTGCACTCGGCGGCCACGGCTTCGATCCCGACCTCGACGCCAACTCCGACGATGGCCACTCAACAGCAACGGCTCCGACCTCGACCCCGACCCCGACCCCGACGATGGCCGCTCGGCGGCTGTAGCTCCAACCTCGACCTCGACCCCGACCGCGACGATGGCCGCGGCTCAAACCCCGACCCCGACGATGGCCACTCGATGGTCGTAGCTTTGACCTCGACCTCGATGATGGCCACTCGGCGGCCGCAGCTTCGACCCCGACTCCGACCTCAACCCCGACGACGGCCACGGCTTCGACCTCGCCGAAACCCTAATTTCTTCCCCAAGTGAGCTAAACGGCGTCGTTTCCATGAAGCCATCCACGTAGGACGGCAAAACGGCGTCGTTTTCTTAAGGAGGACCGAAAACGACGTCATTTAAAGGCTTATCAATTTTTTTTTTTAAAAAAAAATCATTTTGGCCGGAATCTTTCGCCGGAGGCCGGAATCTTTCGCCGGTGGCACCAAAGTGAGCGTTTTTCCTCCGATTTGGCACTTAAGTGATCCGACAGAAACTTTTGGCACCAAAGTGAGCGCCGTACACAACTTATGGCACCATTAGTGTACTTATCCCCTTTCTTTTATATAATATATATGTGTGTGTATATATATATTACGATTTTACTTCTTTTCATGCTTTCTTATATGTATGTATATATGTATAAATTATCTATTTCCTTGACGGAATTGCCTTTATTTGATGGTGCAGAGTAACCATCTATTATTCATAAATAAGCTTTTATCTTTCTTCATATTTTAAGCCCTTCCCACAAAATATTGGATAATATGATCAATCAACGTAATCATCTCACATACAATTGTATGTACACACAAGGAATACAATTTTATATTCTTATAGACCCCTAAGTCAGCAATGACGACTAGTGGTCCACCAAAAGCTACTAAATGTGCATAGATTTTACATATTGACACGAACAGTAAATGCTCGTATTAGTCATATTTCATTGTTGATGTAGTGGACAAAAGCAATCACAATATAAAAGATAAATACAGATAGACATGTCTCACATGATTGTACAGTGACAGAATCATCCAAACTGAGTTTTGAGAGAGAGAGAGAGAGGGGCCATTGGGTCTTCCAATCAAGAGGGAGCGGAATTAAAAGTTGGCAGGTGAGATTAAGAAGTGGCATGAAAGTTCTGAGAGAGAGAGAGAGAGAGAGAGAGAGAGAGAGAGGCCATTGGGTCTTCCAATCAAGAGGAAGCGGAATTAAAAGTTGGCAGGTAAGATTAAGAAGTGGAATGAAAGTTCTGAGAGAGAGAGAGAGAGAGAGAGAGAGAGAGAGAGAGAGAGAGAGAGAGAGAGAGAGAAGGGGGGCCATTGGGTCTTCCAATCAAGAGGGAGTGGAATTAAAAGTCGGCAGGTAAGATTAAAAAGTGGCATGAAAGTTCTGCTCCCCTTACTAATTAAATGAATTCTCCAATTCACATTGACTCTTAGGTCACTAAGCGACATGGCAAAGCCCAGTGGGACAGAGAGACAACAGGGACATCCAACAGAGGATGGAGGAGGAGAGTAATGAGAGAGCACAAATTTGTCAATGGCAGTGTCTTCTTGTGCAGACCCCCGAGAGATAATTTTCCCTATAAATTGTAATTTAACATTTTCCCATATGGACAAAATTGGAAAAACTTCTCAGGAAATGGGACTTTTGAAAAGCTGGGAGTAATTGGGACTCCACCAATCTATTGGTAAGTGACTCAAATGAAAGTTGATAAGCTAAAAATATTTCATCACAAAAAGGGTTAATAATCACTCAAACTAATTTTGGTAATTTAATATAAGAGTTGATAACTTCAACACTTTCCTAAGCTTCGCTGATAAAAGTTAACAATTCATTGAAACCATTGGTAATTTATAAACAATTAAATAAATGTTGGTAATTTAATATAAGAGTTGGTAACTTAGTAATAACAAATAAACAATAAGCAATTTACCAGCAACATTTTTTCTTGAAAAAAAATATGAAACTTACCACGGCTTTCACAAATTTACATAAGACTGGGAATTTTTGTCCTTTTCGTTTGCAAACGGAACGAGAGAATCGTCCCACCCAGTTACATTCTATGTTTCTCCAATCTAACTACCCACGTTTTGTCTGCCAAAGCCGTCGCTCTTCTAATGGTTAGAGAAAGAAAAAAAGCACCAAGATTTGGCCATAGCGAGCTTTAATAGGAGAGGTAGGATATTGCATAGACAAATTTACATGTTGTCAATGTTGAATTACAGTTTTGAATATTTAAGCGAGAAGTCCTGGACATGTTACAGATACCGAGCTCATTAATGTATCTCCTTTCGACGAGATATGACTATGCTTGTATGCTTTGTCCGCTTGCAATAGTACTAGAGTGCTTTAGCTTTTTCTATGTTTTAATAGTGTCAAAAAAGTTCTAAATCTTTTGTATTGGTGACAATTCAGTCCCAAATCTTTTATTGGTGCCAATTTAATCTCAAACATTTTGATTTTGTGCCAATTTAGTCCCAAATCTTTTATTGGTGCCGAGTTAGTCTCAAACATTTTGATTTTTTGCCAATTCAGTCCATCCGATTTATTTTGGCCAGATTTTGCTAACGTGGACACCAATTGGCTAACGTGGCACGACCAAAGCAAACGTTGACAACTTTTACTAATATTTTGATGTTTTTCAAATTTTCAAATTTTATTTAATTTGCTTTATCTTTTATTTTCTTCTTTCCTTCTCCTCCTCCTTACTCCAGCCAATCGTTGGACCTTGACGATCGGCAAGAGGCGATGGCTAGCGAGCCTTGCCAAAGGTCCTGAGGTTGCGCCTACAAGCCCTACAAGGGCTTGAGCCCTTGCCAATGGCTGGATAGGCTCAACCTTGCCAACTTGCTAGCCCATTGTGATGCTGCCCTCATGACTTGGGCCGCCACAAGCTAGCCTCACCGAGTTTCGCAAGGTCAAGCCTCACCATGGCAAGCAAGGGCGAGCCTCGCTGCCTAGCGTGAGGCCACCCTCGCAGCCTCTAACGAGGACTCGAGCCTTGCCAGTGGCCGGCGAGGTTGAGCTTGCCGAAAGTCACCTTTAGCTAGTTGTCGAGGTTCAACGACCGGCTGGAGTAAGGGGAGGAGAAGGAAAAAAGAAAAATAAAAGGAAATATAAAATAAAGTAAAATAATAAAAAATTAGAAAAATATTATACAAAAGTCAATGTGTTTATGGATTTAACCGTTCAATTGACGGCTAATCAATCGCACCTGTGGACGACCCCTTAAATAGCCGATTTAACTGTTCAATTGACAAAAGTCAATGTTTTTATGGATTTATAGTGGAAAGGAATGCCTAAGAGCGACCAATTATAAGAATTGATATTTTGCTGTGATTGTGCGAGGGATTTGACTTGCCGAAATGGATGATGACAAACGTGGCCTCATTAATTAAGCAATATCGTGTTTCACGCATTGGACGTTGTCGCACCATGATACAATTTTTCAAAATCTATATATTACTGTATTTTTGGTTATAATAAACTAATGTGCTTTCAAGATTTATTGGTAAAGCTGTGTCTTTTCATAGAGAATTGCGTCTATTGGTGAAGTAGTATGCTCATTCAAGGGTTATTTTCAAAATGCATGACATCACAATCCGTTCAAAACAAGTTTCTTTCAAATTATTTTTGAACAGGTAATTACGGAAATTCTCTCACGTTCGAATAAGTAATTATTCATTTATTTATACATGTTTATAATAAGACCATATCACTTCAAATTTTCCTACCGTTCAAGAAATTGCCACCTCGTGACCTTTCATTCCTATTATTTAAAGTTTTTTTTTTACATTTAAATTATATTAAATTAAAGCCACCATTTCCATTTACCTCCTTTCATATATTGTTTTTCAATTTTCATTGCTTTTTTGAACATATAATCTGTTTAATATTCAACTTGATAACTCTCTCTCTCTCTCTCTCTCTCTCTCTCTCTCTCTCTCCTTTATTTCATGCTAAGTCCTTCTATTAAATCATTGGATAATATGATCATTCGATGTAACCATCTCACATTCAATTGTAGGTGCACACAAGGATTACATTTTACTTTCTTGTAGACCCCTAGGTCAGCAATGACAACTAGTGGTCCACCAAAAGTTACTAAATATGCTTTGATTTTTGATATTGACATGAAGAGTAGATGCTTAACTTAGTCATGGTTTATTATTGATGTAGTGGATAAAACCAATCATAGTAGAAAAGATGAATATAAATAAACGTGTCTCACATGATTGTACAGTGACAATCATCCAAACAGAGTTTTCTGTCAGAAGAATATTTCTCATGAGAGAGAGATATCACTGGATCATCCAATCAAGAGGGAGCGAACTTAAAAAGTTGGCAGGTGAGATTAAGAAGTGGCATGAAAGTTCTGCTCCCCTCAATAATTAAATGAATTCTCCAATTCACATCGACCCTTTGGTCACTATGCAACACGGCAAAGCCCAGAGGGACAGAGACAATGGGGACATCCAACAACGGATGGAGGATGAGAGGAAGAACGAGAGAGCACAAATTTGTCGATGGCAGTGCCTTCATGTGCAGACCCCTGAGAGATAATTTTTCCTTGTAAATTGTAAATCAATATTTTCCCATATGGACAAAATTGGAAAAACTTCTCAGGAAATGAGACTTTTGAGCTGAAAGCAATTGGGACTTTGCCAACCTGTTGATAAGTGACTCGAATGATAGTTGATAACCTAAAACTAATTGGAAAAAGCTAATAATCACTCATTAATTTTGGTAATATAATATAAGAGTTGATAACTTCAATACTTTCTTAAGTTTCACTGATAAAAGTTAATAATTTATTGGAACTTATGGTGATTTGTAGACAATTAAATAAACGTTTGTAATTTAATATAACAAATTAACAATGAGCAATTTACCAGTAGAAAATTTAGATGTCAACAACATTTATTTTTATTGTTTGAAAATGTTTTGCTGTTTGACACTTGAATATATGCAACTATATATTCTTCCGTGCATATCTTATCTTTGGTAGTTTTGCTCGTATTTTGAAAGTGATTTTTATCAAAGTTTTCATGATCACTATGCCTATTTATACATGAAAAAAATTTGTGCCTTTATTCAGTTGACCCTAGTGAATTTATTCTGACTCCGTCACTGATATTCAGGTCATGTGTACGCATCAAATGTACATCAATGTGAAAATTGTTGATATGAAAGGAACTGAAGCCGTTGTATCGTTATGAAAGGAAACACTTTGGTCTCTAGCAAAACTATGCATTTTGTGGTTGATCCTCTAGAAACTCGAGGCATGTTGTTAAATTTAACGTAAATGTCGTTTTTTCTGTTTGTTTAGTGAGAAATCACATTTTTACTCCACTGTCCACCGTCATCAATTAGATCATCCAGAATTAGAGGAGCCCCAAAGATTATGGCCGAAATAGTTAAGCAGTACGAATTGAAATAAAAAAGAGTCGAAACTAGATAATGCCAACGGAAAAATAAACGAATCATGTTTTGACTAAATCAATTTCTGCTCTAATTGTTTCTTATGTCTGATGTACAAATTATCTGGTTTCGGGCGCTGCGATGTCTACTTTGGTCTCCTGTTCCACTTCACCAACTTTTGTCTGCTCGGTTGTTCCTGCAGACCTATGTCTGGAACCATTTTCGGTAGATTCATTTGTGGCCACCCTCTTTGCTTTCCTTCTCTCATTCCAGTTCCTCATCTGGGTCAAAAGCCACATATCTTCCTCTTCGCCCGAGTTGTTCCTGCCCGGATGAATCTTAGTTTCATCTCGACCCGAACCCAAAAAAGGGTTTGCATATCGAGTCCGATCATTATTATACAAGCTTAAACTCTGGCCAATCGCAACTCATGAGCATGTCGTGGGTTTGTCGTACCTGCGATTTCATAACCGCATGTAGGGGTAGCATCCTGTAGATGCACATTAACTGGACGAACACAATGCGCAAAACATGCCACAAAAGTCAGTTTGATTGATACAGGCATTTGTATAATGGATCTAATATGGCACACAGGGAAAACCGAAGGATGACGATATGAGCAATGAGTAGCCTTACCCGATCACTATTCTTGGGACAACAAAACCAACCTTTCCCATAATGCAAGAGGGAAATTGGTATTCGAACTGCGTAGAGATATGAAGTAACACTCGATAGTTGGAACTTCACCAATACGACCAGAAACATTGCTTAATACAAATAAAAAAAGGAGGTACGGACATTGGAGTGCCAAAATTTTAGAAATGTACACTTAAGTACCAAAATCAGAGTAAAATGGATCACTTAAATGCTACTCAGGCCAAAATCCGACCAAATTACTAACGTGGCAATTTTCCGGTAAGGTGAATGAAAAATGGCATTGTTTTGCACGCTAACGTGGTCAAAAAAATGCAAAAACGATGTCATTTTGTCTCTAATATGTAAATAATTAATATAAAATTAATTAAAATTAAATTTAAAACTAAATTTATTTAAAATATTCTAAAAAATAAAAAGCTTAAAATTTAAAAACTTAAAATTAAAAAAAAAAAAAAAAAAAGGAGGGGCCGAAGGGAGGTGGCGAGGGTTGAGCCCTCGCCGCTGCCACCTTTAGATCTAGGTGAGGGCTTGTGGGCCCTCGCCACCGGTCGGCCAGCATCGCCGGTCTTAGCTAGGGTCCAACGACCCTGGCTGATGCTCCCCCCACTGTCGCCAACCCTTCCCGGCAATGGTGGGGAGGCAGCGAGGGCCCGTGAGCCCTCGCCCAGATCTAGAGGCAGCGGCGGTGAGGGCTCAGCCCTCAATCACCTACCTTTGGCCCTCCTTTTTTTTTAAAAAAAAAAAAAATTTAAGTTTTTAAGTTTTATTTTTTTATTTTTAGAATATTTTAAATAAATTTAGTTTTAAATTTAATTGAATTAATTTTTATATTAATTATTTACACATTAGAGACAAAATGACGTCGTTTTTGCATTTTTCTCGCCATGTTAGCATGCAAAACAACACTGTTTTGCACTCACCTCGCTGGAAAATTGCCACATCAGCAATTTGACCGAAGTAGCACTTAAGTGATCCATTTTACATCGATTTTGGTACTTAAGTATACCTTTCCAAAGTTTTGGCACTTAAGTGTCCCTTCGTGCCAAGTTTTGACACTTGAGGTGTACTTTTGTCAATAAAAAAAAACAATTTGAGCTATATGATTGCTCGCCAATATAAAGAAGAAGAAAGCAAGTTCTAGGGAGTTTCCGAACGGCACGATGAATCAAGTGGAGGACGAATTGAGGCCTACGGAACCAGAAATAATATGTGAGAGTTTGAGGAATATGCCAAAAAAGTGAGAACAACTTGTAATTTCTATATATTCAATCATATCTTTTTTACATTGTCCAAACTTCCTATTTATAGCACAATGAATGTTGAACTAAGGAAAAAATAAATGAAGATACATTAAATCAAATCCAATCACAGATTGATATAATCTATCAATTACAATCGTCTACAATCTTGGATTAATGTCAATCACAATCTTCGGTCCAATTACAATCTTTGGTCCAATCCTCGCATATCTCCAACATTCCCCCTCAAACTAGTGGCTGATATATATCCAAGACGCTAAGCTTGCTTAGCAGATATACATGCTGTCTTTGACATGATGGCTTAGTAAAGATGTCTGCAAGTTGTTCTGTGGTTTCAATTTCATTTGTCTGGATTACTCCTTAGACCTCATCTCGAGTGTAGTGACAATCCACTTCAATGTGTTTTGTTCTCCCATGAGATATGTGAATCACCACAAGTTTGAGTGCTGCATCATTGTCATAGAATAAGTTCATTGGCTCATTGACTCGTATCCCGAGGTTTGAAAGCAAGCCTCGTATTCAAATTATTTCACAAACAATTTTGGCCATGGCTCGATATTCAGCTTCAATGAATGATGGTGATACGGTTGACTTCTTCGTCTTCCATGAAAGTAACAACTTTCCCAATTTAATACAAGAACCGGTAATTGATCTTCGACTCATAGGACATGTGGCATAGTCTATATCATAATAAGCATTCATTTCCAAATTGCAATCTCGAAAGAGGGGTATTCCAAGTCTTGAACATATTTTTAAATATTTCATAACCTTCAAGGTTACATTCATGTGAGATTCCTTTAGGTTATGCATAAGTTGACTAAGATTCAGCACTTCATAATATATTTCTAGCCTAGTCATGGTGAGTTATATAAGTTTACCTACAAGCCTTTGATAGTGGGATGGATCTTCGAGTAATGGGTCATCAATCTTAGAAGATGATCCGGTGTCATAATCAACGATAGTTAACTTGATGTTTTAATCAATAGGAGCGATAGTTGGTTTACATTATGATAAGCTAGCTTTAGATATAATTTCTAACATAAATGTCCATTGGCTAAGAGAGATTCCTAGGTCGAAGTGAGTAATCTCAATACCAAAGAAATACTTAGGAGATCCCAAGTCCTTAATATGAATAGTATAATATAGATATTCTTTGAGACTCTTGATGATCAATCCATCGTTCCCTATAATAAATATATCATCAACATATGTCATCAAGTAGATTAACGACGTACCTTTTATCCAAGTGAAGAGGGCATAGTCGTGCTTAGATTGCTTGGAACCAATGGCTGTAAGAGCTATAATAAAATTTTACATACCACTATTGAGAAGCTTGCTTGAACCCAAAAAGAAACTTATGGAGAGGACACACTCCAAGTTCCCTCTATCGTTGTAATCTCGATGGAAGGTCCATATATATTTCTTCATCGAGATCGCCATGAAGGAAAGCATTCTAAACATCCACTTGATGTAATCCCAATCTCATAAAGTAACAATGGAAAGAAAGGAGTGAATAATGACGTCCTTTGCAATCAAAGAGAATGTCTCGTGATAATTGAAATCCTCACATTGTGTAAAGCTTTTGGGCACTAAGTGAGCCTTATACCATTTAATATATCCATCAGCCTCATACTTGATCTTATATACCCATTTCCAACCAATGTGTTTTGTCACGCCCCGAACCCCGAGCACGCGCACATTCCTCGGCAGTCGACTAAATTGCAATGTCCCAGGACGCATCGCCGACCCTTTCGTTTTATGCACATGCGGAAGTGAACTCATAAACCCCAGACAACAATCAAACACATTGGATAAAAAAGCAGGACAACCAATTTTTCTCAAAACACACTTTATAAACAAACAGAGTTAAACATACAAGTTCATATACAAAAGTTTGACTAAAAAAGAAACCACTAGGCCATTTACACTTTGAACCCTTTAGCCTCAGGCTCTAGATCCTCCACACTATGGCCCTGAAAAATGGTAACCCACAATGGGGTACGATAAAAATCTCAACGAGTAAACCTTAAGCTCCAACTAGGGCGAGAATTCACTCAAAAGCGTCTTAAACATGCACTACTCAGAACTTACCTCGCTTGGGAGCATCCTTGCACATTAGTACATCTCATATGCACTCATAAATGCAGTATGCATAATCAGCAATTGGAACACTTCATAACACTCATCAAATATTCACAAAAGTCTCGATTATAGAGCCAAATCATTATGACACGTTCCATTCCGTGCCATACAATTTTGTCTCATAATTAGGCGTGAATAACTCAGGTTGGTGGTTCAATCAACACTCGAAATTCACTCTTGATATCCAAACTCAATATTCCAACTTCACATTCCAACTTAATATTCCAACTCCACACTCCAACTCAATACTCAAACTCAAGATTCTAGAGGTGACCCCCACAAAGGTTCTGTCATTGTGTGGCATTTAGTCCCTGACCACAATCCACAACAGTATAAGATTCTAGAGGTGGCTCCTATGAAGTTACGCTATCGTGTAGCACCTAGTCCATAACCACAATAAGCAATAGCTTAAGGCTCTAGAAGTAACTTACACTAAATTTCTTTGTCATGTAGTACTTAGTCATTTTTTCAACATATAACAATAGTATAAGGTTCTAGAGGTGGCTCTCATGAGGTTCCACTACCGTATAGCACTTAGCCTCGATTATGTAAGACAGTAGTGCAAAGCTCTAAAGGTGGCTCCCATGTGACTCAGTTTATCATGAAGCACTTAGCACTTAACTATAATAAGCAACAGTACAAGATTTTAGAGGTGGCCCACATGTAACTTAAGTCACCATGTAGCATTTAGCCCTTTACCTACTCACAACCCATTCAATTTCCTCAACATAACACATGTGATTGCCTTAACACATCACCTCATCTTTCAATAGTCATCTATTACCATGACCACAAACAATAACCTTAGCACAGTCCTTCATAACTCATTGTTGACATCTAAATTTTGGCGACCCATTTAATCATTTATCGCATTAAAAAATTAGGGAGATGTTTCCTTAAGGTATGATTTGAAATTTCGTACAAATAAATCCGTAAAATCTTTCCAAGGATACGAGCTTGGGTCGATTTACTCCCTTCGTGGGCTTAGTCCAATTCACCAAATTAAAGTTTCGAACCATCAATTTGAACCCATTTGTCACCGATCCAATGCAAATTAAAATAAATGCACCTAAAACTGTATGCTATGCAATTAATTAATTAATTAATATTTTTTTAGGGGTTAAAATTAATCCCTAATTTTTTAATGCGATAAATGATTAAACGGGTCACCAAAATTTAGGTGTCAACAATGAGTTATGAATGGTTGTGCTAAGGTTATTGTTTGTGGTCATGGCAAAAGATGACTATTGAAAGATGAGGTGATGTGTTAAGGCAATCACATGTGTTATGTTGAGGAAACCAAATGGGTTGTGAGTAGGTAAAGGGCTAAGTGCTACGTGATGACTTAAGTAACATGTGGGCCACCTCTAAAATCTTGTACTATTGCTTATTGTAGTTAAATGCTAAGTGCTACATGATAAACTAAGTCACATGGGAGCCACCTTTAGAGTTTTGCACTACTGTCTTACATAATCGAGGGCTAAGTGCTACACGGTAGCGAAACTTCGTGGGAGCCACCTCTAGAACTTTATACCATTGCTATATGTTGAAAAAATGACTAAGTACTACACGACAAAGAAATTTCGTGTAAGTTACTTTTAGAGCCTTAAGCAATTGCTTATTGTGGTTATGGACTAGGTGCTACAAGATAGCGTAACTTCATAGGAGCCACCTCTAGAATCTTGTACTGCCACATGATAACGGAACCTTTGTGGGGGTCACCTCTAGAATCTTGAGTTTGAGTATTGAATTGGAGTGTGGAGTTGGAATGTGAAGTTGGAATATTGAGTTTGGATATCAAGAGTGAATATCGGTGTTGATTGAATCACCGACATGAGTTATTCGCGCCTAATTATGGGACGAAATTGCATGGCATGGAATGGGATGTGTCATAACGATTTGGCTCTATAATCGGGACTTCTGTGAATATTTGATGAGTGTTAAGGAGTGTTCCAATTGCTGATTACACATACTGCGTTTATGAGTGCATATGAGATGTACTAATGTGCAAGGATGCTCCCAAGCGACATAAGTTCTGAGTAGTGCATGTTTAAGATGCTTATGAGTGAATTCTCACCCTAGTTGGGGCTTAGGGTTTACTCGTTGAGATTTTTATCTTACCCCGTTGTGGGTTACCATTTTTCAGGGCCATAGTGTGGAGGATCTAGAGCTTGAGGCTGAAGGGTTCAAAGTATAAATGGCCTAGTAGTTTCTTTTTTAGTCAGACTTTTGTATATAAACTTGTATGTTTAACTCAGTTTGTTTATAAAGTGTGTTTTGAGAAAAATTGGTTATCCTGCTTTTTTTATCCAATAAGTTTGATTGTTGTCTGGGGTTTATGAGTTCACTTCCGCATGTGCATAAAACAAAAGGATCGGCGATGCGTCCTGGGACATCGCAATTTAGTCGACTGCCAAGGGATGTGCGCGTGCCCGGGGTTCGGGGCGTGACAAAACCCATTGGTTGCAAATGGGTATATAAGATCAAGTATGAGGCTGATAGATATATTGAATGGTATAAGGTCCACTTAGTGCCAAAAAACTTTACACAATGTGAGGATTTCAATTATCATGAGACATTCTCTTTGATTGCAAAGGACGTCACTATTCACTCCTTTCTTTCCATTGCTACTTTATGAGATTGGGATTACATCAAGTGAATGTTTAGGATGCTTTCCTTCATGGCGATCTCGATGAAGAAATATATATGGACCTTCCATCAAGATTACAGCGATAGAGGGAACTTGGAGTGTGTCCTCTCCATAAGTTCCTTTGTGGGTTCAAGCAAGCTTCTCAATAGTGGTATGTAAAATTTTATTATAGCTCTTACAGCCATTGGTTTCAAGCAATCTAAGCACGACTATGCCCTCTTCACTTGGATAAAAGGTATGTCGTTAATCTACTTGATGACATATGTTGATGATATATTTATTATAGGGAACGATGGATTGATCATCAAGAGTCTCAAAGAATTTATGTATTATACTATTCATATTAAGGACTTGGGATCTCCTAAGTATTTCTTTGGTATTGAGATTACTCGCTCAGACCTAGGAATCTCTCTTAGCCAATGGACATTTATGTTAGAAATTATATCTAAAGCTAGCTTATCATAATGTAAACCAACTATTGCTCCTATTGATTAAAACATCAAGTTAACTACCGTTGATTATGACACCGGATCATCTTCTAAGATTGATGACCCATTACTCGAAGATCCATCCCACTATCAAAGGCTTGTAGGTAAACTTATATAACTCACTATGACTAGGCTAGATATATATTATGAAGTGCTGAATCTCAGTCAACTTATGCATAACCTAAAGGAATCTCACATGAATGTAGCCTTGAAGGTTATGAAATATTTAAAATATGTTCAAGACTTGGAATACCCCTCTTTTGAGATTGCAATTTGGAAATGAATGCTTATTATGATATAGACTATGCCACATGTCCTATGAGTTGAAGATCAATTACCGGTTTTTGTTTTAAATTGGGAAAGTTGTTACTTTCATGGAAGACAAAGAAGAAGTCGATTGTATCACTATCATTCATTGAAGCTAAATATCGAGCCATGGCCAAAACTGTTTGTAAAATAATTTGGATACGAGGCTTGCTTTCAAACCTCGGGATACAAGTCAATGAGCCAATGAACTTATTCTATGACAATGATGCAGCACTCAAACTTGTGGTGATTCACATATCTCATGGGAGAACAAAACACATTGAAGTGGATTGTCACTACACTCAAGATGAGGTCTAAGGAGAAATCAAGACAAATGAAATTGAAACCACAGAACAACCTACAGACATCTTTACTAAGCCATCATGTCAACGACAACATGCATATCTGCTAAGCAAGCTTAGCGTCTTGGATATATATCAGCCACTAGTTTGAGGGGGAATGTTGGAGATATGCGAGGATTGGACCAAAGATTGTAATTGGACCGAAGATTGTGATTGATATTAATCCAAGATTGTAGACGATTGTAATTGATAGATTATATCAATTTGTGATTGGATTTGATTTAATGTATCTTCATTTATTTTTTCCTTAGTTCAACATTCATTGTACTATAAATAGAATTTTGGACAATGTAAAAAGATACAATTGAATATATAGAAATTACAAGTCGTTCTCACTTTCTTGGCATATTCCTCAAACTCTCACATATTAGTTCTGGTTCCATAGGCCTCAATTCGTCCTCCACTTGATTCATCGTGCTGTTTGGAAACTCCCTAGAGCTTGCTTTCTTCTTCTTTATATTGGCGAGCAATCATATAGCTCAAATTATTTTTTTTATTGACAGAAGTACACCTCAAGTGTCAAAACTTGGCACGGAGGGATACTTAAGTACCAAAACTTTAGAAAGATACACTTAAGTGCTAAAATCAAAGTAAAATGGATCACTTAAGTGCTAATTCGGCCAAATTGCTGACGTGACAATTTTCCGGCGAGGTGAGTGCAAAACGGCGTTGTTTTCCGGCGAGGTGAGTGCAAAACGACGTCATTTTGTCTCTAATGTGTAAATAATTAATATAAAAATTAATTTAATTAAATTTAAAACTAAATTTATTTAAAATATTCTAAAAAAATAAAAACCTAAAACTTAAAAATTAAAATTAAAAAAAAAAAGGGAGTAGCCAAAGGGAGGTGGTTGAGGGCTGAGCCCTCGCCGCCGCCGCCTCTAGATCTGGGCGAGGGCTCACGAGCCCTAACTTGGGGCCTATAAATAGATTAAATGCGTAGGGTTTGGAAAAGGGGGCCACACATATCGATGCACACGGCCGTATGTAGGGAGAGGTTTCTCTCGAGTTTTGGGTCGAAAAGAACACAAAAAGAAGGAAAAGAAAAAAAGTTCTTTCGTGCCTTTGAAAAGTCAACACAAAAAGTAGGGTTTTGAAAGTGTGCAGAGAAGAGAAGAGACAGGGAGAAGAACGTGCGTACGGATGTGAGAAGGCAAACAAAAGAAAAGGAAAAAGCAAAGTAGCGTCTTCTTCCTCTGTCCACACCGATCCCGCGTTCGCGCCAGTCACCACCAGAATCACCTCGGCTGCCACCGCTCACCAACCGCGCCTGCACCGCTCAACTGCACCGGTCACCGACCGCCTGCATTGCACCGCCGCACCACCGAACACCGGCATCTCCCTTGGACAGCAATCGTCGCAGTGATTTGCAGCGACCCACGTGCCGGCCTCGTGCCCCGAAATCGCGACGCCGCCTCAGCTAGGCCCACAAGCCTTCTCTACTCCATTGATGTTCCGCTGGCCACGCCCGAGTTCAACATCGGAGCCCCGACGGACAGCCCTCTACTCTGATGACCCATGCTGCGCTGACACCACTGAATTGCACTGCTTTGAGATCCCGTCGCACCTACCGCCACTTGCAAAGCCCTTGCGTTGCCGCCACACCAACGCTGCTGCCGCGCCAAATCCGGACGCCCACCCAGCGCCGCACCACCCAAGCTAGAGCCCATAGTCCCGCCTCCACCAGATCCAAATCCAAATCCAAGCCCGTTGCTCCGCCAGAAGCCCTAATCGCCACGCTAGCGCCTACTGCCGGATCTCCACCTGCAGAACCCGAGCGCCACCTTGAAGCAGCCTCCACCCGACGACCCGACGCCATCCCTCACCAACGCTTATTGAAGCCGCGTCAATCCTTGCCACCCTCACCAATTGCTGCAACCCAACGGCGCTCCACCAGCCCTACGAAGCCGCCGCTGTGCCGATCCGTGCCACCGCACCGACGTTGCTGCTCAGCCATCGATCTTGCAACCCGAAGCTCCACCTCATCCGTAACTTATTGCTGCTGTCAGTCCACTCTCGCCAAGGCTCCGAACACCGGCAACCAGCTGCCCCTGTCGGACCTCCGACCAGCTGCTCTTGGTTGAGTACCCATGGGCTGCCGAGCCGTATTTTGGAAAAAAAGAAAAAATCAAAATCCAATTAGGTAGTTTTTATTTATTTATTTTATCTTTTTATTGTTCATTATTATTTTACTTATTTTGTCTTTTAGTGGAATTATTCCTTAAGTATGATTGAGAGTTCTCGGCATGAAATTGCCTGTGAAATTTGTGATTGACAAGCCTCGATTTTGCGCCGAAATCGACTCGCAATCTTTTGAAAAATCATCAATCCGATCTCCCGCCCGAGATTTGATTCGCGATTTAATTTTGAAATTGATCAACCCGATCTCATGTGTAAGGTACGGTTCGCTAATTTTTGGATATCAATCTTATCCCGCTTGATTTGCTATTGTGGTATTTGAATTAATTATATTTTAGTAAAAGAAAAAAATCCAAAAAAATCTAAATTAGGATTAGGTTTGTTTTAGAATATTTCTAATCTTAAGGTTATCTTTCATATATAGAATTGCAATCTTATTTCAAATTGTTAAATAAAAAAATCAAAAAAAAAAAAGTATTCATTTAGGATGTTAGTTTTCTTTAATTTAGATTGCATGTTTAATTGTTTGGCAATTTTAAATTTCGAATTTCATAAAAGAAAAATAAAAAGAAAAAGAAAATTAGAATTATGGCATTATTTGCACGTCATTGCATCTTATGATACAATTGCATATTTCATTTTAAGTTTAGATTGATATCTTAGATAGATTGCATCTCAAGTTAGAGATTGCTAAGTTAAGATAATATCTTAGTTTGAATTAGGATTTAGTTTGACATCATCCTTAATATAAGCTGATAAAATCTTAATTTAGATAGATAGTTTTTGCATTTTTTTAATTTCGAATTTCATGAAAAACACAAAAAAAAAAATTCTTAGAATAAATTCATTTCATTCTCTAGGATAGACTGCATGCTTGTATTTTACTCATGTCATGTAGTTTAGGTCATATTGCCATACCATATCACTTCATGTTAAATTAGTAACTTGCATATTGCATGATTTTCATTAAATAAGTGAAAAAAAAATTGTGTGTTAATTAGAAATCATATCTAGGACTGTTGATGTGAATTCTGATCTAACAACGTAGATGCTTTTATTGCTATGAGGTAAATCATGCAATTTATTTATTGCTTTCTTTGGTGTTAAATTGGTTGTTTGCATACATGTATGATCGCCTCACATGTTAGGGAAATAGCATAAAATTAATTCAAGCTGCTTGCCAAACATTTTTCAAAATAAAAGATAAAGGTACCGAAAGACGTTAGAGAAATCTAGCATAATCAAGTCCCCAAACTCATAAATCTCTAGTTCGTAAGAGTAAAGTATATCTCCCGTTACTTTATTTGGATTTCTAATCGACCCACCAAAAATAGATTAGTGGCGATTCTTAATTAAAAAATTTGCATGTTAAGAACTTGAACCAAAAGTTGTGAATTTGTATGAGCTTGGGGAGCCCGATTTAAGTTTAGGCTTAACAATCCATTAGCCAAACCCTAGGTGGTTCACACCCGAAAATTTGGTCGTGACATTCATCACGCATAAGTTTCAACCATATCACTAAATATGCAATTTCTAGCAAACAAAGTATCAAGAACAATAACAAACTACTACTGGTCCTAACCGGCAGAGACGGTCCACTTGCGCGTCTCCAAGTTTAAATCCAAAAACTTAATCAAACGAGTTCGGAAAATTCTCAAATTTGAATATGTCGTAAAGAACACATAAAAAAAAAAAGCATTTTTCATGAAGACACTTTAATTCAGATCTTTCTAGATTAAGCCTAGTAAATCACTCAATCTAGTACAAAAACTAGGTCCGTTTCCAGAAAATTTGTTTTCCAAAATTAGTTTGGTTTGAGGTCCAAAACTTGTCCATTTGATTTGAAATTTGATTATGTTAAATTAAAAGATGTGACCAACAACTTTTGTGAAAGAACTCTTTCAAAATTCGAACCCTAAGAGTTGATAAAAATCCAGTGAATCCCAAATGGTCACCAGCTCTAGCAAAAATAGAGGTTCGGTTTTCAAATGACGAAGCTGAAATATCATTCTTTTTAAATCCCTAAAATCTTGAATAAACATATACGTCATAGCTAAGGATGTCTAAAATATTTTTCAAGAATGAATCAACCTAAAATCTTAGCACATTTTGATCCCAAAAATGACAAATGACAAGGGTCCAAAAACCAGAACTAAGGAAAATTCACTTAATGGGACTAATCCCTCCTCATTATTGCTAATCTCACCAATTAAATCAACATAAATCCATCTTAAGGCTAATCTAACCATTCTAGATTAGCACTAATCCATCTTAAGGCTAATCCCACTTAGTACTAATTTAACTAAACTAATTAATACTAATATAATCTCCTAAGTGTAATTAATAGTATAATTAATGATTAGAGAGTTAACTCACCGGATTAGTGAGCCGATGGGTCTACAACGATGGCGGTGAAGAATCGTAACTACGACGCCACCAACGGAGGACCGATCGGGGCCAAAAAAATCCACAAGGATCACAGCTTGAGCTGGAAGGACCGCTTTTGTTTGGAGGCTGGGGCTGGAAGGACCACTGGTTTTTGATTTTGGAAGAAAGGAATGGATGAAAAAGAAGAAGAAGAAGAAGAAGAAGAACTGTTCTACAGAGAGGAGGGGGCTGTGCACATGTGTCACGGGCCGATCGATCAGGATCGTGACCGTGCGGCGACTCGGGCACTTTAGGATCGGGATGGGTCGCCGAAGCACCTAAGCCAAGCCTTGGTTGGTTCTGATTTGCAGCAACAACAATGGAAGAAAGGAAGGGATGAAAAAGAAGAAGAAGAACTACCGCCTCAACTACCGGCATAAGTGCCAACTACTGTCTACCAACATAAAAGCGGAACGGAATACCGTAATCTTAGCCTAATGATATCCTCATGTCGATCATGGCTCCCACACTATGGAAAAACTGCATTCCAAGGATAAGATCATAATCATCAAGAGGGATTACCTCGAATGCCATTCGGCCCTTCCATCCGCCAATCTTGACGTCCACGTCGGGTGTTGATCCTACGCCATGGAAGTCGCCCGAATTGATCGGCTTGTACGACTTCTCGGATGGCTCCACGTGAAGTCTCAAGGTCTTAGCAACCTCGGTCGACATGAACATGTTGGATGCGCCGGTGTCGACCAAAGCGTAAAGCGTTAGGCCGCCCACTTCGACCTCCACGAAGAACATGTCGGTGTTTGGAGTGATCCCTTCTCCTTTGGTTGGCGATCGGGCTTGGGCCGAGTTGATCATCTTCACAGCCCCAATCCGGATCTGCCGCCTATCTTCTTCGGGCGCCTCCTTCTCTTCATCGATGGCTAGGAGGGCGCTGATTCGTCCCCTCTTCGGGCACTTTTGGGTCCAGTGCATCTCTTTACAAATAAAGCAAGGAGAGGGTGGAGGTTGATTGAACTTACTCGCGTAGTCGATCGGTGGTCGACCTCTTTGGGAGGACGGCTTGGAAGACCCTTCTCCCCACGTCTTGGCTCGACCGCCTTGATCGGGCACGCCTCGGGGAGTGTTTCTTCCTTCGTCATTAGGTCGATCTGACCTCCAGTCTCTTGCTCGGTTGTTTCTCGGTTCAACCCTGGTGAGGTCGACAAGTGACTCGGCCATGCTCAGCGCACGCACAAGACTACTCACGTCCCACCGCTTCAGCTTAAGTTGTGCCCATGGCTTAAGTCCATCCATGAACGCTCCGAAAGCCTCCTCTTCGCTCAGGTTGTGAATCTGGAGTTTGAGCTCTGTGAACTCCTTCACGTACTCTCGGATCGTACCTCTTTGCTCGAGGCGATGGAGCATGCTTCGGGCTTCTTGTTGAGCGAACTCGGGGAAGAAGTAGTCGCGGAATTCCCTCACGAAGTCGTCCCACGTGTTCACGGGATCGTACCAACAGGGGCGGGGGTTGTACACATGAATAGGAGGAGGAAAGAGAGAGGGAAGAAAGAGAGGGACAAGGGGACAAGAGTCTTCAAAGTCTTGGCATGCACTAATTGCCTTCCACCTCCAAAATCAACACACTTGAGTGTTTTTCACCCATATCTTCAGCCAACTTTGTCAAGCCATGCACCAATGATTGATTTTTCTCTAATTTCTTCACAAACAAACCCAAATGGGTAGCCAAAAATGCTCCCCTTACTACCCATACGAATTTCCATCAAATTACTTTCAATTCCTCACAAAAACAATCCAATTTGAAGCCCAAAAATTTCAAGGGAGCAGCCCCTACGAATTTGCACCATTTGCTCCACAAAACAAAATAATTTGGTGGCCAAAAATTCACTCAAAGGTGTCCATCCGAATTTACAAAAATTCTTTTTGTCCAATTTGAGTTTTTCCACAAAATTCCCGGCTTGACGAAATTTTCCCAAAAGATTAGACGAAGTCTTAAAAATAAATCGTGACACACTCGAACGTTCGATTCTCGAAACCAAATTCAATTTCGTGGTTAAAATCGGCCGGACACGATTTTAATCAAATCTAACTTACCAAGTAGCTTTTAGGGATTTTACCATGGTTATATTCCTTAACGGCTTCACCTAATAGGTTAGTTAACTCGTGAGTGATCAGCTTAGAGAAAAATGATCATAGGTGCGTCGATGAAAAGCCAATTTTATTTTATCGAGACGGGATCGAAATTCAGGATGTCACAGGTTTCCAATGAGCAAGCAATGGAATTATATTCCATGTGTGGTTTTCTATTACCACATGCAACTCTGCTTCCATGGCCTTCTGCCACCATGGATGTGACATCCTTAAAATTCGACCCTATTCGGGATATAATAAAGGGTTTAATTTTATCAATGCATAATTAATAGAATTATACTTTGAATTGATTTGTAAACTATTCAAGAGTGTTAAACCTATTAGTAAAAGTAATTTAGGATAATGATGCACACGGCCAGAGAGTTTAACTACAGATTGACAAATCAACCATAAGGATTGATTGGGGACAATCTTAAGTCATTTCAAACCAATCCAAGAATGGTTATAGATTGATTCGACAATAGTATATAATCGGTTGCGGATGATTTCACACGATTACTAAATTAATTATGAATAATATTAACCCAATTCCGAATGATTGTGCACTTCGAAAGGAGCAATTGACTCCTCACGATTACACGACAACCAAGGATCGTCCATAAATTGAAAATGCCTAAACATGGATTGATATGAACTCAACCATGAGTCAAACTTACGAAACCCCTAAAGGCCACATGTTGGTTTTAATTATGCTAAAGTCGCATTTGATCGATGTCAACTGCAAATTCTAATCCAATTAAGGGTATCGGACTTTAGAGGATTAAAAGACAATTATTGTACATTGCTTTATCAAATTCTTTATATATTGATAAACCTTGAATTTTTGGATAAGTCAAATTTGGGCCGGAAATTGGAAACCCAATGGGACCCACAAATTTGGAGAGGCCCAATGAGCATTACACCCAAGCATGGGCAGCCCAAGAAAGTCCATGGGCCATTCAAGCCCATTTTGGTCTTTGTAAGTTGGCACAATTATGACTCTAGATGCATGAATAGTAAAGTGGCTTTGTAATTACCATTCTATCCTCTTCTAGAAGCCTTAGACAAATAAAACAAAGGAAGATGAGCATGAAGAAGAGATGGATGCCCAAGCTAAAGAGGAGACAGAGAGTGACATCACCACCTAGCCCAGCCTACTCTTTATTCTCACATGTGGATAATCCAAGCATCAATTGCCTTGGATTTGCAATCTTCAAGAGCCATTCTTGGCCAAGTAATTGCATGAGCATGAGGATTTTAGGAGATTTCAGTACAAAGCCCATTTAATGTATATCTTCCATTCTCTCTCTTTCTTCTCATTTCTTCTAGCTCATTTGGCCCTTCTCTCTCCTTCATTTCTCTCACTTTCTCATTCTCTCATTCTCTTATTTCCCTCACTCTCTCTCTCCCTTTTTCCCTTGCTGGTGAAAATCTCTTACCCCCATTTTCTCCCTCATCTCATGCCCATTTCTCTATCGTTTTCCCTCTTGGATCTCACCTTACCGCCCAACTTCCACCGTCCGTTGTTCGAGCTCACCATTCGTGTGCCACCATCCTCATTGCCGTGCTGAGTTTTGGTCTCAAGTTGTGCACATCTAGCACCCTCACGCCATCCTTCCTCTCTATTTTTCCTTTGGTTGGAGCTACCGTGAGCAACCAGAGGTTGCACGTCCCCCTGTTGTCGCCATTCACCACCCGTGCCACCGTCCACGACTTTGCCGTGGGTTATCTAGTGACTGTCCAGCCATCGCCATGGGCCATCGCCACCGTCAGCCCTTTGCTGCCATTGCCATCGCTTTTTGAGCCTAGATTCAAATGAAGTGGCTTTCTAACCCTTGTTTAGGGCTATACTTGCACTTAGAACTATGATTAGATAAATGGAAATTAGTTTAAATGATAAGTAGATTAAAGTGATAGGTTATCATGTTAAGTGATAAGTAGTAATGATAGGTTATCATGATAAGTGATTAGTAGTAGCAATAGGTTATTATGATAAATGATAGTTAGATGTAATAAGTTATCGTGATAAGCTATGCTTAGTTGCAAT
This sequence comes from Eucalyptus caleyi, assembly GCA_014182885.2. Taxonomy (NCBI): domain Eukaryota; kingdom Viridiplantae; phylum Streptophyta; class Magnoliopsida; order Myrtales; family Myrtaceae; genus Eucalyptus; species Eucalyptus caleyi. The sequence continues at coordinate 4,600,583 of CM024466.2, forward strand.
AAGTTATCATGATAGGCTCTTACAGGATGTGATAAACCATCTTGATAGGCTATCACAAGATGTAATAAGCCATCGTAATAGACTATTATAGGATGTGATAAGTTATCGTGATAGGTTAATATAAGATGCAATAAGTTATCGTGATAAATTACATTTAAACGCAACAAATTATCGTAATAAGTTATGATATGTTATGATAAGCTATAATTATAAGTTATCTTTTGATGCAATAACTTATCTTGATTTTGATAAGTTTTCTTTATGTTATAAATTCCCAAGTGCTTAGTGCTTGGTGAATGTTAATTTTAAATATAGCATGTCCTTATGTAATCCCTAAAATTGAAAAATAGTAACTATACATAGTACTCAAAGATTATAATTAATGAGTGTTTACGGAAGGTTACTTTATAAGATTAATCGTTGAAGTGTTTAAGTAAAATTGTGGTGCGATACATTATGAGAGGGATGCATAATTACTTTGATGAATAGTTAATTGGGATGTGATCACGTGGTGACATGATTGCATACGATTAATGCTATTGCATATGGTATGAGCATTACATATTCTTGCATTGGCTAATAAAGAAGAAAAAAAATGGGTTTGATTGGTGGAATGCTCGTGTGATCACATAATGGCCCCAATGCATATGATTATGCAGGGTAATAGTTCTGTCCTAATGTGTATGATTATGTGGGACGATGCTTAATGAATTTCAGATGCCCCCACATCAATAGGATGTCGTTCGTGGATAAATTTCGGAACGAAACTCCTTAACTGGAATGCCGTCCTAAGGCGTATGCATGTGCAAGACGATACTGTGTCTAGTGGGGTAGGATGATGCTTGGTCATGCTAGAAAACCACTGACCTTCAAGTTGGTCGTGGCCAAGAGTAGTTGTAATAATCTGAAAGCATAGTCTCGATGGTAGCATGGTAGTATGAAATGCCATGCGATTTTCGAAACACCATGTGTGCAAAGTACATGAGTGCTGAGTGTATATTATGAGTGATGTATGACTTGTACATGTATAGCATGGATATATATATATGCATTGCATAAGACATGTGCGTCAAGGAAATGCTATATTAATAACTTATGTGGCACGTGCATACTTTTAATTAACCTTATTTATGATTGAGAAATATGATTATCGTATGCTTATCGGAATGGTGTGGTCACATTGGGAATTGATTATGCAATGATTGGGCATGTTGGTAAGGTATCGTATGTTGAGTTGTCTATGTGCAATGAGCATGAGAATAATATTTGATTATGTCTGGATTATTAAATGACATTTGTGCATGGTTATGAGACATTGCACATTCTTGTTATGCCTCTTGAATATGTGGATTATTGTGAGAACTGCTTATGTGATTATGTGCTGAGAACATTGATAGGATGAGTTATCTATTTCTTGTTAGTAGATAAAGCAAAGCAATAGTTTTGCTATTGATCTAGCATTGATAAATAAATTGCATGTTTAGGGCAATTCCGAGATGAATTACCTCCCTACGTGATGATTAAGGAGCTTACTTACTGAGCTTTATTTCACTGCTACTGTTCAAATGTTTTTAGGCCTAAGAATGTCCGAGTCGTTCCGCTATGTTCATTTGGGGCTGCCTGTGGATCAGGATATCAGGTAACCTTCTATCCAATTAAGGGTACATACATTAGATATGAGAAGCGTGTGACCACCATTTAGGTGGATGAGGGACTACTTAACCCAGTGCCCCATAAGTTTGCAGTCCGGTACGTTTAGTTTAGAGAGGAGCACCGGGAGCCCTCTCCGGGGATTTGATGGACCATGAAGCAAGGGATCTAAGGTTACTGTTTGGGACCCAATGGTTATGAATACCCCCAATGGCGAGGTCACTGATTCGGAGGTGGACCCAGATCCGGAGTTGAACCCCTAGCCTGAGACGTGGTAGTATACAATAGATGCATACTAAAGGCATAGGGGATATCACTTTTGAGGTTATCCTTGTAGTACTAGAAGTGTTAGGTGTACCACCAAACCCTTTTTTGGATGTGTGCATAGCCGAGCTTTTTGGATATAAAAAAGTGGCATGTAATGACTAATGCATATGTAGATATTGTCCTTTGTTATATATGTTTGTTACTATCACTATTGTTCGTGAATGGTTTTGTGGTTTTATTTCTGCTTCCGTTTGCATTTAAATAAACGATAAAAAGAATGGATTAGGGATGCCTCTTGGAACGTCACCATCAAATGACTGAAGTGATTGAGGAATGCCATGCGTCCGAGCGTCTAGGCGTGACAATGGATCATGAATTGCTTCATCGTAGGATGATGACTCTATCTCTTCAGAAATATGACTAATGCAGTACATATGTTTCGTAGACAAGCGATCAAACAAAACATAAGAGGAGATAGGATATGAGGTGCCTGATGAGTTGAGAGGGAGGCATAGACATAGTATTCGTCCACGTAGGAGAACGAGTAATCCATCCTAAACGTCACATGGGAATATGATAATGTGTAGAAAATGATAACTTTCAAGCAGACTATCAGGATAATTAGTCTGAATCAAAACTTGCTTCGATGTAACACTATGACACATCTTGTCGTTTAGATTAAAGTGTTTCTTACAGGCACTCATCTCTGGAGTAAATTCCGGGATGAGCAAAATGCCATATCATCAAGGGCAAGCAAAAATAAGGACTCGGAAAGTTCAACACTACTTACAATTAACGGAATGAAAGATATTCAAAAGACTGCATGCCATCCCGCAACAGAAAAATAAAAAATCCAAGAGATAAATTTAATTGACATGAATTCATTTTCTGATATATTATTAAAGCCTTACTTATTTTAAACAAGAAAAAAACCAAAACCAGAAATATGATGTGAGAGCTTCGTGAAGGAATCGTTGTTCCCATAGTAAGATCTCCTCTAGCATAATAGGTAGTTGATAGACATTTGGAACAAAATGTTGAACTTCATTATCCTTCTGACGGTGAATTATTTTCAGAAGTCATCCCATATTTACAGATGGCTTGAATGTCTAATTTTTTTCATTTATTATGAGAAAACGGACCAGAAAATAGAATCTCAGCTCTATTCGTTATAAACATTATAACTATCACTAAGAATGCAAAGCTGTGTAATACATGCTTAAGTCACTCATCGCCACATTCACGAGAAAAAAAATTCACTGCACATAGCCGGAAGTACCAACTGCAACCACGAAAAACAGAAAACAACAAGCCAAGAGCTCGCTATTAGGTCCGTTTTTCTTTAATTCAAGTATCCTTTTATACCAACATATCTTAACTTAAATCTCCATCAATCCCTGCCTTCATCCCTAGCCTCTTTATCCAAACCTAACACCATGCTCACACCTGAAGGAGAAATTGTTGAGATACACATCTAGATTGTGTTGAAAAAGCCCCATATCGGATAACTTGCATGGTGTGGAGTAGTAAGTATTTTCTAGTTGACCTATAATTCATTGGTGTAAGTTTTTTTGGCAAATGTCGATTCCATTGGATAAGTTAACGAGCACAGGCTTAAGCTCCCTCCTTTGTTAATACCTAAATTTTGCTTGTTCTTGAGGGTTTAATTGCATAGAAAAGTAAGAATTAATTTTCAATCCTTAAACAAAAATAATTTTCGTTAAATTGCATAATATATAGCCATTAGAATCATTTTGCATTAATAGTAATAAAATTTATTTTTAAAAAGAAAAAAGTATTAATTTATTATTATTAAAAAGAGCGAGAGAGAAACTCGGGGCGGGGCCTTCCTCTTTTTGTTTTTCCTCCCCCTGCCTGGGCCTGGCCCATTTTCTCTTCTTCCCCCGGCCCGGCCTCTCCTTTCCTCCTCCTCTCACCCCTTCACGCTCGCGATAGACGAAGCAGCTTGCAATGGTCGGCAATAGCTACCGCGCCCGGATCTCGGCCCCCGGCCCTCGCCGACGCGTGCGTCTCCCCACGGTAGGTCTCGGTGCGTTTCTTTTTGATTTGTTTCGAATTGTGTCAATTCCTCGAGGATCCCGGTTGGGAGGCATGAGAGGTGACCGGACGTGGTCCGATCTATCGAGCTCGCCCACCCTTCGCCGCCCTCGAGCCGGGTAGGGACCCTTGACTGACGCCTTTTTTGTGCCCTGTTTTGCCCGGTTTTGGGCTTCGCCGTTGTCTGGATCGTGCGAGCTCCGGCCTCGACCGTCTGTGCTGTACTGGTTTTGAGCCTCTTTTTGGTCGATTGTTGTGGATCCGGGTATGGCTATGATCGCATCAATTCTTTTCCTTTTGAAGGCATCAAACAAAAATTATTTTCTAGGTATAACAATATGTTTTCCTTTTCTACCCGGATTACGTAGTAAAGCTGAAACAAACATATATTGAAAAAAGGGAGGTGTGGGAGAAAATAGACATTGCAAGGTACATTAAAAATCAAATAAAAATCTCCACGTAAGGATTAATATCGCCAAAAAAGACGCATTGTGGTGTGAATATATATTATAAAAAAAATCAAATGTACAAAATCATCTTGGGTTCTGCTGAGGCTCTTTGTCCCTTGATAGGATATATGTGTTCTGATTTTGGCTTTGGGAATGCGTCTATGTCTCTTATTTAAGCATGTTGGTGTTTGATGGCGGCTTCCAGTCTGAATCATTTCTCATAATGTTTTAGTTTAATTGCAGAAGTGGAGAAAGATCATGTTAAGATCTAATGAATCTTCAGCAATCGAGTCATTGGTCTTATATATCTTTTTAAGTGATATTCCTGAAACATTTCCTCCTAAATATGATCGTTTCTCTGTCATCATGGTCTTATTTACCTTTTTAATGAGCATAAATGAAGGTATTTACAGTGTTGGATTGACCAATTTGAGAAGCCGGATCATCGTTTAGTCTCATAACCGGTCCCTTTTGCCTGTCTCTTTCATTCTGGAAAGTGACACGTATTCATAACAGTAGTTTGCCAAAGAATGGACTGGTATTGTTTGACCAGATTATTCATAAAACATTATATAAGGAATATTTCCTCGTTTGCAAAACCATAATAATAATTAAAAAAAAAAACGATTCAAATCAAAGAACACAAGGATTTATTTGACCAAATTGAACATTGACCCCCATTTGGTTTGGCTTTTCCAAGGGGGCTTTGGGGACCCAAAGCCCCTAATTTAACCTTAAAAAAAATATTGACATGGCATAATCTTGCATTTGCATTCTTTATTGCATTTTCGGTACTTAAAATTAGGCACATCTTTCTAGAATGGCATCTCCATATCGAACATCGACTTATGGTGAGATTGCGAACATCTTGTGAACAGGTCTAATACGTGACCTGACCCAGAGTTTTTCATGAATTTAAACGAGAGTTTTTATGAAGGTTTTGGATAATGGCCTAACATCCGGGCGAAGCCTAAGCCCATTCGGTCACTTTAGGTCGATCTGACAAGCCCGACCTCCTTCTTCGTCTCTCCGAATTCATCCTTACCATTCCCTCCTTGTTGATCGAAATGGCCCCGGTTAAGGTCATTTCCTGCAATACAATCGTGAAAGAAAAACTGAGGGAGATAATAACAGTGGGGGAACGTTCAGTCGGTGCTGGCAAGAACAGAGAAAGCCGAAAAGTATTCTAGAAGAAAAAGAAAACAGAGAAAGAGCAGAAGGTTGAGAGAAGCAAAGAGATAGCAGGGCATAGGCGCTGAGCAGAGGAGAGAGGTAGAGCCTTGATGCAGAAAGAGGCAGAGATAGAGAAAGAGAAGAAAGCGGTGCAGTTCGGAGATACAAAGGAGAGATGACAATCGGCCAAGGGGAATGAGATATCCTTGGTCACAGGAGGCTACCGAAAATAAAAGAGCAAAAGCAGAGAGGACGAACTCCGGGGGCAGAGCACGCGCACACGCATAGCAGAGAACTCATGGCACAGATAGCAACCTCTCCGAATTCTTGAGCAAACTACGAGAGAACTGGGCAGTACATGCGAGCCAGAAGATAGAAAAGCCGAAGGGGAATTGAGACTTTGAGAGGAAAAAGGGATTGGTGCATTCGATTCGAGGAGGATTTGGAATATTTTAGCAACCACTCTAGAGCAGCAACCGGCTTTCCAGATTTTATCTTTGAGCTAATTGCTTGTGCTAGGTAAAATATCGGTTCGTTCCTTCAAATCATTCTTTCAAAGCGTCACTCGTCCTTCCATCTTATGTAGATCAAACACTATCTCTTGTTGATGAGTTTTCGCACGAGGAGATCGAAAACTTCCTTCAAACGACGGCTATTACAGTACTGAGCGACCACTAAACAGGGGCTGGTCTGCGACCGAGACGCAGCTTGGTCTGTGAGTGAGACGTGCCCTGGTCTGCCTTCTAGTACACCCTGGTTTGCCGCTAGGATTGTGTGATCGAGACTGAAAATGGGTCGGGCCTCGGGTCAGGTCGGGTCACTAGCTGGCCAACCACCGCCGGCAATGACGTCATCGATGATGTCATCCCGCAGTTACCGACCAATGGATGACGTCATCCGTAATGTTAGCATGCGTTGGTTCGCCGACGCGCATGTGACGCTCACACACTGGCTTTCCCAGCGCTTTGAGCGCGTGTGGGCGTGTTTGGCCTCATCTGGCAGCACTTGACCCACCGTTGGACTCGTTTTGACGAGTACTTTCATCCTATATATTTAAAAATTGATTTTGGCCAAAAAAATATTTCAAAAATTAGCCAAAAACGTACGGGTATACGCGACCTTGAACCCGTTCTTCGCTTCGGTTCATTTTCGACGATTCAGATAGCAATTTCGACCAATAGACATCCAAATAGTGTAGATTTCATACTCTTGATCTTGATATCAAATGGTAAACAAGAAAATTCAATGAAAAACAAGGCAGAAATCATAATCGGGCTCTTATACCAATGTTTGAATTCAAGTAGGCGGAAGATGACTTACCTCTTATCCAATGCGCAAACAACAATTAACCCCAGAACGAACGTTGAATTGCAGATGAATCACAAACAAAATTACCTCACGTTGGTCTGAATGCAATCACAAGAAAGCACCCAATTTCCATAGCATAAATGCCGATTGTTCTTGTAAAGGAGAAGTGTAACACTTCCTTTTCTTTTGATGGAAAGGGGACAAGACAAGGAGAGAATTTTGAGCATACGTTCTACCAACCGTGCTAACGGTTGTCTTCTGGAGTCTTTTATATGATTCCATCACACCCCTTCAAATGGTGTCTTTCCATCGTAGCGTATAAAGGTGAAATGGTGCGTTCTCATCGCACCCCATCATGGACGTACTAATTCAGTACAATAGTATGAGTACTCCATCATTTGGGAAAAATTTGGAGGCTTGCCGGCAGAGTTTGCTCCCTCGATGCACGGTTTGGTATCAACATACGAAGTAGAAACAACATGCTATGAGCACTTCATGAAGACCATTGAGTCTCCGAAAGAAAGAAAGTAGGGACTAATTCCACTTAAGTTGAAGTCTGCCAATGAGTAACGGGGGAGGGATGGGCAATTACCCTCTTGCAGACCATCATCAACTATTGTTATGTCACCTCTAAATCTAACTTTGTTGCCATAAAAATTGTAATAGATTGACTTCACATAATATCTACCGGCATGTACATAGAAAACAATGTGGTTATTTTCACAAGTGAGCTCATATTCAAAATGGCTGCAATTTTGGGATCGCCTTTCAACCGAGAAGGATAACTTATATTACAAATCTCGCCATAAGAGGAAGTGGCACATAAGTAATTCTTCTTCGTACCACAACTTGTCCCTAATAGTAGAACGTGCAAGATGAACAGAAACACATGATACAAATATATGGAGCCGAGAGAATTAATCATTTCTCTACTGCTCGATGCAAGAATGGAGGTTTTAGCTTTGGTAATTGTGGTGAAGGCTCCCCTCTGACGGACTGTATATGATCAAAAGATCAGTTGCGGGTCATCTGTCATTGAAATTTCCAAATCAACAAGACAAAGTCAAGTCAAGAAAAGTAACTTGTAGGGACCAATCAAAGGTTCCATCAGTGGAAATTACGCGGAGATCATTGTACACGCAACCAAGCTCACATAACACGGTGGTGAATTAATTTATGGATAGCTTTCACATTGATTAGGAAGGAAGCAAAAATCAACAAGATGCACCACATGAACTTCTGGATCCTTCCTCGTGACTTCATTCATGAAATCTTGGCTGATAGATTTTGATTTATTCAAAGTCGTAGTAACAACTTCATTGCCACTTCTAAGTATTTTTCTATATACAGAGTCATTTCTTCTTCACCTAACTTGTGCTTGAAATTTTTTATGATTATTTGAATATCTGAGTAAGAGTATGTTATAGGCAAAAGGTTGTTATGAGCTTATAGAAATTCTTTGATGTTGCCGTCCATTGCTAGGTGTCTTCTCATGCATTTATAGATTAAGATTATGAACACGCATGGAGCTTAGAGTATGAATGTTGTTGCGCTACAACGAGCTGCAAAGAGTATTCCAAATAGATTAGCATATATGAAACATCTGTTTGTGTCGCTCGTATTGCAATAAAAAGTACTGCATATCATTTGCTATCCATTCAATCCGATGTTAGACATGACTATAATTGCAATGAAGAACTGCATATAATCTGCTATCCATTTACGAATATATTGCACTTTGACTTACTAGCAAGTAGCATATAAATGTCCTTCAAACTGAATTCGACCAAGTGCAATCTTAACTTGGTATGACATTAGGAAATTGGCTAGATTACGATTAAAGTGATTAATTGAAAGTGATATGAACATCATAGCATCAAGTGAATAAAATTAAAGTTCAGTGAGAACGGCCGACAGTCTCAATTGTCTATTTTGTCGCATGTTTCCCATCTTGTAGAAACTCGTAAAGAAAGCAAGATAGTGATTTTGTTAAAATGTGATTTATTGGATTAGTTAGAATTTTCATAGAGTGAACCCAGGGAATACGTTCTCCAAACACCAAACATAGTAAGAAAGACTAAACAATTCAATTGTGCAAAAGGAAGAAAGACAGGTTTATGAGTGGAGGGAGTGTACAACAAAAGCCCAATATCTTCATAGGAAGATTGACGAGAGGTAGCCAAGTCTAAGTCTATTAATATATTCAATTAAACCTACATTCATTTAAAAACTTAATTCTAGTATCTTGCTTATTTTCGGAGTTCAAAAGTTAAACTATTCAGTATTGATCATGTCTAACCTTGTTATTTACTCATCATTTTCCTCTATCAACAAGCATCTTAATAATTTAATACACAATTATTGTAAACTAGTCATAAAAAATATAGTGTTAGTAATGGTAACCTTTATTCCCCATTCAAATCCCTGATCATGATGATCTCTACTTTTGGTGGCTAATTCCAACTTGCCTTCTATAATTTCATGGTTGTCTCAGTCAATCCCTTGTTAGTTCTTTGCTCAGTCAACACCGCATGCTTAGGTATCTTGTCTTTATCCGATCCAAGTTCCACCTGTGCAAAATGCGACGTGCGTGACATTACATGCTTAATTTTAATTAAACCCGCAATTAATTAAAACATAGTGATCAAGGAAAGGAGTCGCTCTTCTTCTTCATATGTGACATGCGGCTCATCATCGACTGCCATTTAACCATCTTTGTAGGAGTTTGTTTAATAAGAGATCATAAGAGATCGATTTCACATAATATTAATCAGCATATAGATGTAAGACAGATTTGTTGCAAGCAAAAAAAAGGTAGTATATGTGGCCGGCGAAAGTTTTATTATATTAGAAGGAATTATGTAGAAATTGTTGTACTTGCAGTCAAGCTAACATAACGTGATGGCAGATTAGCTTATGGATTGCTTTCACATTAATTGGAAAAGAAACTTCTATGCTGTTTCTACGTATTATGGTAATTATACCCAAAATTGAATAAAAGTCCTTTTGAGTGATGGCATCTGATGTTCTATTTTATTTCAAGTCCAATATTTCATAAGCATCTCTTCGTTAAATTGTAAAAATGAAAAGGAAAAAGATATTAATATTGATGATACTAACATTTTGTTCATAAAGTTTTAAATAATGATTTTTTTAACCCATCCCTTCCCTGCATCGAGATGTCCGGCAAAGCTGGTATGAAGGTCAAACATGTCATCATCACCAAAACTAGTCGCAATCCAAAATTTGGCATTTCTCTTTGTTCGTAATATCTTGTTCGATACCAGTTCATTTTTTTTTCACATGTTATTCATCTTGTACATCAACTATTCAAAAGTCTCGTCTAACCTTGTCCCTTTTTACTTATCATTTTTCTCCGTGGATAACCATCTCGACAACTCAATATACCAATATTGCATAGTGGTCGTGCAATATCTACCTTAGCTAATTGTTAAAATGTCGCCGTATTCAAATAAATCACCTATCCTGATCAACACTACTGGGCTCATTCCACTTAGGCCCCTATAATCTCATGATTATCTTAGTCAACCCCTAAAAATTTAAATTGTCTTACTCAACATCCTCCACTTCTGATCACACAAATTGCTCATTCCATTCATCGTAAAGGAAAAATAGTGGGCCTATTATGTTTTTCCTCTAAGACATGTTCGAAGTTGTAGATTGCTTGAGGAGGTGGCTGTTGGCGAGGTGGGTGATCAGGCGGGGATCCAAGGGTCGGGGTGAGAGGTTTGGGTGGGAAGGAGACGGACTCACTGCTCAATGCAAACTTTAACGCGAAGAAAAACGTACTATGTTATACCAGGAAGATTCAATCAAACGAAAATAGAATCAATGCCATACGACACTTTAATGTCATTCAAAATATGGCCATGGCGAAGTCTACTAGAAAACACTAGTACTATATAAAAATCATGTAACGACTTCATAAATTACATAGTGAATTGTGATATATGTTAACAGTACTATTTTTATCTTGCATCTAGTTTTTGCTAGAGGGGAACAATCAAACAATACCTGACTTTATAAACTCATTGTCATGCTGAAACTGATAGTTGTTAGAAATTATTGGAGTACTTGACAAAGATGAGACTGTTTCAAGTTCTATCTCATCATCAACATCATCAATCGGTGTCTCCCTCGGATACAAAAGCGGTTTTGGAGGCAATTGTAATTTGTCCATATCTCCTTCAAGCATATCTAGGACTCTCTTCATCGATGGCCTATCGTTAGGGCTCAATTGTATACACCATAGAGCAACGATTATCATCTTCCTTGTTGTTTCTCTTTCCTCTTCAAGGACACCTACCGTTCCAACCTCATTTTCTTTGCCAAGTTGATCATAAACCCACAAAGGGAAGTAAACTTGACTTGAATGTTCTGCATGTGCATTTAGGTTTCTCCTTCTACCGGCCATTTCCATCAACATCATCCCAAAACTATAAACATCAGCTTTATAAGAAATGCCACCAATATCCTTATAGAATAGCTCAGGTGCCATATACCCCAAGGTTCCTCTTGCTATAGTCAATGATACTATACTGTGATCGGTGGGATAAAGTCTTGCAAGTCCAAAGTCAGAAACTTTCGGAGTGAAACTTTGGTCTAAGAGAATGTTGTGAGGCTTGATGTCAAAGTGTAAAATTTGCATGTCACATCCCCGATGAAGATACTCTATTCCTCTAGCTATGCCAAGAGAGATCTCATACATTTTCTTATAATCAAGAGAATTATCACCATCCTTATAGGAAATGTGTTTATCCAAAGATCCATTTGGCATGAAATCATAGACAAGAGCTTGTTTGGAGTAATCGAAACAAAAACCAACAAGTTGCACCACATTAATGTGGTGGATCCTTCCAATTGTGGCCACTTCGCTTATAAAATCTTGGCCGTCAGATTTGGATTTATTGAAAATCTTAATCGCAACTTCATTGCCACTTCTAAGTATTCCTTTGTACACGGAACCATATCCCCCTTCACCTAGCTTGTGTTTGAAATTTTTTGTGATCTTCTTAATATCTGAGTAAGAATACCTTATGGGCAAAAAATTGTTGTGAGCTCGTAAGAATTCTTCAATGTTTGGGTTGGTCGCTTGATGCCTTCTCATCCACCTATAGATTAGAAGTATCAACACACACGGAGCTCCAAATATGAATTTTGCTGCCAAGAGGTGGCCTGCACAAAAAATTGGCCATTTATTAGCGTAGTGTAATAAAACTTTAACACATGCACTTTTTTGCTGCTTGATATCTTCATAAGTGTGAGGAGAAAGGATTAGTCATACCCAAGACAAAGGCGAAATTTGAGGCTGCATTTCGCGCAACATTAACTATGACACTCCATGTAGGACTGGCTGTAAAAAGCAAGAGAATTCGTTTGAGATTACTGTTAATGATTAATTAGTATTAACAACAATCAATGAAGAAGTAAATCTATCATTACTAGTAACAAGAGAAAAGTACCAAAAAAGTCATAAACCTATTGCATTGATACATATTTAGTTTTAAACCTTTAATTAGACCGATTTAGTTCTAAACATTTTTCAAGTTTCACCAATTAAGTCCATCAGGTCAATTTAGGTCGAAATTTTTTAACATGGAGGTCGAACATCCTATGTGACATGATTGGCATTAACGTTGACATTTTTTTAATTTTTTTAATTTTTTATTTTTTTTTTTTTTTCTTTCTTTCTTTTTTTTTTTTTCCATGGCTTGTGGAAAAAGAAAGAAAACAAAAGAAAGGAAAAATTCAAAAAAATATAAAAAAAATTAAAATATATATAAAAAATCACAGCAATGCCAACAGTGTCATATAAGATGGCCGACATCCACGTTGGCAATTTTTAGCATAAACTAGTTGGATAAACTCAATTGACAAATTATGAAAAAAAATTTAGAACTCAATTTGTCTAATTTAATGATTTAAAACTGAATAGGTATAAATGCAATAGGCTTAGGGCTTTTTTGGTATTTTCCCCACAGTAATAATTCACCTTAAGCCATATCCCAATTCAAAGATAAATTCATACAATGACTTTTATTCATTTAAAGTTGCAAGTGAAATATTCTAGAGTAGAAGAAGGGTGAATAAGTTTCACTTTAGTAGATAGCACTCCTAGTCAACTTTGTTTTATTCACTCATGGAAACCTAGATGTATCACATTATTCATGAATTCATAACTCACTCACGCGCAGTACCAATTTACAAACATCACCCAATATGTGGGCAACTAATTCATCCACGCAATAGTAACCGCCGGGCAAGGGATACGAGTTACTATCAAATCAGACATTTTCCCCCAAACAAATGTAATGGAATAGAGTCCAGAAAAGCTTATTTATGGTTGTAAAATCCCCCAAACAAAAAGGAGCTTTATGGTTGTAAAATAAAAAGGAGCAATACACAACAATCTACTAAAAAATCTCACCACTTTACTTAAGTGACGTGGCAATTGTTCTATTCACGAAATACAATATCCAATTGAAACATGTCACATCTGTCAGTAAATTTTGACAACATCCCTTGGTAGTGAGGATGATGAAGAAGAAAGAAAGGAAAGCTTCAGGGAAAGTCAGCTTACAGGAGAAATCGTAATAGGGACTGCACCACTCCCGTCCGATTCTTCGGTATCTCAAACCTAGGAAGCAAAATAGATATCTTCTTCCTTGATTAAATTCTGGAATGATAGGATAGATTGAATCCTTGGGCCATCATGTTGTGGAGGTCCTTGTATGGTAAGCTCACACGATTATACCGATCCCCTTCCCTCCCCCAGGTATCACTTGATGCTAATGCCGTCATGGTTATGGTGCAAGAGTCCTTGATGTCCGTTACATGAGGTAGTTTTACAGCATATGAGTACCCCTTCATTTGGGAAATATTGGGAGACGTGTCGGCAGAATATGATCCCTCGATGCATGGTTTCGTCTCGACATACGAAGTAGAATTAACAGATTGTGGGCACTTCAAAAAGGCTACTGCCGGGGATATATAACTATTTCTGTATATATCATATATACCATGTATACCATATATATCATCATAAAAACTGAAGTTGGAGAGCGCCAATGAGTAATGAGGAAAGGATGAGCAATTACCCTTTTGCAATCCATCATCAACTACCGTGATGTTACCGCGGAAATCATTGTCATCATCATAATAATAAGAGATCGACTTCACATAATATCGGCCAGCATACAGATATAGAACGGTGCGATTATTTTCACAAACTAGCTCATACTTAGAGAGGCCGCAACCTTTTGGATCGCCTTTTAAACGAAATGGATAACTTATGTTACGAACCTCACCGCAAGATGAAGCAGCACACAACTGATTCTTCTTCGCACCGCAACTTGTCCCTAGAAGTAAAACATGCAATATGAGCATAAATACACGGTACATCAATACGGAGCCGAGAGAATTACTCATCTCTCCACTGTTTAACGCAGGAATGGAAGTTTTAGCTTGGTAATCGTGGTGGAGGCTCAATAAAGGAATGGTTCATATAATAGTAGATCAGTTGGGGGTCATCTGTCAATAATGTCCAAGTCAACCAGTAACACAAAGTCAAGTCAAGAAAAGCAACTTGCGTGGAGGACCACGCATTAGTTAGGAAGGAAACATCTCTGCAGTTTCTAGTGAAAATGAAGCATCGGTGTAGGAGTCGTCCTTTGAGAAGCCCAAGTCAAGCAATGACAAGAGCCATTCAAAGTGAAGAAAGTGGAGCTTTCGTTGTCATGGAACGTCTGTGGCCCAAGGGAGAAATAATTGCTTGCACGATGCGGCAAGTGAATTAATAGCATATCAACTGGTAATTATGTGAATTTCATTATGAGGTCCATATCCTGGTCTTCATCCATATGGCCTGCAGATTATATAATATCTTTTTTTGTTCGATTTGATCTTTGCAATTAAGTAAGGTTTTGGTATTTTAAGAGTAATTACAAGGGTCATGTTTTCCTCTCACTATCTTTCTAATTGGTGGGTTTCAAATATAGATATCACTCATGTGCTAGTGATGTCCATAATTTATAACGTACAATTTAGAAAGGTGAAAGGAGGATGCTTGCTTTGGAAGCAAATATAAATCTAATTATAATCATAAATGTATGCCGAATATTGAAATACACATAAAAATCAAAATAGACGGCTGAAATTAGAGTACTAGAAATTTTATTTATGAAGTATGCATTTTTTTTTTAAAAGCCCCAGCAAAGTCACAGCTAGAGAAGATGGATATTTGTTCCTCGTATGACACATGCATTTCCCATTTCAAGGAAATTCTCATTAGAGAAATTGAGTTCTCTTCTTTCCCTAGGTAACATGCGGTCAATATTGTATACAGAGTAAAGTCTCATCGTTGCTATGTGATGGGAATGTTTTGTTTATCTTCTATTCCGTCGATCCTCCAAATTTCATTTACGAATAAACATGAGAAATGGCCTTGTTCCTGACAAAAGCATGATTAGTGGGTGTTCATGATTTGCTTAAAGTACAATTAAGATCTAAAATTTACAAAAATCACAATTAAATTCTAAAATTTTCAAATTAGTGTGATTGACGACTTATGTTAGCTCCATCAAATTTGGGTGGCAGAAAATATTGGCGAGGTATTTCTTTTTACATTTCGAGGACACCTGGGTGTGACATAAAAAAAAAATAAACCAAAACTTAAAAAGAAACAAAAAACCCAAAACTTAATGGGTAAAAAAGAGAGAATGTCCTTAGGTTGAAGCGATGCATGCCGATTTTTTTTTTTTTTTAAATCTAAACATGCCGATTACTCAGCATGGCATTGCTAGTTATCGCTTCCAATAAAACAAGAATGAGTGGCAACAGTCGGATGCATATTCATGGAGCTGAGAGCATTGATCAGGTCTTTTTTTTTTGTCTTTGGCATAGAGAAACTGGTAAAGAATTGCTGAGTATGTGTGGAGGATGCACAATATAAAAAGATTTTCAGAAAATAAAGATATGATGGTCCCTTTTTGATTGGAGACTTGGGAGCCGCCTTGTCCTATATAGAAATGACCAAGTCAGTCAACGCAACAAAGGTGCGGAAGGCAAGAAATTAAGGGAGGTGGACCTGAACTGAAGATCTCAATTGAGAAAACTCAAAAGATCTCAATTCACATATGATCTTTCTTTGACCTGTTACATCCACATTTCTTCCGCCCTCTCCACGGGATTGTTGGGTCCGCATTCCATCAACGGACAAATCCAACTCTCTCCCTCTTTCCACATCACTTCCTTCTTCACCCCACGAATCTTCCTTCTTATTTTCTTCTTCATTTTTTTCCTTCTCCCTTCGTTCTTCTCCGTCTTCTTTCTTCACAGCGCGAGTCATGATGATCATATGCAAACCACCATCACCAAGCCGCGTGCATCCGTCATGCCTAGCGTCGCTGCTGTCTAATGCAAAAGGTATAAAATATCAGAAAATCAACGACAAACAATTTCAAAAAAAAAAAAAAAAAAAAATCAGGGACTCACATGTTTTAGTCCAAATGTCAAAACCAACTCCGCGAGAATAGCTGGGCGCCAAAAAACCCGCTATGAATCTAGAGAACACATAATTTATAATCGTTAAGTCGCTCAAATGTTTCACGATTCTAAGCAAAACACACAATTTTATCTCATAAGCTCTAACTCAGAATACTCAAGGAGAAAACTCTAACACTCCTCGGTTTTCTCTAGTGTGAAAATTTGTATATTCTTATGTAACTTGCCAACTCAAACTGTGAAACCTTACTTTCTTTTTTTTATGTCTTTAATCCAAGATCAGCCATCACCAAAAGTTGGGGCTCCACTAAATTTGCTTAGAGATAAGATCCTAGTCATATAGAATACGACCTACGCTACTGAAATTTATACAAGCTCAAATTCGAGATATTATTGAATAATTCTTTGCTTAGTTCAACTTTGTAGCCATGTCATAGTACTCATCATTCAAGGTGACTCTCCCAACAACCCAATAGGCACTCAACTATCATAGATGTCTATCAAGTTCAAGCTGAACTCATACTTGTTTAGAGGAATAACTCGGTCCACATGTCCGATTCACCTTGGCAAAAGCTTCTTCACAGTCACAACTTCTCTTGACATGTTATTTTTTACGCAGCAATGTCGATCCCCAATGTGCTCAATTCTATAATGATATCTTCAACTTCCACAAAACACCACACAACCTGATGTCCCATGCCAACATCATCGACCAAATCATTAGACCATATCGCCTCTTCAGCTCCTTTCATTGTCAGCGTATTTTTTGCCTCAATCATGGGCGAAATTGTTGTATCTCTTAATGAAATCTTCCAATAAACAAAGGCATAATTACTTAGAAATCGACCATTTTTCAATCCATACGCAATTCAGGTACGCAAACCCAGTTATTCTGAATTGCATGCTCTGAAACATACCCCAACGTCTGTCTTCTCCAACAAAACTAAGAGGATGCACTTGACAGAATCATGATGTATACCTAAATTAATCGTATTTATTCTCCTGACTACACGTGATAGATCAAGCTTAGTATTATCCATAATAAAACTTAGACAACCAATAATACTAGCATTTGAAGCATAGTACAATGCTCCACCTCCATCTAAGTACATAGTGACAATGTAGATAATTTATGTAATGCAACAAGTAGGGTCTCAATTGCATGTTAAGTGCCTCAATGCTTTCCTAACGTAACTCCTTCGAGTCATGCACAACATTATGATTGTCTTCGCTCTCTACATCTCCATATCTGAAGTTGTCTATATTACATCAAATTATCTATTTTAATATATGCACATGAGCCTAGTCAATCTCAGCCATTGAATCACGTGAGCCTCATTTGGGGTCCAAATAACTCATCAACAAATGCAATAGGCTCATAAACACCCGAATCATCCAAAAACTTTTCGTCACGTTGATGTGTTATATTGTGTGTTAGCAGCTAAATTTTTTCTAGTAAACTATTCATGCATTTCATAAGAAAATTGGGAATTGAATTTGTCAATACGATCTAATTTGACCCTAAAAAAAATATCGGCATTGCATAATCTTGCATTCGCATTCTTTATTGCATTTTTGGCATTTAGAGATTAGGCACATTTTTCTAGAATGGCATCTCCGTATCGAACATGGACTTATGGCGAGATCGCGAATATCTTGTGAACAAGCCTATTAGGTGACCTGACCCGGAGTTTTTCATGAATTTAAACAAGAGTTTTTTTATGAAGGTTTTGGATAAGGCCCTAACATCCGGGCGAAGCCTAAGCCCATTCTGTCACTTTAGGTCGATCCCACAAGCCCGACCTCCTTATCCATCTCTCAGAATTCATCCTTACTATTCCCTCCCCGTTGATCGAAATGGCCCTAGTTTAGGCCACTTTCAGCAAGACAATCGTGAAAGAAAAACTGAGGGAGATGATAACAAAGTGGGAACGTTCAGTCGGTGCTGGCAAGAACAGGGAAAAACGAAGAGTATTCGGTATTTGTACAGGTGAGGATAAGCCAATAAAAAAAAAAAAAAAAAAAAAAAAACAGAGAAAGAGCAGAAGGTTGAGAGAAGCAAAGAGATAGCAGGGCATGGGCGCTGAACAGAGGAGGTAAGTAGAGCCTTGGTGTAGAAAGAGGCAGAGATAGAGAGAAAGAGAAGAAAGCGGTGCAGTTCGGAGATACAAAGGAGAGATGACAATCGGCCAAGGGGAGAGATATCCTCGGTCACAGGAAGCTACCGAAAATAAAAGAGCAAAAACAGAGAGGACGAGCTCCGGAGGCAGAGTACACGCACATGCATAGCAGATAACTCATGGCACAGACGTCAACCTCTCGCACAGGATTCCTGAGCAAACTACGAGAGAATTCTGGGCATACTGAGCAGTATATGAGAGCCAGAAGATAGAAAAGCCGAAGGGGAATAAAGACATTGAGAGGAAAAAAGGATTGGTGCATCCGATTCGAGGAGGATTTGGAATTCTTTAGCAACCACTCTAGAGCAGCAACCGGCTTTCCAGATTTTATCTTCGAACTAATTGCTTGTGCTAGGTAAAATATCGTTTCAGTCCTTGAAATTAATGGTTCAAAGCGTCACTCGTGTCCTTCCATCTTATGTAGATTGAACACTATTTCTTGTTGATGAGCTTTTGCACGAGAAGATCGAAAACTTCCTTCAAATGACAGCTATCACGGTACTGAGCGACGACTAAACGGGGGCTGGTTTGCGACCGAGACACGGCTTGGTCCGTGATTGAGACGTGCCCTGGTCTGCCTTCTAGTACGCCTTGGTTTGCCGCGAGGATTGTGTGATCGAGACTGAAAATGGACCAGAAGACAGAATCTCAGCACTATTCGTTGTAAACATTATGACTATCACTAAAATGCTGTGTAATATGCGTTAAGTCGCCCACTTTTATTGTTCTGGCCATAATACGGACTTTTTCTAGTATCGAGTAAATGGTGACTTTATTTTCCAGGTTAACAAAATTATCAAAATTTTTATAGTTTGCACATTACAATCTTTAATCGACTTACCTATCTCTATTAGCATAGTTGAAATTACCAACATAAACTGAAGTGATTCACCAATTTTTAAAATTAAATTATCAACTATTTTTGGGTTATAAACTTCATTTAAGGTACTAACCCCGAAGTTTAAATTTTTATTTTTTATTTTAATTTACCAACTTTTTTGTAGGGTCAACAAGCCTTATTTGCGTTTGTTTTTAACCCCGTACATTTACGAACTCTCACCAACTTTTCTCCAAAATTACCATATAATATGCAGTAATCAAGTCTCATTGAGTTACTAGTTGACACTAATTTGTTTTTTCCTTTGCTTTGCCAACTTTCTTGTCGTTTACAAACTTTTATTTGCAATTGTTCACCACACCTTAAATTTACTGACTATTTTTAGATATAACCAACATCATTTAGAGGGACTTATTAAGTTTTCTGTGATTAAGTTACCAACTTGATTTAGATAACAGCTCTAAATTGAATTACTTATCAAATTTATTTTTTGTAGTACCAGGTTTTCTTCTTTTACCCACTTTTCTTATCGCTTACTGACTTTTGTTTACCTTTCTTAATTGCACCTTAAATTTTAATAACTCTTATATGATATTACTAATCTAATTTTAAGTGATTTACCAATTTTCTCAAATTAAGCTATCAATAAGTTTTGGGTTACCACAGATTTAGTTCAGTTCCCATTTTTTTTTTTTTGGTTCTTTCTAATTTACCAATTTTTCCATTGATTTGACCAGGAAATTTTTTTTGTAAATCACTAGAAAAAAATTACTCAAATGTACGGATGCAAATTTAGTCCTAAACTATTCAATTTTGCCAATATAGTCTTAAATTATTATGCAAAAATCCAATGTAGAATTTCGGCTAATTTTTTCCTAGAAATTGCTAATGTGGTAGTCCGGTCATCACTAATCGTTCTACATGACACAACATCAGTGATCTCTTTAGAAAAAATTGACCGGAACGACTATATTGGAATCTTGTGTAGAAATTCATGATTAGATTAACAGTAGTGCAGTAGGGTTTAAGACTAATTTAACGATTTTCCTCTCAAATTAAAGGATGATAGTTTCACATAATACTTGCCAATTTTAATGCATTGGTGAGAAAAATATATAAAAGGTGGTAAAAGACAAATATAATTTTTTTTTTGGTGAAAAATAAGAAAATAAGTTGGAAAAAAAGAGTTAAATGTTGGTAACTAACTCAAATAAGAGTTACAAACCAAAAAACAAAAACCCAACTAAGAATTGGTAACGCAAGACTATTTAGCAACTTAATCCTAAAAAAGGGTGAGTAAGCGAGCTAAAAGTGACATCTCAATAGTAAAGTTTGCAAAATTTTAAAAGAGAAAACAATAAACCTATTGTTATTGTCAACTTAACCAAAGAAAATTTGGTAATAACACAAAAAGGGCGGGTGATTTCCTAATAGGTGGTAACTTTACAGTGTTAATAAGCATGATCGAGACTCCTATTCGGAATCACCACAAAATCCATCTCCTTTTTAGTGAAACTGAGATCCAATATTGGTAAAACATATTTTGTCAATTGGGACACTTTCTAGCGAAATGATATCGCATGTGCTATGTCTTGTCATTTGGGAGAAAGAGCGCTAATATAAGCATGAGACCGAGGCTTTCTCGGAATCATACTTTCGTAATTTAGATCACAAGAATATATTAATCCATCCATGCTAGGAAATTAAGATATCCCTCTCTTCTATTCACATGTGACCGAAATTTTTATGATATATAACCTTATTACTTCCCAAATGACCAAAGGATAAACTTCCCAGTTTGAAGCACCCATAACACATGGGGATTTTCGGCCGCTATCGGGATCATGGCCTTGACCGAATTTCTACTTCATGTGGGCTAAGTCCTGGAAAATCAACTAAGTTTGGGGCTTCCCTTTTTAAACCCATGCAGCACTCAAGGATAAATCCAAGGCAATATATGACTGGAACGACTTAAATGCAATTTATGTGGACCTATAATTATTAAATGAAAATGCGAGGCATTTTCATGATATTTTTGTTTAGAGGTCAAGGTCGACTTCTAATTTTCTCATGCAGTAAATAAATAAATTATGATAACCAAAATTTAGGGGGTCAACAACTTTTATTTGCACTCTTCTAACAAAGTTTACTATTGATACTTGAATATATGCAACTATGTATTATTCTGTGTATATCTTATCTTTGGTAGTTTTGCTTGTATTTTGAAGTTCGATTTTTATAAAAGCTTTTATGATTGCCATGTCTATGCGTATGCATCGAATGTATATCAATGGGAAAATAGTTGATATGGTGTACATAAATAGATAAGCGAAACCGTAGTATCATAATGAAAGGAAACACTTTGATCTCTAGCAAAACTATACATGTTGTGGTTGATCCTCTAGCAACCCAAGGCATGCAAATTGGCTACAGGTCAATAGGCATGCTGCTCTGCTGGTAAACGGATTGCAAGCGTGGGGCCGGAGAATACTAGGTTTAGGATTCGATCCCCGTGAGCACTGCACACATTGTACATAGAAAGAGGAGTGGGAAAAAAAAAATTGGACTACTGTTGTTAAATTAACGCAATTGTTTTTTTTTTTTCTGTTTAAATCCAATTTTTTTGTGAGAAATCACATTTTTACCTCCACTATCATCAATCAAATGGCCTCAAAGATGATGACCAAAATAGTTAAGCAGTATCAATTGAGATAAAAAAGGATGATTGTCCGAAGAGACTTGCTCTCGTCATGTGTACATATAGCGTAATGCCAACGAAAAATATAGACGGAAACATGTCTCTCAATTGTTTTTCGTGTCTGATGTACATTCTCGGATTTCTGGCGCTTCGATGTCTGCTCTGGTCTCTAATTCCACTTCACCGCCTTTCATCTGCTCGGTTGTTCCTGCAGACCTATGTCTGGAACCATTTTCGGCGGATTTATTTGTGGCCCTCATTCTCTCATACCACTTCCAAATCAGGGTCACAAGCCACCTTTCATCTCGACACTGAAACGAAAAAAGAATTTGCATATCGAGTCCAATCATTAGTATACAAACTTAAACTCTGGCTCATCACAACTCATGAGCATGTCGTAGGTTTGTCGTACCTGCGATTTCATAATTGCGTATAGGGGTAGCGTTCTGTAGATGCACATGGACTGGACAAAGGCTCTGTGCAAAACATGCCACGAAAGTCAATTTGATTGATGTAGGCATTCCTATAATCGATCTAATATGGCACACAGGGATAATCGAAGGATAAGGATATCGGTAGCCTTACCCAATTACTATTCTTGAGATAGCAAAACCAGCCTTCCCCATGATGCAGGAGTGAAAATCATATTGGAACTGCACAGAGATACGATTCCAGCATTATATAGTTGGAATTGCCCCAGTGTGGCCAGAAACTTTGCTTAATACCAGTGATGATAATCTGAGTATTAATGCTTACCAATACAAAAAAGAAGAATATAAGCTCTAGGGAGTTCTGAAATAACACGATGTGAATTAAGTGGAGGACGAATTGATGCCTACGGAACCAGAAATAACCACTTGGAAATTTGACAACCTCCTTTTCGCTTTTTTTTTGGGCGACCTCTTCTGCAAGTCGTGTTATCATATGCTCCAGTATGGTGCCGGCAATGAGCAAAAGCTGCAAGGAAGCGAGAAACCTAGTTAGATGTGGAGTCCTTATTATTTCCGTTAGAGAAATAAACATATCCTTTCGGAAATTTACAATATGACACGTCTTGTTGTTTAGATTGAAATGTTTCTTTGGGACACTTAGTCTCTGGAGTAAATTCCAGGATGAGCAAAATGCCATATCTTCAAGGGCCAGCAAACATAATGACCCGTAATATATCACTACTTACAGTCAACGGAATGAAAGATATCCAAAAGTACGCATGCCATCCTGCAAAAGTATAAAAAAACTTGTCAAGACATAAATTGAAATATGATATGAGAGCTTCATGAAAAAATGAAAAATTTTGTTCACCAAGATCTGCTACTGGAAAATCTTAGAAAAACTTAGAAATAGTCTTTGCATTTTTTAAAATGTGTGAAAATACCCAACAGAAAAAAAAAAAAAAATCCTTTCCAAGTTCTTGGGAGCAAATATTGACTTATTCCAATCACGTCTTTATGATGCATGGATTTTTATTTTCTTAATCTAGTTAGGAATTGAATCCTAAAATTTGTGATTGGTATAAAATGATGTATAAATGTTAAAATCAGGTACCGAACGAAAATGTATTAGTGATTAACTATTATAATCAAATCTTGATTTTAGTTTCTCTAATTGCAAAGAAGTGAGGGTGCGTTTGGGAACGCTTTGGGGAAAAGTCCTTAGCAAAATGCAAAGATCTTTGAGTTTAATGTATTTTCCAAAATGCAAAGTGTGTTTGGTAAAATTGTAGTTTGAAAGCCCATTTGAAGTATGTTGAGCAAAATGGTGTTTGGAGGAATTATATTTGCAAAGTGCTTTGGTGATAAAAAAAAATTATCAAAAGAAAAATAAATAAAAAATTGACCAGAAGGGCAGATCGCCGGGAGCAAGTGGCAGCCGGACGTCCATGGAAGACCACCGGCGAGCGTCGCCGGACGTCGGGTGACCATTGAAGACCACCGACGAGGGTCGCCGGACGTCGGGCGACCATTGAAGACCACCGGCGAGGGTCGCTGGACGTCGAGCGACCGCTGAAGACCATCACAGAGGGTCGCCGGACGTCGGGCGACCGCTGAAAACGATCGACGAGGGTCTCCGGACGTCGGGCGACCCCGCCGCGACCCAGATCTGGGGCGGCGAGGTCCTCGCGACCTCGCTGCCCTAGATCTGGGTCGCGGCGGGCTCACGCGACCGCGCCGCCCCCGGATCTGGGTCGCGGCGAGGTCGCGCGACCTCCGGCAACCGCCGTGACCAAGATCTGGGGCGGCGAGGTCCCCGCGACCTTGCGGCCCCAGATCTGGGTCGCTGCGGGGTCACGCGACCGCGCCGCCCCTGGATCTGGGTCGCGGCGAGGTCGCGTGACCTCCGGCAACTGCCGTGACCAAGATCTAGGGCGGCGAGGTCGCGGGAGGACCTCGCCGCCCTCGGATCTGGGTCGCGGCAAGGTCGGCGACCCAAACCTCGCCGCGACCCACAGCGATCGCCGCGACCCAGACAGGGCGGCGGTCGCACCACTCCCCGGCGACGGTCGCCTGGGCCACCGCAACCATGCCGAGCCGTTGGCGGCCACTCACTCACAGCTTCGAGGAACACGTCGCCGGCCTTCAACGGAAAGAAGATGAACGGTACAACAACGAGGGCAAAACTGGAAAAATCGAGAGTAGGCGAGGATATTTTGGAAGAAAATAAAAAAGTGAACAGTGTCACTTGTATGTAGAAGCTGAAAGCCCAAGGCACCCCTTCACCTGCCTTGGGCTTTCAGCCTTGGGAAGGCCAGCTTTGGCCTAATGAAAATTCCAAAGTTGTTCCCAAACACCTGACTTTAGCCCAAGTACCTTTAGAAGCCCAAAGCCCCTTGCAGATTCCAAACGCATCCTGAGTATTTCTCCTGATATTTCACTTAGGTTTCCAATTAACTCATCCTAAAATGATTAGTAGCAACTCCTATTTGAAATTCACTCGCATGTTAAAAATTCTAACTATAAGTCATAAATTGGTGGGCGTGGGAGAGCCGGGACTAAGCCCAATACTCAGTCGAGCCATTAACCTCCGTACATGCTCGCGAGTATGTGGGCGTCGAAAAGGGAGGTCGCGATAGCGTGAATGTATATTATATAAAAAAATAAAAAAAAATCAGACGTACAAAATCATTATAGGTCCTGCTGAGGCTCCATTGTCTCTTGATAGGCTATATGTGTTTTGATTTTGGCTGTGGGAATGCGTCTATGTCTCTTATTTAAGCATGTTGGTGTTTGATGGCTGCTTCCAGTCTGGAACATTTCTCACAATGTTTTAGTTTAACTGCAGAAGTGGAGAAAGATCATGTAAGATCTAATGAATCTTCAGCAATCCAGTCATTGGTCTTATTTATCTTTTTAGGCGATAATCCTGAAACATTGCCTCCTAAATATGATTGTTTCTGTGTCATCATGGTCTAATTTACCTTTTTAATGGGCATGAACGAAGGTATTTACAGTGTTGGATTGACCAATTTGAGACGCTGGATCATCGTTTAGTCTCATAACCGGTCCTTTTGCCTGTCTCTTTCATTCTAGAAAGTGACATCTATAGATGTCCTATTGAGTAGAAAATGCAATATTGCCAAGAAAGACAGGTGGGTCTTCCTGTTGAAATTGATCGAGCATGGCGACTACTGGAACAAATCTGAAGTGTTTTTCCCATCCAACTTCAGCTGTCCATACACTGGGAAAATACCTGACCTTTCTTACTGTGTAGCTTCAGTTCTTTTGCCTACTGTAACTAGAGAATTATATGGAGTGAGAGTTCCTTATTTACTCGCATTTGCCTAAGATAGCTATGCAACCTGTGATAGTTACATTTCGTCCTGATAATAGTATTTGCCTAGAGACAGAAGAATTAACTCGCGATTCCATGGATAAATCAACCCATGATCTCATTTATTTAAAACGTCGGTGTAGGCTTGGTTGTCAATTCTGTGCTTCGATATCCCCTGCTCCACTCCGTCCAGCCAGTTCAGTATTTGTGGACTCCTCCGGTGAGTTTGGCTGCTCTCTTCGGTTCTTTCTATGATCGATCAACTCTGAAATCCAGGTTGGGATCTGCATCTCTTCCACTTCGTCCATCTGCTTCTCCTTCAACTGCGTCTTAATTTCATCGAGTTCATCGAGACGCTTTTTTACATGTTCGTTAGACAGGTACTCCTCCAAATAAATCTTAATCTCACGTATTTTGTTGTGTTTGTCCAATTGCTGCTGCTGCTCCAAACGCATCTGAATTTCATCGAGACAAATAAAAAGAATCTGGCATCTTCAGTTCCATGATTTGAACCCAAATCTTGAGTGCATAATAGGTTGTAAGTTCAACTCACCTGTGATGTGATAATTGCATACAGTGGTAATATTCTGGACATGCACACGATCTGCAAGCACCCTCTGAGAGCGTGATGGATGCAATTGATCGTCAGGCCCAAAAGTCATTGATCATGTACAGCACTCAGATTATAGAACAATGATATAATTTACATCAGCAATAGGTCTTACCCCATTACTATTCTTGAAACAACAAAGCCAACTTTTTCCATGATGCAGGAGTGAAAACCATATTGGATCTGCATCGAGATACCACAGCACAATGTTTGGAATTTTCGCCATGTAAAAATGATAATGTAGTTGATAACTTGAGTTATTCAGGCTCACCAACATAAAGAAGAAGAAAGCAAGCTCCAGAGAGTTCAGAAATAGCATGATGTGAATCAGGATGTCGATGAAACGAAAGCAGCAATAATTGTTCGTAATTTTATAAACCGTCCCCTTTGCACCATTTTCGCTAGATGCATTTTCGTTTTTTCTATGGTTTTCGGCGACCCATTTTACGAGTTGCGATGTCATAAACTCCAATCTGAGGCCAACTATGAGCAAAATCTGCGCAGAATTAAGGAGAATGTCTAGTTAGATACAATAATGGACTCAACTTCTTTCTTTCTTTCTTTCTTTTCAATCGAGATTCATTTGGAATTTGCAAGACATAATGACGTTAAAGGCGAGTTTTTATTAGTTCTTACTGTAAATGGGATGAAAGATATCCAAAAGTACGCATTCCATCCTGCAGGAAATGTACCAAGAAATGGATTGGAACAATGATGTATTTCTTGTCAAAGGCAAATAAAAAAAGAGAGATTTCTTGTCTTTCTTGATGCGGGTGAGGTCCCCGACCCCGTCAAAACTTGGGTGAGGGCCGCGTCAGCCTCGCCCTAATAGGTCAGGGCCGTCCCTCGCCCAGCTTTCTCCAGCCATTGCATGAGATCAGCCACCGGCAAAAAGGAAAGAAAAACCTACTCAAACTATGAATCCAATTCCACGTATTTAGAAGTTTCCTCTTTGTTCAGGCATCATATATTGGATCATGTTCTTTTCATGGGCCAAAACTTGAGACATAATTTAAGAATAACAAATTTTGAAATTTTTGCAATGCCAAATAGGAATGCATATACGTGCTTACCGGCTACATTCATGAGCATATAAATCACTGTGAGAAACCACGAGTACCAGCTGTGATATTGGTAAAAATGCAAATCAGTATGCCTGAAGAAGAGCTAAACATCGATGCATATTTATATCTTCTATAACATCCTGTGTCGAGCAGAGTGGGGCGAGTAAAAGTCGCAACTCGTTATGTCATCCTAGCAAACTGAAATTGTTCTTTCTTGTAAACGAGAAGAGGAAAATTTTTCGTTCTTTTCTGTTTCATCCTAGCAAACTGAAATAACCTAATTAAATAGTTTTGCATAAAGGGGTATCGGTTTACCTGATTTCAATCATTTTCTCAAATTCCTTTTCCAAAATCCAAAGTATGTACTTCTGAAAATCTTTCCCTGCATCTTTCGGATCACGTGCCTGTGGACACAACAGAAATGCGAGATAATTTAAACATTTCAAAGGAAAATTATATCACAACGAGGAGCGAAACTAAAAAAATTGAGCAATAAGAATTTGTGCTGGACGTACCGCGGTGAAGTTCAGACGAAGAGCGATGTACTCCTCTTTGGTCAAAGAATAAATCGCTTTCTCCATATTAGGCACGACCTGTAGAGGAAAATGCAAGACAATGTTGGGCCTCCTAACTTAGGTATATGATATATCTAAACATGCTGTGTTCGGAACAGAGATGGATAATAGAAAAAAACAAAAGAGAGAAAATCATGTAAAATAAATAAATGACTAAATTAGAAGTTTGGTAAGATCCGATGAAATTACACTGAGGAACGTTTGAAGATTGCACGATATAATTAGGGTCAGTAAAGATCTACTCAATTTCGCAAAAGCCTCTAAACTCTTGTTTTGTAATCGTGGGGAGTTTCAAGAGACTCAATGACTTACCATATAACTGAAGAATCGGGATGGCTTTTTATTACGTTCCAGAATCTTTGCAAGTTCTGCAGATAATACACAGAATAGAAATACCTCAATCAAATTAGAAAATTCTTTTGGAGACTGTAGGAGAATTTCGAGCAGAGTCTCCTCCCTTTTATCACACTGCTTGAGGAGGATGAGTTCGAGGAAATTACCTTCTCGCTGTTTCTGTTTATCAGCACTTCCGATCTCTTTATCATATGTCTCCAAACGGCCCCACTGGATTCTCTAACATCATGGGGACGAAAATAACCTTACGAAATTGATTCAAGAGAGATACCTCTGATTTTTTTACTGATTTTTCTAATTTGGACGAGTTTTACTTTTCCCTCGTGACTATTTGTAAAAAATTAGAAAATTCGCTAACAGAAACTCTCGAGGCAATTGAAAATGTTCAAAATATCAAACAATGTACACGTGCAATCACATATAAAAATGTTCGTGTTTTTTCGAAACTTCGGTACGGTACGGTCCTTTTTTTTTGGGGGGGGGGGCGATATTGGAGGGAAGATCGGTAACTGAAGTAACAGAAAGTAACATAAAGATATAGTTGAAGTGACAAGGAAGTCGTAGCACACCATAAATAGTACTCTGAGCACACAGAGGACCACGTGAAAGGTAGCTAGCACAAAGATGAAAATGTCCAGCTGATGGACTGCTTCAACAGACAACAATGCCACCTTCCCCTGTAAAAAGAAAAAGGAAAGGAAACAGTTGCACTAAATATTCGTTTCGTACCAATTCGCTGTAATCTTCAGATCTCTCTTAACATTGGATATGTGCAAAGACTTGTATAGACAAATAGGGTAATGAATGATGTGGTCGACTCTTAATCAGTTACAAAACACTATTGAACTAATTTAATTCCCGTTTGCAGTTTCATATAATTTTGTATATCAATCTCGTAAACTTACCTTTGTATTTTAAAGAAGAAGAAGAAAAGAAGAAGAAGAAGAAGAAGAAGAGAAGAAGCTCTAGTAAAGTTACTTTTTTACTGCAATAATCTGTAGTATAAGAAGCCACAGCGAGGAGGCGGCGTCCTCGTGTTGCACCGGAGGCGAAGGAACTAGTATTGAAATTGGCGACAGCAGAAGAAGAGTTGGGCTTCTTGCAAGGAAGCAAGAAGTTGTCGAGTCGCTCCGGTATGCAAAACTTCCTTATAGTAGTTTGGAACACCGTCAAGAGAAGCGATATGAGACCCAATAGCATTAACTCTGTCATTGTCATCGTAACCCAGAAAATAAAATAAAAAATAAAGAAAGAAAAAAAGAAGAAGAGAGAATTCATGCACATACACATCAGTATTATGAAATAATCCAAAAAAGAAAAAACCAAAGAGAGGTCACCATCCTTGATCTTCCGTGAGCCGCCAACGAGCGGCCACCATTTGCTCTTCTTCTTCTTCAAATACTGCATTCGACAAGGAAACTTGAGTTAAAGAATTGGCGGCATCGCAATTGACATGCCCGAGTTATACTTAGGAGAGGTCCGTACTACTCGGACCTTAGGAAGCAAGAGTAATTACCTGGCCGGCACAATGAAAGAGTTCCTCAACAGTGATAGAAATGAACACTATGCAGAAGCACACTCCAGCCACCACCCACGTCGGCGTGTACTCCAACGAATTCTTGTCTACTTCCGTAACCGCCATCTCTCTCTCTCTCTCTCTCTCGCTTCCCCGTGTATGAGTGTGTTTATTATGCCTCTCCTTCGAATTCTCGTCGCACATATATATATATATATATATAGAATGATGCATCAACGAATATGTTCACACACATGATGTTCACCCACACGTGGACGATTTCCTTGTTGTTCAACGAGACAAAACACAAGCGAACCCACGAGGAACATGACTTGCTTTGCCGATGCCTAAAAAAACTATATTTCTCAAGTAAACATCCGGTGGAGTGGGTTTAGCCTTGCTAAACGCCAATAGTCAATATTACTTTAGGAATGTGAGGACCTAGTTTAAACTTCATAGTGGAAATTAATGCCTATTCCACCAATTACACGAATTGATATTTAACTGTGATTGTCCGAGGAGGAGAGAATAGAGTAAATGGAAAATGAAAACGTGGCCTAATAAATTGAAGCTACTCAAGTTGAGCAATATCAGGTTTCCAAAAGAAGGGCGAGAACAAAAATTCGCCCTACACTTGAGGAATGAGCATTATGATGTTTAGCACTATATTAGAATTTGCGGGGACAATTGAATAATATTCAGTTTCTATGTTTGTAATTTTCGGCAACAATTGGCCAAAAGGACTATATTGAAATTTCCCACAAGCATTAAACTACATTGGCAAAATTAAAATATTTAGAACTTAATTGACATCCATAAATAAGTTTAGGACTAATTGACTAATAATCCTATATATGTTCATATTGAAATGATCCCTTGCTTGTTTATCAAAAGAAAGTATTTTTTCCAAAAGCCAAAAAAAAAAAAAAAAACAAGACAAAACAATTGTGAATCAATTATTCTGCTAACAAATACAATTAAGGTATCTCATACATTGAATGGCAGAAGAAAAGTATCTCATGCATGGATGATGCTTATTGTTTTGTGTCGAGTTGATGTTTCACGGTCAAATCAGTAATATCTTAATGTTTTATTTTTAGAAGAAAATATTTTCCAAATCATTTATTTTTCACAAAACAAACAGAACCCGTAGTTTTTTCCCACGTAATCTTTGCTCAAAATATTGATAATAGAAAATGTATCCATGTGGTTAATTAGGTTTCAGTGGTCAGGAGTGTGTTGCATTAACTTTAATGTCCGTTTGTTTTGTAGAAAATTCACATTTTGAAAAATATTCTTAAAAATAATTAGTTATATTGCTTGGAAAAATTTGCTAACGAAAAATATATTCATTACCGACAATAATTAATATTGCCATACTTTTGTGGGCGATAAAAATATTTATTGTTCATTCATTATGAGCAATATAAACAATCGTTTTTAGGAAAATATTTTCTAAAACTTGAATTTTCTTCGAAACAGATAGACCTTTAGTTTCTGAACTTTTCCTACGGTGAAATTATAGGTAAATATCAAGCAGTTGACCATTTTTTTTATAAGAATTTCAATAAGTCAACTTTTGTAGCTTTTTTTTTTTTTTTATACAAACAAAAAAAATATGAAAAACTAGAGTGTACACTGTCACCGTAAAGAAAATATCACCCAAATATCTTTATATACTCTCCTCAATCTAAGGAGTAGATATTACAAAGATTCACTCTAAGTAGACCAAAATCGTCATAGCCATCGAAAGTGCGGGATCCAGATTTTGGTCTACCTAGATCGAATCCATCTAATAATTTTCTCACTAGCCTTCAACTCAAGGGTGACTAAAATCACTTGTGTAAAGTTATCTTCGCATTGATAGCATCCGCTAGAATTACTCCCAAAAAAATAATTACTAGCTGTCCATTTTTACGGCCTAAAGAATGACTTGCTATCGACTTCTGGAATCTCTGTGACCGCGTCGTTTTTCAGAAAGCAAGAGCTGATGTCAGCCTTTGTCTCAATGCATGATGCACGCAGGGGACAAGCTTGTCAGCTGGAACGCGAGAACGGTGAGAGAAGGAAAAGCAAAATCTGGAAGGAGGACTTCATCTCTTTATGAACGAATCGGAAGCCATTACTTTTCCTTTCCCTTTCCCTTGTTTGATCCCCGAGTTCGATGCTTATCAATTTATTTTTCTATTAGTATGAGGAATTCAAGCTTTACTTGACTAGTCCTAAATAAATTATTGAAACTGTCTCGTATGAGTATGATGAAACCTCTTTATGGGATGAACAGTAGGAGTTGTTCATAGTCCCTTATGAATCCGGGGTCTTCCATCTATATTTTAGTAATCGATTTAAGAAGAGAGAGCCAGATAAAGCCAAACAAGATCGGACAAGCTTGTCAGCTGGATCATGAGGAGGACTTCTTCTCTTTATGAATGAATCGGAAGCCATTGTGTTTCCTTTCCCTTGCGCGAGGGGTCATTATCGCCCTTCCTTCTTTTGAGATTCAAAGCTCTTCTTTCAGGAGAGTTCGATTCATAATTAAGTTTGAGCCCTAATTTCGATGCTTATCAATTTCTATTTCTATTAGTACGAGGAATCCAAGCTTTTGACTCGACTAGTCCTTAATAAACTATTAAAATTCTCTGGTACAAGGATGTTGAAACCTCTTTCCATATCGAATGTCGAGTGGGAAGCAACAAGTCAAGCAAGTATCGAGCGGCAAGCGGCAAGCGGCAAAAGGCACAAACGATCCAAAGTGAGCGAGGCGAGTGTTGGGTGGTGAGCAAAGTAGTTATTTCTTTTGATTTTGGCAAATTGAAGACTAAGAGAACAAATAAGACAAACGAAAACGAATACTAAAAAAATGATGCCATAAGGAATTGTTTATGCCTTTTTGGATGTTGTGAGGACTCATCACAAAAACATTTTTCTCATTCATAAATTATGACTATTAACACTGTAAAAAATATTAAACATCTAAATTACTAAAGAATAATATAAAATTACTTGAACTCCTCACTAAAGAACTATTTAATGTAGTTGACACTATTTAGATTTTAAGATTTTATATATATATATATATATATATAGTGAGGGTTAACTTGGATTGGACCGATCCGGAACTTTCAGGACTGAGGACCGACCTGCATAGTGCTAGTCCAGGAATTCTATGATCAATGACGGACTCAGTTTTCCTAGGAACCGGACCAAGACCAGCAGGGTTGGGCCGGTCCAGGATCAATCCAAGGTTGACCCTAGACCGATGCTCACCCCTACACCCCACGACTCGTAGAGGTCTTCCTAGCACAAACGCACGCTTCCTTCTCCATTGTGGCAAACAAACGGCCATGAGCCAGCTAGCCTCCGACCCTCGCTCAACTATACAACCATCCGCCAACCTTGTGGACCAAGCCAACACTGTTGGCCACATCCGACCCCCCGCTTTCGTCATTCGCCTGCTGCAACACACACGATATGCACAGAAACTGCGCGCTACTCCACGGATGGGAACGAAGGTCCACAAACATGTCAAATGATCAACAAGCGCTCAGAACCAACCAAAATCACAGGAAATCCATACAAGCTTGGTTCGGGCATTTTAGCGAACATATGGAGGGGCGCCGGCTAAAGGGAAGCTTTAGACTTGCTCCGGCATTGAATTCGGACCAAAATCAACAACGGACCAGCAAAACTTGACTTCAAGACGGGACGATTCGTTTACGTCCAATGTAAATATGAGAGTCAGCAAGCTTCGGCCATAAGCGAAGGACACAAACGGACGCCTAACTCGAGCATTTTAGCAAACAAAATATTCGCAAACCAAGGAGTGAAAAACGGGGAACCCCGAGCTCTAACATGCTAAGCCCCGAGACCACAGAACGTACACAAATAAAGCAGGAAACTCGCACGAACCGGACAACGGCTGCCCGGTCCGGTCTGAGCCCAAAACAGAGGATGGCCGTGAAGAAAAAGCTCGGTCGGCCGAGAGTGCCTACCCAGCTCGCGGCGTCGGACGGTGGACGAGCTCAATAGTTCGGGCTACGTCCGTTCGCCTCGCTCGCCCACGAGCCGGGATCCTCGGGAAGCCGACCCCGAATCGGAAAAAACCAAGACCGCCCGAGCGGGGACCTACCGTGGCTTCAAAGCGGACAAGGAGCGGCGGCGGATCGTCGGTTTTCGTTCGGAAGTGGCAGCCAACGGCGGCCCTCTCAGTTGCGTTCTCTCTCTTTCACAGCGGGATCTCTCTCAGATATCGCTTACTCTCTCGGGCTTCTTGGATGTCTCTCCGAAGAAAACCCCTCAAATATCTCTCTTTGTATGTGTTTCTCCTTGGCTCGCGAACGCCCCATTTATAGGCCAAGGAGGCCGATCGACGGACGCGGTCCGGCTGCCGGTCCTCGGCGCGCCGACCGGCCTCCCCCTCGGCTGAACTGGTGTCCTATCTCGGCATTGAAGGCGGGCACTGAAGGCGTCCCCCCAGACGTCCCCTCCGTCCGGCTTTCTCGCCAGCTATGATTGTTTCTTTGTCATTATACTGATGGTTTAATGAGCATGAACGAAGGTATTCACAGTTTTGATTGGCCAATTTCAGACACCGGATCATCGTTTAGTCTCTTAAATGGTCCGTGGTGTCAATCTGTCCATACATTTATATTTCAACTGAAAAGAAAGATAGGTGGGTTTTAATGGTGAAATTGATCGAGCAATCCAATTAATTAAAAAAACAATTAAGAAACAATTTTTTGTTTTTTTGTTTCTCCTTCTCTCTCTCCTCTTCTCTTCCTCTTTTCTTCTTCTTTCTCTTTTTTTCCTTCCGATGTCAGCTTTCTGTACTCTCGGAACATACCTGACTTATCATCGACTTGTGATTTTGTAGAAGATGAAATGATTTGAAAAGAGAAACATACTATCATGGATAAATCAATTCATGAACTCATTTATTTGGATTGCTGGTGCAGGCTTGGTTGTGCTTCAATGTCTTCTATTGTAGTCACTTCACCAGCTTCCGTTATCTCAACTCCGGAACTTCGGAACTTCCCAAGACCAAACGATTCAATCCCAAACTCTTTCTAGTGGAACCTTCTGAGTTTTTAGAGAAAAATCAGGCTTAATTTTTGCGAAATTTTGAAACAATTTATTTCATCAAAGCGGTGAAACCACGAGATACTTTCTTCAGCAAGCCTGAGACCTCACTCCAGACAGATCCTTCACTTGAATCCATCCGGGCCAGTTCAATATTTGAGGACTCCTCTGGTGAGTTCGGCTCATTTCTATTATCAATCATCACCAAAATCGAGTTCATGATCTCCATTTCTTCCTCTTCATCCGATAGGTACTTCTCCAAATGCCTCTTGATCTCATGTATTTTGTTCCGCTTGTCCGATTGCTTCTTATTCAAATGCATCTTAATTTCATCGAGACAAATATAAAAAATAGGGCATCTTCAATTCCATGATTTGAACTCAGAGAGAAAACGAAAACTGCCAAATCTTGAGTGCATAATAGGTAGTAAGTTCAACTAACCTGTGATTGTATAATCGCGTGCAGTGGTAATATTCTGGAGCTGCACACAATCTGGACGATCACTCTGAGAACGCAATAAATACCACAGAAGCCAAATTGATGGTTAGGCCTCAACGCACGGGTTATAGAGCAATGATATAATTGACATGAGCAATAGGCCATACCCCATTACTATTCGGGGGACAACAAAACCAACCTTTCCCACAATGCAGGAGTGAAAACCATACTGGAACTGCATAGAGATGCAATAGCGTGTTAGTTGGCATTTTCCCGATATGCAAGAGACATTGCTTAACATTATAAATGATGATGACGATATAAGTCATTTGTGCTCACCATTATAAAGAAGAAGAAAGCAAGCTCCAAAGAGTTCACAAACAGCACGATATGAAGCAGGTTGCCGACCAATGTTAGGCCAGCGAACCAGAAATCGTCTTCTGAAAATTTATAAACCAAGTCCTTTTCTCTATCTTCACTAGACTTGTTTATGTTTGTGTATGCTTTTTGGCAACTTCTTTTGCGAGTTGCATTATCATTCTCTCCAATTTGATGCTGATAATGAACATAAGCTGCGCAGAATTAGCGAGTACGCTGAATTAGAAACAAAAATAGCTCATCTTTTTTCTTTTTTTTTCTCATCAGGATTCACTTGGAATTGCAAGCCATAATGACTCAAAGGAGAGTTTTTATCACTACTTACAGTAAAT
Source organism: Eucalyptus caleyi (assembly GCA_014182885.2). NCBI lineage: Eukaryota > Viridiplantae > Streptophyta > Magnoliopsida > Myrtales > Myrtaceae > Eucalyptus > Eucalyptus caleyi. The sequence continues at coordinate 4,636,840 of CM024466.2, forward strand.
GGAATGAAAGATATCCAAAAGTGCGCATTCCATCCTGCAAAAAATGCATAAAGAAATGGATTGCTACATTGAAGTCTTTTCTTGTCAAAGGCGAATAAAGAGAGATATACAATCGAGCTTAATCAAGATTAATGGGGTTTTATTCGGTAAGTTGAACTTTGATTGCGGAAAAACATCGCTACTTTTCCGCTTACGCTCAGACGAAACCAGTTTGACATGCATTATTCTGGTTTCCAGTAGGAAGACCCGCTGTCGACTGTGTTCATATGATTTATAATACAGTAATATTATGATCCAAAACAAAATTTTCAATGTCAATAATAATGATTTGCTCATTCTTAATGGCAATTTTCCTTGTATTAGATAAACATTGTTTCACACAGTTCATTTTTCATGCACCTAATCCTAATAAACCATAGTTGTTTTACCAAACATCTTTTGCTCTATAATAGTTACCATTATGAAATGATGTCAAAGCTAACGAATCTTGCAGTCTGTGTTTAATAAGATAGGAAGAGATTAGCAAAGAAATCAACAAGAGACACTAGAATATCTAACCTATGGGGAGAGTTAATTGCAATAAAATCCACTATGAATCCGAAAAGTATGGTTTTTACAATCACTCAACTAATCAAGTGTTTCTTAAACTCTAGTTACATCTAAAGTAAAACCTCTATGTGTGATCTCACAATTACTCATTGAGAACTCATTAGAAAACTTATAGAGAGAAAAACCCTAACACTCAACTTGTTTGCTAAAGTGGGTAAATAAGAATTTGTTTTTATACGTTCTTACATGACATGCTCACTCAATTATATGTTCTTACGTGACTTGCTCACTCAAACTAGAAAAGTAACCCATAGTATGAGTTCAACTCCGATGTGGAAAGTATTTCAATAGTTTCTTGCTAGTTTGAATATCATACCACAAGTCCAATTTGGATGTGTAAATACTATGTGGATCATGTTTCCTTCATGAACTCAAACACGAGACATAATTTAAGAGTACAAATTTAGAAGTAATTATAAAGTAGAATAAGTATGCATATATGTGCTTACCGGCTACATTCACAAGCAAATAAATCACAGCGCATAATCAAAAGTACCATCTGCGATAATGATAAAAGTGTAAGTCAGTATGCCTGAAGAAGTGCTAAATATTCTCTCATAGTTTAAGTATTATTTCTGTGAAAAAGTCATATTGTATAGTTCTTCATGAATTTAGTACTGCCGAAGAACGATCGGTTGATCCAATAACATTTTCGGCCAAAAATGGGGCAAATTAATTAACATCTGTAATAGGGCCTTTAGATGAGGATCAGTGATTTGACATATTCGAATGAAATAGTTCTTTCTTGTAAAGGAAAAAGGAAAATCTTCCTTCGTCTTAGCTCACCCTTTCTTTTCAACTTATTGCTCACCAAGCCTACTCAAATAGCCTTGTATGAAGGGGTATCGTTTTACCTGATTCTCATCATTTTCTCAAAATCCTTTTGCAAAGTCCTCATTATGTACTTCTGAAAATCTTTCCCTGGATTCTCGGGATGACGTGCCTGTGGACACGAAAGAAATGAGAAGTAAATTAATCATTTCAAGGCAAATTATATTACAACGCGGACCAAAACTAAATTTCAGCTGAAGAATGTCCTCTCCGTACCGCGATGAAGTTCTGGCGAAGAGCGACGTATTCACGCTCGCTCAAAGAAGTAAACGTTTTCTGCACAGTCGACACGAGCTGAAGAGGAAAATGCAAGACAATGTTGGGCCTCTCGTCAAACAACTCTTCCTTCCAGGTAAAACGTAAATATCGCATTCCATAACAATTATAGATAATATAGTGCTCATTCCACGTTTCTGAACACCCGCAGGAAGAATAATTATGATCCATGTGATATTAATAATTAAAAACTTAATAATTATTGAAATGCTAAAAACTTATTGGTTATGAGAAGATGCAACTCTCATTAAAAGATGCGACTCTTATGATAATAGAATGTATTTTGATGAAATGCACGTATTGATAGTCTGTATAAACAATCCAGTCCTCTCTCCACCCAACACAACAAAAGGTTGCATTCTATTTTTCATCAGATAAAATACTTTAAAACAAAAGTGGATTGACGAAGAGAAATCGAATTTCTTCATTTCTCCTATTTTTGTAGCAATCATTTTTTCAAAGTTATTATTGTGAATAAAGGTATATCTTCATCTCTCTTGTCATGAATAAATCATGAAGATTAAAGATTATTTAATCTAGAATCTCTGCATAAATAATTACATTATTGCTTACTCTTTGACTTGATATCCGTGAGCAAAGACGGATAGTTAAAATATTTGAAAAGAGACAAATCATAAAAATCTATATAACTAACCTGAAGTTTAGTATGATCCAATGAAATTATAATGCGGAACATTTTGAAAATTTTATGATAGTTAAGTTCGCAAAGATATGCTCGATTTCGCAAGAGCCTACAAACTGTCACTTTTTGCAGTCGCGGGAAGCTTCAAGAGACTCAACAACTTACCAAAGATCTGAACGGGCGAAGTGGGTTTTCATAATGTTCCAGAATATCCATGAGTGCTGCAGATAATACACATAATAGAAATACCTCAATCGAATTAGAAAATTCTTTTGGAGACTGTACAAGAATTTTGAGGGAGTGGGATCACGAGGGAGTGAGATCACTCATCTTCTCCTCCCTTTTACTATATTGCTAGAGGAGGATAAATTCAAACACGTTACCAGTTTGGATGTCATCTTTTTCGCTCCATTTGTCATATATCTCCAGCATGCTCCATTGAAATATCTAACAACATGGAAGGACGAAAATAACTAACTTTAAAAAATTGATCCAAGAGATACCTCTAATTTTTTTAGTGATTTTTCTAATCTGGTCAAATTTTATTTTTCATGTTTTTATGTGTAAATATGTGAATATCATTAATCAGATGAGGTACAAAAACTTAAGAGAATCCCCTGACATTTCAAAAAGACTAATTATGTGAGAAGATGGAGGAAGGAAGCCTCTATACTTTTCATTTTTAACTTTTTCTAAAAGTTGGAAAACTCGTAGAAAGAAATGCTCAAACACTTGAAACTTTTTGAAATACCAACCAATGTAGAAGCCGAATCACATACAAATTCTTTCATGTTTTTTCGAAACTTAAATACCATATATTGTTCTACACTATAGGAGGGAAAGTCGTAAGCAGAAGTAATAGAAAGCAAAAGAAAGATAGAGCAGAAGTGACAAGGATGTCGTAGCACACCATAGATAGTACTTTGAGCACACAGAGGACCACGTGAAAGGCAGCCAGCACAAAGATGAAAACGTCCAGCTGATGGACCGCTTCAACAGACAACAATGCCACCTTCCCCTGTTAAAAAGAGAGAGAGAGAGAAAGAGAGAGAGAGAGAGAGAGAGAAGAAAACACTGGAGATGTGCAATGACTTGTATAGATAATAAGTGTAATAAATGATGTGGTCGATTCTTAATCAGTCACAAAACACCATTCAACTTATTTAATTTCTGTTTGCAGATTATCATATAATTTTGTATATCAATCTTTTAAACTTGCCTTTGTATTTTTAATAGAAGAAGAAGAAGAAGCAGCTCTGGCAAAGTTACTTTTTGACTGCAGTAATCTGTAGTATCATAAGCCATGGGGAGGAGGCGGCGTCCCCATGTTGCACTAGAAGTGAAGGAACTAGTAGTGACATTGGCGACGGCGGAAGAAGAGTTGGGCTTCCTGCAAGGAAGCAAGATGTTGTTGAGTCGCTCTGATATGCAAATCTTCCCTATTCTAGTTTGGAACACCGTCAAGAGAAGCGATATGAGACCCAATAGCATCAACTCTGCCATTGTCGTCATAACCCAAAAATAAATAAATAAATAAGAAGAGAGAATTCGTGCGCATGCACATTAGTATTATGAAATAGTCCAAAAAAGAAAAAGAAAAAACCAAAGAGAGGTCACCATCTTTGATCTTCCGTGAGCCGCCAACGAGCGGCCACCATTCGCTTTTCTTCTTCAAATGCTACATTCGACAAGGAAACTTGAGTTAAAGAGTTGGCGGCATCGCAATTGACATGCCCGAGTTATGCTTAGAAGAGGTCCGTACTCTCGGACCCTTGGAAGCAAGAATAACCACCTGGCCGGCGCGACGAAGGGATCTATCAACAACGACAGAAATGGACACTATGCTGAAGCACACTACAGCCACCACCCACGTCGGCGTGTATTCCAAAGAATTCTCGTCTACTTCCGTAACCGCCATTCTCTCTCTCTCTCTCTCTCTCTCTCTCTCTCTCTCTCTCTCTCTCTCTTCCCCCTTCTCTTCCCCGTGTATGTTTGTGTTTATTATGCCTCTCCTTCGAATTCTCATATGGCATGTCTTCGCGCCCACATATATATAGAACGATGCACCAACGAAGATGTTCACACACATGATGATCACACACACGTCGACGATTACCTTCTTTCGTTTATTAGACAAAAGCCAAGCGAACCTATGAGGAACATGACTTGCTTTTCCGATGTCTTAAAAAAACTATAATCCTCAGATAAAGTCATCTGGTGGAGTGAGTTTTGCCTCGCTAGACGCCAATAGTCAATTTTATTTTAGGAATGTGAGGAACTAGTTTATACTTTATAGTGGAAACTAATGCCTATGCCACCAATTACACGAATTGATACTTAACTGTGATTGTCCGAGAAAGAGAGAATAGACTAAATGGAACATGAAAACGTGGCCTAATAAATTGAAGCTGCTCAAGTTGAGCAATATCGAGTTTCCAAAAGATGGGCGAGAGCAAAAATTCGCACTACACTTGAGGAATGAGCATTATGATGTCAAGCACATAATGGAATTTGCAGGGCCAATTGAATAATATCGAGTTTCTACATCTGTAATTGGCTAAAATTACTATATTGAAATTTCTCGCAAAGGCATTAAACTACCTTGGCAAAATTAAAGTGTTTAGAACTTAATTAACATCCATAAATAAGTTTAGGACTAATTGGGTAATAATCCTATATATGTTCCTATTGAAATGATCCCTTGCTTTTTTATCACAATAAAGTATTTATTCCAAAGGGCCAAAAAGGTAAAAGAATTGTGAATTGATTATTCCGCTAACAAACACAATTAAGGTATCTCATGCATTGAATGGCAGAAGAAAAGTATTTCATGCATGAATGATGCTTATTGCTTTGTGTTGAGTTAATGTTTTATTGTCAAATTGGTACTATCTTAATTCTGTTTGTACATCCATCTATGAAACTTTAGTATCCCCAATTAATTTAGTGAAATGTTTGGTGATACCACATCTTACCATGCACTTTATATTATTGATAAATACGATATTATCTAGCAAGTCAAATTAATTTGTGCTTGTATAGGATAAGTAGGTTATCCTCCATATTTAGAAAAGCCAGTCTTAAAAACACTTGAAATTGAGAATGCCGGATAAGCCAAATTGGTAATTATGTATGGGTTATGTCCATACAAAGGAGGTAATTACGCCAGTTGCGTCTCCTCACCCTATCAACTATTAAAAATTTGACTAATAAATGGTTCAAATCTATAATTATTTATAGGTTACTTTCTTTATATATCTAGTGATTTTACATCAATCCAAGATAGATCAACGTAGTCAAAGAATTCAATAGTTCTACAAAATGCCAAATAAATATTCAAGTTGAGAATTAACAAAATCATCCACCACAAATTGGCTTAATAGTTACTTTTGTAAAGATATGACAGAGTCATATCCAAACCCAAGTGTTTCTCACTTGGAGTAATCTAAGAACCATGCTCACCATTTTATACGTGGAGTCTCATACGATGCTATATAATTTATACACGTGAATAGGGTAGTTTGCATGCATTCATAATGTGACATCTCAAAATTTCAATCCCGTTTTCTACTTAATAAATCCGCCATTTCATTAACGCGCCTATATGGTTGTTCTCAGAGCTGATCACTCTCGAGATAACTAAACTATTTGGGGAAGTTATTAAAGATTTTAAGGCAAATAGACTTGAGAATTCGACCAGGAATCAGCTATTTGACCATGCTCATCTTTAAACACCATTACGGCATAGTTAAAAATCAATTTGAGATCAGAGATAGGTCTATACAACTGAGATATGTGGCTAATCGTGGGCCACTAAATTAAAAAATTCCCATCGGCCGACCCTAGACTGATTCTTTTGTCGTTTTGGTACCCTGTGTTTGTATATGAATCCTTGAGATTTTCACGACAACCGAGAGTCGCCAATGTGTCAAGTGAGTTCATTATGGCTTGAAGAAGATTGAACACGGGTCATTTACACTAAAAATCTCTAAAAACTACCCGGTAGCCTAGGTCATACTAACAACGCGTTTAAGTGGAAATTAACCGTGTATTTAAGTCTGATTTTAGAAATTGAAAATTCTTTCACTCACAATAAATTCTAGGAGCATTGACTCAGTCTTAGAAGATTTTTCTGCGACCCGATACTTTTTGGGAAAAAGTCGGCATAGGATTGTTTTTGTTCAGAAAAAGGTCGAGATCGTTTTTATTGTGCAATTGGGATGCAGGATGGATCAATTGGTGAGGAAAAATACCAATTTGATAATTGAGGTGCCGATTGAATTTATTGAGGCCGAATTAGGTTGAATCAAGAAAGATCAAGTGTCCAATTGAAGCCAAGGTTATTGAAATTCATAGCTTCCCCCCCTGCCTAGCCAAAGTGGACAATTTCAAAGGTTGTGGGTGGGCATTGGTGGCTCAAGGAGAGCTAAGGAACCATACTTGGCCATGGATGGTCAAAGGCGACAAGGAATTGGAAAAACATGGCCATGGTGGCCCTCTCTTGCCCTCTTCTTGCTCCTCAAGCCAACCGGCTAGCCATCCTCTCTCCTCCCAGCTTGTTCAACCACCAATAGATCAGAGGAAGCGCCGGAGCAATCCCTCGCGTTGGAGCAGTCCCTCACGTCGTCGCACTCAGCCATCTTCGCCGGAACGCTATCCTTTCGTTCGCGCGAGTGCCGTGCACGTCCACCAACTGTTGCCTCTTTCGCCGTCATTCCAACTTGTTCATCGATCCAGCAAGCTATTTTGCAGCCCAACAGGCCGCCATGAGCCCTTCCAATCACCGTGAGTCCATGTTGTTGGCCGTTCGGCCTCACCGTTGCCTTCACCAGCCTTGCTTACTTTGTTCAGCCTTTGTTCTCGTTATTTGCAGCCAAGAACAAAGGAGGAACCAGAGGGATTTCTAGCAAATTCTAGGCCCGTTTTGAGGTAATCCCGAGCCTCAATTGCTAGGCCCGCCTTAAGGAAAGTTGAGCCCCGCGGCGACCTTGTCGTTTTGCACCGAACCACTCGTTAAACAGGTGAGTTTAGCTCACTAATCCTCTATTAGTCAGTTAATTATGCTTAGGAGTTGATTAGATTTAATTAAGTGCAATTATGTGGATAGATTAGAGTAGAGAAATTGGATGAGTGCCTTATCAATGCAAGTTAGGCAAATGGTTAGTGACAGTAGCTAGTAGACTCATGTTATTATTTATTGAACGAACCTTAGAATTTTTCCAGGTCCATTTTGGCTTCCAATTAGGCATTACGGGACTAAATTGGATTTATTGCATTTATATAATAATTTTTGTAATTATTTATTTATTTATTTATTTTCCGAAAATTAGGCTAGGATAGTCGACGGCCGGAATTTTATGTTGATCATGATGATGTGATCTGTTTATTTGTTTGAGCCTTAATTCATGCTGAATTGATTTAATGGTGATTTTAGGATTTTATTCCTAAATTAATTAATTATGGTAATTAATTGGAAAATCACTGGACATCGGTTAACAGCACCAAAAATATGTTACGGGCTGTTGAAACTGGTGTAATATTTGAAAAATGAAATTATGATATTTTGACTAAGGCCGACCGTGTACGCATACACGGCTATTTTATCAAGAATGATAAAAAGATAAAGTTGATTATATGATTGGGAAGGTATACTATATCAGCCTATGGATGATATGTCAGCTTAGCAGAGAGCAGTATACCGGTATACTATATTAGCCTACGGGAGATATGTCAGCTTAGTAGAGAGTAGTATACTTTATCAGCTTAAACTGAGCATTGTTGGTATACTATATCAACCTATAGACGATATGGCAGCTTAGTAGAGAACAATATACCCGAACATCTCAAAAGCGAGCTATACTACCTATCTATCAGCTTAGTAGTGAGCAGTCCTATCATAGCGGATTTTATAGATAGTATGAGATGAGCCGACCAAGAAAAGATCGTGGTGACATGTAATCGACTAGATCGATTGATCAATGATTTGATCCGATATTATGAATTGATGTGATTTGGGATATCTATAAACGGTATTGACTTGCAGGATGAAACTGAGATCAAGGTAAGTTCTTTAACTTGTGTGGTGCATAGGCAACCCTTAAGGTGTATTGGCTTACTAATCGAGTTTTAGTGGGGTAGAACTTGCTAAGACGTAATCTCACCCTGTTGTGGGACAACATTTCAAATCCCTAAATGGCAATACGTACACAAATAAAGTAGGAAACTCGCACGAGTCGGACAACGGCTGCTGACTCCAGCGCCCAAAACAGAGCATGGCCATGAAGAAAAAGGGCGATCGGCCGAGAGTGCCTACCCAGCTCACAGCGTCAGACTGCAGACGAGCTCAGTAGATTGGGCTACATTCGTTCGCCTCGCTCGCCCATGAGCCGGGATCCTCGTGAAGCCAACCCCGAATCGGAAAAAACTAAGACCGCCTGAGCGGGGACCTACCGTTCAAAGCGGACAAGGAGTGGCGGAGGATCGTCGGTTTTGGTTCGGAAGTGGCAGCCAACAATGGCCCTCTCAGTTGCGTTCTCTCTCTTTCACAGCGGGATCTCTCTCAGATCTCGCTTACTCTCTCAGCCTCTCTCACCAAATCTCGATTCCTCTCCCCTCTACCTTGCTCACAGATGTGACATCCAGAATTTTCAGTATTGTTTTCTATTAAATTAATCGGGCATTTCATTGACGTGTCTATAGGGTTGTTCTCAGAGCTGATCACTCTCGAGATAACTAGACTAGCTGGGTATGCCATTAAAGAATATTAAGGCAATAGACTTGAGAATTCGACCAGGAAGCGGCTTCTCGACCGTGTTCATCTTTAGAAGTCATTACTGCACAGTTAAAGATCGAATTGAGATCAGAGATAGGTCGGTTCGACAGAGATGTGTGGTCGATCGTGGATGACTCCACTAAATTGGAAAATTCTCGTCGACCGGCACTAATTTGATTTTCTGTCGTTTTGGTACCCTGTGTTGGTAGTCGAGCCCTCGAGATTTTCACGACAATTGAGAGTCGCCAATGTGTCGAGTGGGTTCATTGTGGCTCGAAGAAAATCGACCACGAGTCAATTGCCCTAAAAAGTTCTGAAAACTACCCGGTAGTCTAGGTCACACTAAAAGCACGCCGGAGTGAAATTAACCGTCGATTTGAGTCAGATTTCAGAAATCGAAAGTTCAGTGATGTCACAAGCTATTTTAGGAACGTCAACGCAGTCTCAGAAGATTTTTCGGAGGTCCCAAGATTTTTACGGAAATTGGGTTCGGACGTCGTGGAAGTTTGGCCGAAGTTCAGATTGGCTAAATTAATGGGAAATTTGACTTTCGGGTTGAGCCGTTGTGTGTCGGGGATTTATAGAAAATCATTTGGGATTTTTCTACGTCAAAATTGGACCTCAAGTTGGGAATTTATTGGAGAAATTGAAGTTCAAATGGTGAAATTCGTATCATCCCCTAAGCCTAGCAAGATTGGACCATTTGAAATGTCATTGGGGTGTTGGTGTGGCCCATTGTGAACCAAGGATGATACTTGGCCAAGATTGAATCTAAAGGGATAGGCTTGTGGAAAATATCAAGGCAAGGCCCCCACCTCTCCCTCATCCTCTCTCTTTAGTTACCGTGAATTGTTTCTCCTCCATCCATCCCATTTCATGCGACTCCAAGTTGAAGAGAAACCGAACAATTCACTAAAGACTCTACCCTTCCTCAACTCCACTTCTCTGCCCCATAAGCGACTGCAACCCAGCGTCCACCGAAGACCGATCCACCAAGAAGCCAGCTCACGGGATCTTCACTGGACCTGCTCCGTGTCTTGTGTCTTCATCAGCCCACGTCTTGGTCAATTTCCCCACCGCGTGAAGTTCTTGGTTGACTAATTGAAGCCACGACTCCACCGAGTTCCCTCTCCTACGCGGCCACCATCCACCGAAGAAGAAATCTCCACCGTTTGTTGACCGAAGAAGCTGCATCGTGTCTTCACGCCTGACAAACTCGTCCTCAACCGCAGCTACTTGAAGCCGCCGAGACAACACCAGAGCAGCTCCCATCTTTAGTCTTCCCCTGTGGCGTGCCCTCAACTCCACGCTAGCACGCCAGTCAACTCCAACGCCCACGGAAGACCACCGATTCAACAAAGTCTTCATCTGCGAAATTCACCGAAGTCCCCACGCCTCTGCCGTCCACACGTCATCTCGGTCAAATTCTCCACCGAGCGAAGCACTTGTTGACCGAGCACCATCCACCGAAGAAGCCACTCGTCCACGTAAATTAAGCAGCGATTGAAGCTGCTTCCCATCCCCACGGACGTTCATCGCCAGCTTGCACGAAGCCAATCGCAAGCTCAGCCTTCAGCCCAGCAAAATTCGGTCCAATTGAGGGCCATTTCAAGCCCAGCGAAGCCAGCAATCTCAGCCCAAATTTTCAGTCTTCAAGCCCAGCGAATTTTAGTCTAGCTGGGCCCAATCACCCAGCAGCTCAGCCACTTGAAGCCCGGCCCAGTTTAGTTTTGTTTCAAGTCCATCTTCAGCCCAAGTCCAGCCCGCGAAGAGGCCCAATCGCAGCAAGCCCAAGCCCAAGAGCGAGCCCAGTGCAGTGCAAGAACAAATCTCAGTTGGGCTGAGATTTGTTGGGCCAAGCTTAAGGCCCGATCCAAGTCCGCCGGTGTCGTCGAAAGTTCAATTTCGGCCGCCGTCGCGTTGTCGTCGCGGTGATTCAATCTCCGCTTTTGTCAAGTGAGTTTTACTCACTAAAGCTTTATTAGTTTGCTAATTATGTCTTAGGGTTGGTTAGATTTAATTACATGCACTTAGGTGGTTAGATTAGGTTAGAACAATTAAATTAGTGACTTGAGAATGCATGTTAGGTGGTTAGACCTAGCTATTAGCAAGTAGAAATGTTTGGTTATTTATTGAATGCATCTCGGGATTTTCCCGACCCGTTTCGGGCTCCAATAAGGCAATATAGGCCTAAATTGGATTTTTAATGTTTATTTATTTATTTTTCGAAATTAATTATTTAATTATTTATTTTCCAGAAATTCAACCGGGATGGCCGGTGACCGGAATTTTGTGCCGATTGTCGTGGTGCAGACCGTTTATTTATTTGAGCTCTACGTTGTGTGGAATTGAATTTATTGTGGAATTTTAGGAATTATCCTAAATTGTTTGTTATTGAGTATTTGATTGGTAATGGCCAAGCATGGGTATATAGCGCCAGTACGTTGATGGGCTATATAGTAGGGAGAATGGTGAGACCAATCAGGTACGATATTATTGGACATGCGTGGTTCGGTGATTGGAAGTATCACTGGCGAAAACGGCGCCTTAAAGAACGCACGTAAATGACTTATAGACACACGTGGTTCGGTGGTTATGGGAATATCACTGGTGAAAACGGCGCCTTAAAGAACGCACGATGTTGTCTATAGCCGATGTCACCTTCGCGAAAACGGCGCTCTTGAAAGGACACGTGGTTCGGTGATCAAAGTTATCACTGGTGAAAACGGCGCCTTAAAGAACGCACGGTGTCGGTGATCGGTATGTCATTGGCGAAAACGACGCCCGAGAAACACATGTGATTTGGTGAATGAGTACACCACTGAGAAAGCGTGGTATGAGTGGGAATGACCTAGAAAGGGTCTGGCTGACATGTAATCGACTTAGTCGATTGACCAGTGCTTGATCGAATGTCGTGAATTGTTTGAATATCTATGTTTAACCTTGAATTGCAGGTTGGAACTAAGGCTAAGGTAAGTCCTCTGACTCGTGTTGTGCTTAGGCAACCGTATGGCATATTAGTTTACTAATCGAGTCGTAGGGGGTAGGACTCGCTGAGACGTGGTCTCATTGGTTATTGAATAACCATTTCAGGACCCTGAGGAGAAGCTAAGGAAGAGGAACTGAAGGGAGAAAGACTTTTGAAGAAGAAGAAGATCAGAGAGGGATCTTGAATATAACCGGATGTGGATTGAGATCCCATCCCTTTTGTGAACCCCTGTCTTGGTATAGATAGGTGTGAGACTTTTATGCTGTGAATAGTATTGTAAATATACTATGAGTTGTGCTGTTAATGAAAGTGTGGTTGTGAATTTCAATATGAAAAATATGGCCTACTTTCCTATCCCATTGTTTTATTGTCTGGGGATTTATAACTGCTTCCGCATGTGCTTAATAAAATGAAAGGGTCGGCGATACATAGTCCTGGGATATCGCATCATAAAATCGACCAAGTAGAAGGATGTGCGCGCGTCCGAGGATCGGGGCGTGACAACAGATCTCTCCCGGGCTTCTTAGATGTCTCTCCGAAGAAAACCCCTCAGATCTCTCTCTTCGTATGTGTTTTTCCTTGGCTCGTGAACGCCCCATTTATAGGCCAAGGAGGCTGATTGACGGAGGTGGTCCAGCTACCGATCCTCAGTGTGCCGACTGGCCTCCCCCTCGGCTAAACCGGTGTCCTATCTCGGCATTGAAGGCGGTCACTGAAGGAGTTCGCCCAGACGTCCCCTCCGTCCGAGTTTCTCGCCAGATCTTGTGCTGCTCCATTTGGTGGCATTAATGATGCTTGCTAACCCGCCCCCTCCATCGCCGACTACTCTACTTTGCTCTAGTAGATCGTCCTCACACGCATGAGGTGTAGAGGAGGGAAGAGGAAGGAGGGAAGAAGGAGGGGAAGAGAGGCCTAGCCCTCGTGGGCCCCTTTTCTTTTTGAATATATATATATATATTTATTTATCCAAAATGCAGTAATATAAAAAAATAAAATTTAGTTGATGCAAATAATATTAATGTCTATATGATGTGATGTGATGGAAAAATTTTTGGCTAGCACCAAATTTGGTCCCTAATTTTCTATGCATTTAAATTCAAGATATTTAATCAAAATTTAAGTTTCAACATATCTCAATTTATATTCTAGCTTGAGTAGGAAATTTAATAGTCGA